>JBBPCY010000039.1:5277771-5297771 GCA_037974405.1 Brachyalestes nurse | reverse complement strand
TCTAGAGAGTAACTCGCTTTCGTCTCGCTTTCTCTTCTAGAGTATCCATCTCTCTTTCCTGCGCACGGTCCCTCCCTACTCCCACCAGGCCCAGGTGTGGTTTGACATGATGCGAGAGTTTCGCTGGAACCACATCATCCTGATCGTCAGTGACGACCACGAGGGCCGTGCGGCCCAGAAGAGGCTGGAGACCCTGCTGGAGGAGAGGGAGACAAAGGTGAGACGCAGGGAGCTGCTGGCTTCAAGCGCGCGTGCGTGTGTTTTGTGTATGTCAGTGTGTACCTGTAATCAGCACCTCAGAGGTCCTCTATGTACGTTAACTGTTTCCTTTTCTGTTGTGTAAACGCATTTCTTTCCATTGGCTAACATTATTTATGCCAGAGGCATCAACAGCGTCTTAAGTGGTTTTTTATCTGCAGAACTTTGTACTCTTTCTACTCATCTCACATTGCTTTTTGCCATAGTCAAATTTCTCTTACGTGTCTCGATCCACAAACAGGAGCAAAATGAGGGACTTAACCTGGGGCTGTGCAAAAAATCAATGGCAGGGTATTTAATTACAGTGTGTGGAAGGCTAGAGAGATCTGTGGGCGTCCTGTGTAGGGAGAGATGTTCTCTAGCCCTGTCCTTTATGGCCAAAACTACAGCTGATGTCTGTTGCCTTTCAACCCCACTGGGAATGTATATACTCACGCATTTAATTGTAGTGCTATTAAATTATATTACCGCAGTGGTATTGTTCACTGTCATTTTGGCTATTCAGTTCAGATCTACAACCTGGCTGGTGCTGTGCTATCCTTTCGGAAACAGGTTTTGTATGTGTGAAGCAGAAGGCTCGTGTTTCCGGCCCCCTGAATATATTTGGAATAACCTCAAAGTCATTGTAATGTCATTCGCAGCAAAGCCAGCCTCAAGGCCTGCTCGTTTTAAATGCTGCAATCTCCTCCTCTTCTGCAAAACCCCATAAGGGAAGCCAAAGCCTCATAAAACAGAGCAGACTGCCCACTTTTACTGTCTGATCTTTACAAGGCCCGACTGTGCTGTGATAGTTGAAGTCTTAGATTATTTTATTATTGAAATAATGAAGCATTACGATTAATAAGACATACACCGATATCTTGTCGGGTGCGACAGACATGCAGACTCTGATAAATATCTTGTATAACCACAGTTTTGTAACATGTATGTTTTCTGTGATTATGTGTTTGTATGGATTTAGCCTCTAACAGCATATATTATGAAGATGGGGAAAGCTCTAGAAAGATTACTCACTATTTCCTTGCTCGATTTGCTTTTAAACCCAAATTAAGAGGCTTCTTGGCGCTTAAGTGATGTAACAAAGCCTGAAATTGATCACAGCTTGTAGCCACAAATGGGATATGTTCCAGCAGCCATTCGCTTTCAAAAAGCTTTGCCTTTTTTAGGCTAGGAAAAAGGGGCATTAAGGCAAAACGTAAACAGTTTAGTACAAATTATTTGAAGGCAAAATTCTACCGCATTGATTATTAATCCTCTTTAACACCAGCTTGAAATAGATCAGGTCTTTGAACTATCTATCCCCCTGTATTTGCTCTTCTAGGGTACAGAATAAATAGACAGCAGACAGACGGCACGGCTGTAGCTCTAAATGTGTGCACAGATTTCCACTTTCTATATTTTCCACTTACTTTGTAAGTCAGAAAACAAGCTGACTCACTGAGAACAGTTATGACAGAGCGACTGATTAGAGCCATGAAGTGTGGAATAGATTATGCCTGTTACCGAAAAATGGTTTATCTTGATGAAGCACTGCAAATTCTTTCCTGCTAGTTTAGGCAATACGTCTGGTTTTGCAGATCCCATGGCAGTGATACGTTATACTTTAAAGGCCACGATGATGTTCTGTTTTAGATTTCGATTTTGAGCGATGAGTCCACTGGTACCTATACCATCATTATTCATTTGGCCTTAAACTTCACTGCACAGACTATTAATAACCAGAGGTACTTTTAAAAATGCATCATGACTAAATAGATACATGCCTATACATTATTAAGGGTATTAAACCATGGAGCTCCCAGAAGGCTGGAAGTGGCTCACTTTTCTATCCATTTTTAATTAACCGCAGGTGAAACGAGGCAAAAATGACTATTTTGTCCCTGAAATGAATATTTTTTGCAGGACCATTAGTGCACTGGGGGGGGGGGCAAGGGCGGTACTCAAGCAAAATGCCTCTTAGCAGAATGTGACATTTTTAATGGACAAAGGATTGGCTAGAACTGTCTGTTTACTGTGGTCTTGATATTTTTGCAAGCCCCAGGGTTATAGTTTCCCAGTTTGAAGCAGAAAAGTGGAGATTTGTTGGAATGCTTTACTGCACACCATTTATACCTGTTTATAATATTCTTCTGTGTCTGCATATTTTCTCTGTGCACATTATTCATCAGAGTAAAAACAGGAACTATGAAAACCTCGACCAACTGTCCTATGACAACAAGCGAGGACCCAAGGTATATTTGCATGGTCAATGCACGCCGCCCAACAGTTATCTGAACGTAGCAACTAGAAGCCAGTCCAAAAAAAAAAAAATAAATAAATCAACAGACAGATTCCAGAGATTCCTTATCCTGCTAGCACGTCTATTTATGTTTGGGTTCTTTTTATGATTTCAAACGAGAATGGGTTTTTTGTTTTATTTGGAAACGTATAATTTCAACAAAAGAATCGCCCCTTTTACCTCCCACTTTTTTATTTTTGTGTAAAGGAATGCATGTACTGAAGCCAGCAAGATTTGCAAGTCTATTCTTTTGACACAGTGCGTGGAGATCTGGTCGTGTGGGACAGGCACAATCCAGATGTTACTCCCACCTTTCTGCAGCATTACTGCCTTTTTACTTTTTTTCTTTGGGAAAGAAGCCACCACCACCACCCTGCTCCCTTTTCCTCCACCTGGTTTTTGCTTTCCGGTTGCATCAGTCTTCTTCTCCCTCTTCCTCTAACATGCACGCTCTTCCTTGGAGTCTTGTTTCCCTTCAGTTTGCATGCTGACAAAAATGCAAAACTTTTTTACTTCTCCAAGCTTACTTTTTTTTTTTTCATTCTAAGCAGATTATCACGGAAACTTTTTTTACTCCATTTTTCCCGATCCCCGAAAAAAAAAAAAAAAGAAAAAAAGAAGCAAGAGCGCTGAACAGAGCATGGTTCAGGATGACGATGAGTCAACCACTTGACTAATGTTGTGTCCTAATCCCAGGCAGAGAAAGTGCTCCTGTTCAGCCAAGACACAAATCTGACTGCTCTGCTCCAGGAGGCCAAAGAGCTTGAGGCCAGAGTCATCATCCTGTCTGCCAGGTGAGCTCATCCACCCTGCGGCCTAATGCAATATAAACACCAGCATGTGTAGGAAATGAAACTGTACAAGATCAGAATCACTAACTAGGTCTGGATGTTTTGGAAAAGCACTTTTTCAGTTGTGTTTTTTAATTGTATTTAATGTGAACCCACCTGGCAACATGTAGCCATATAGTGTAAAGCTGCCTGTTTTTTTGTCATATTCTTGTCATGTTTAATAGACACATTAGGGCTTGAAAATGAGCAAATCCCCCAAAGGACCTTATAATAACTGTTTCTTTGTTATTATTTTTTTGCAAACGAGATGTACAGTGGTAAAGATAACCTCTACATGATGTCCTTTAACATATATAGCAATTGAAGCTAAGTAGTGTTGTCAGCTGCCCCAAGGCATTGAAGGGAGAAAATGTAGTTGAACACATGACCATGCAAACATCAAAGCAGAGAGGGACTTTCGTAGTTATCCTATGTAGTTATCCTTTCCTGGTCTAAATGTGTAAAATAAATAGAAAGTAAATAGAAAATATATAGTACATATATTACATTAGTTTTGATCCCAGCATTTGACCAAGTGTGTAGTGAAATGTTTGAAGGCAACTGTATGTTTTATTTATGTGAAAGTGACATGTTTAAATTCAGTAAATAAGTAAATTCAGTGCACTGCATATTTATGTACAGCAACGGGCAACACTTGGCTTAGCTGAGATTCAAACCTAAACGACAACAGAAAGCTTGACCTCCACACTAATAAGCAGCACTTTTACCATCCGTGCACCAAAGGGCAAAGTGTCTGTTTATTTACTACCATTGTGAAAAACAATTCGAAAGCAGTTGTTCAGTGATGGCATCCTCTGTCCATTTTGTATGGATTAGTAGGGGGACGGCACAGCAAATGTCAAAATGTATGAGGAGGAGCTTTTGCCTTTTTTAGCCAAACAATCAGCTTGACTTTGGAGGCACTTGCTCAGCAAGATGGCAGCACTAACAACCTCTATCCAATCACAGCGAAGACGAGGCTGCGGCCATTTACAAAGCAGCGCGCCAGCTCAATATGACAGGCTCTGGTTACGTGTGGCTGGTTGGAGAAAGGGAGATGTCTGGTAAAGCACTGAGTGAAGCTCCAGATGGTATGTACTATTCCTCCACTCCACCCCTCTCTCTCTCTCTGTCTCTCTCTCTTTCTCTGTCTCTCTGTCTCTCTGTCTCTCTCTTGCGCACAGACCGTGTAACAGATTGGACGTGTTGGCCTTAGAGCTTTATATATGATTACAGTTTGCAATCCACATTGCCGAATCAGTGTCTGTGGTGTACTTGGGTGTTTGAACGTTTAAACATCTAGATGTTTAAAGGTTTTTAAACACTGTGATCTATCTGCTCATTGTATTGTGTGCTCTATGTCTAACGTTTAATTTGTTTCATCTTTTAAGTGTGTGTCCTTTCTTTCAGTAGACTACAAATGATGCAATAGAGAGTTGTGGTAATCCATATTGGTTTGAATCCATATTGGTACATTTTTACGGTTTGGCTGGTCATGAGTTTATTTATAAGTGGTGCTTTGCTACCTCCACATTGAAGTGTGAATACGATGGTAAGCTACAACCGCAATTTCTTTCTGTCCCGGCTTCTTTACGCACATCCATGTAATCTTCACATCAGTGTGCTTTCAGTGCTCACCCTGTCCTGGCTCCCGCTCCTCCCCTCCACCCATATCTTACTATGTCCCTCCTGTCTGCCCTCAGGCACTCTGTTAAAATTGATAACTCTGTGCACGTCTCTTTTTTCTGTGATAATATTTTGAGTTTGTGAAGCATTGCCCAACACCATGTAATGTTGTCAACTGGGCAGGCTTGCTCGGCCTCCAGCTAATCAATGGCAAGAATGAGTCCGCGCACATCTACGACGCGGTGGCAGTGGTGGCCCAGTCCATCCAGGAGCTCTTTGAGAAGGAGAATATCACAGAGCCTCCTCGAGGCTGCGTGGGCAATACAAACATCTGGAAGACTGGCCCGCTCTTCAAACGGTGAGGCCAGAGAGTTCTCTCTGTCGCTCTACAACTACCGCTCTGCTACAACCATCCATCTGCTCTCATGCATTACCATACATTACTACTGGCACTGGCAAGGGTGGGAGCTATCACACTGCAAATATTGAAACAAATAAGCGGCAAATGAATCAGTAATGTTGAAAAAAGGTTCAAATCTACATTATTATAAACATGCCCTGAGATTTTGTAAAGCATCTGAATCAAGTGATCACGAGTTGTAGTGGGTGGTACAAGAATCATTTGATCCAAAAATGCACCAAGCCTGTTAAGTTGTAGATTACACTGGGACTGTGATATTTCAAACCCAGTCTGAATCCCGTCTCGGACCTAAAAGCTGGCATGTTCGAGTCATATCCAGTAAAGTTCACTTTCTTTTCTGCCTGCATACTGTCAGCACGCTCCTTTCTAACCCATCTCCTGCACTATTTTCCTCTCTATCCTCGTTCCTGTGCACCTGCATTCTTCTCCTTGAATCCCCTGCCTATCATTACTTCCTATCAGTGTCAGTGTCAGTGTTATTCTTCACTATTGAAATGGGGATCGAGGGTGAGGGTTTTTATGCAGTCTCTCACTCGACCCCCTCCGGTGTGCTAGAGTGCTGATGTCATCCAAGTATCCAGATGGCCTAACAGGCCGCGTGGAGTTTAATGACGACGGGGACAGGAGGTTCGCCCACTATAGCATCCTCAACTACCAGAAGACTCGGCTGGTCCAAGTGGGCGTCTACAATGGTTCACAAGTATGCAAATACTGCAGTCTTGTTTAGTACCAATAACACTCTTTCTAAACAATACTGCTATTTTAAACCTGCAACCATTAAAAAATACTGAAAAAATACTGAAAAAAAACTAGCTATATGGTAGATATATCTCAGCGCTGTTTAGAAGCACTTAACATGCTTCAACTTGACACCTTTTAAGAAAAGGCTGAAATACCCCCTTACATTTTCTGTCTGTAAAACTACAGGTTGTGATGAACACTCAAAGGAAAATTATTTGGCCAGGAGGAGAGACTGAGAAGCCAAGGGGCTATCAGATGTCAACGAGATTGAAGGTGTTTATTCATTATTTTCTCTCAGATCGTTCACAGTTTTGCTAAATTTCTCACATTTATTTTGGCATGGCTAATTGCCCGTGGAGAAACTCAAGCCTTATGTGTCTGCTAGATTGTCACTATTCATCAAGAGCCCTTTGTGTATGTGAAACCGACCCTGCGAGACGGAACGTGCAAGGAGGAATACACTGTGAATGGAGTCCTGATCAAAAAAGTGATCTGCACTGGCCCAAACGAGACCATTCCTGGTAACACTGGAGACTATATTATCACTGATAGATCTGCACTGTGAGATAAACGTTTGTGGATACATGGCTTTTCAACATATAAAAAAACCCGAAACAAATATAATAACTTTTATTTACATATACTGCCTGCTCTATAAACTTGAATTTTACAGACATCCATAGAATACATATAAATGAAACAAATGTGGAGATTTATGATAAAACAATTACAGACACTCTAACAACAGTATGCATAGCCAAACAGCAGAAATGTAAAATAAGTCAAATTAGCAGCTACTCAGATGCTATCACGGAGCTGATAACACTTGTGGGGAGCAGCAGAGGTGAAGACTTTATCTTTCATAGAATGAAGTCTTATCTTGGGTAGCAGTCCAGAGCTAGCTAAATGGAGGAAGTGACACAGAGAGAAAGGAAATAACTTTCTAGGCTTGTCATCAAAAGCAGTATCATGCAGGGCGTTAAAAGCAAGAAGCAGTATGAGTACCACACAAGAGACAAGGGTAAATTGTGCAAATCTTTAAGTCTGTCTGTGGTATGGTGGCGTACCGAGGTAAATGCAGAAAGATTTTTAGTTGAAATAACCCTAATATCATCAACAAAGAATAGGATATGAGTCAACAGTAGACTTGGGACCAATTAGAGTAACATCTGTGCGATCAGTGTTAAGATTTAATATCCAGCAAATGTTTTCAAGTGTATTTTAAGTGGACAGAATACACAAACTAAGGTAGTGCAAGTACGTTCATTGCAGTAATGTAGCACATTGAATAGAAAGCAGTTTGGATCTTCCTATTTATTCTACAAAAACTGCAAAACTGAAAGAACGACTAACAAAAGCGCTACCTTGGGAATGCCAACGCCCACGCGTTATCCCCTTGTTGTCGTGTCAGCACTCCTCAGGATTCACACTTTTCGGGTGTTTAAATCACATTTGAGCCATCAGAGATTCACTATGAGCTTTCAACCATGGTTTGGAATAAAAAAAAATATATGTGAAATAATTTCTTAGGCAAAATGTACTTTTTATAGCAAGGATAAACTTGGAATTGAATCTTGTAGCTGTTTTATGTTAATGGAACCTTTGCCTTTATTTTAATTGAAAAGTGGAACATTAAAAAAATAGTTCAAAAATAGACGTGTCCTCAAACTTTTAGTCTTATGTGTTTTTGTAGACAGGTATTTACAGTTCCGCTTGTATCAGTAATATATTTTGGCTTTGACTCTTTCATAGGTCGGCCCATAGTGCCTCAGTGTTGCTATGGGTTCTGCATCGACCTCTTGATCAAGCTGGCGATGACAATGAACTTCACGTACGAAGTGCATCTAGTGGCTGATGGCAAATTTGGCACTCAGGAGCGCGTGAGTAATATCAGTACTTTATTGATTTTTCCCAAGCCCAGAGTTTTTCATTGGTCTTTTCCCAAGGTCACACAGTGGAGAGTCTCTGGATGTCTTCTTCTTTAGATATCTATGGCTGGCAGAGCTATTGCTCACAGGTGTAATTACAGTTCCTTGGCAGCACTGGGGAACATTCTGAGCATGGCAAATTACTGAGGGTGATATCCCTCTGTTATTAGGTGAATAACAGCAACAAGAAGGAGTGGAATGGCATGATGGGAGAGCTCCTGGGTGGCCTGGCAGACATGATCGTGGCTCCACTCACAATCAACAATGAACGAGCCCAGTATATAGAGTTCTCAAAACCATTCAAGTACCAAGGGCTCACCATCCTTGTCAAAAAGGTAGGGCAAAACGCAAAGAACTTTAAAAGACTTTCTCAAGATTGCTGACCTTGGTTAAGACAGACAGCTTTAAACATCACACCTTTAAGTGCAGTCAGGGAGCAGAGTCACAAACCCCATGAATCCAGTTAAAGATTAAATAAAGATGAAGAAATTTAATCAGGCCCAGAGATGGGGTCAGTTTCATTTAAACTTTGTCACGGAAAGTAATTGAAATTTAAACTCCCAAGAGAACAGCTTGGGAGATGTTCTGCCTAGAAATGTTTTACAGTTCCTCTTGTTAATTAAATTCCCTTAGCTGGGCATATTTGCACACTGGAAGCTCTTCTGAATCCATTGTTAGGGCTTTTGACTGAAATCTATTTATACATCTTAGGCAAGTCTAACTACAGAACATGTTGGATGCTCCATATGGTGGCACATTTGCCAGTGTGGGTGGTGTGTTGGAGCTGTGAGTAACGCCATGTTGTTAACTGCAGGAAATACCACGCAGTACACTGGACTCGTTCATGCAGCCTTTTCAGAGCACTCTGTGGTTACTGGTGGGTCTATCGGTCCATGTTGTGGCGGTGATGCTCTACCTATTAGACCGTTTCAGGTAAAAGAAACTCTTCACTACCTTTATCTCTCAACCCATGGACTGCTAAATGAATTTGTAATTGGTAGGACCAGGTACCTTGGTTTTCAGATACGACAGGTCGCTCACTGCTCCCTTAAAGTCATCTCTTCAACATGCTTTAATTTGAAGAAACTGTTGTTGAAAAGCCTGTGTTACTATCAAAGAGTGCTCAGCGCATTTAATTTCTCCCTAAATCCTTTAATGGTTCATCATTGCTCAAAGACTGCAGCCTGATTGGTTACATTTTAATTGGCTGTCATAGGTTAGTTTTTTTACTCATAAAAATAAATGTGACAAAAGGCACAATAACCACTTTTGGATCTCTAAAGAATCTTTCAATTGGTGTTTTTAAAGAACAGTTGAAGAACGAGTGTGAAGAACCTTTGCAAAGTTTGAAGTTCCTCCTCCTCTTAAAGGCTCTACGAAAATGAAAGGTTTTCTGACAGTTCAAACTATAAACAATTTAGAAACGCCCCTCTTCCCTCGTTTCATGGTTCATTTCTCAACCTTAATCCCCTTTCGTAGCAGCCGTGGGAACTACTGAGCACATACAAAAATTAAAGCAAATAATACAGAAGAAGAGGAAACTGATGAGTTCTGCAAGATTCATTTTTCTTTTGCTCTGCAGCCCATTTGGAAGATTTAAAGTAAATAGTGAAGAGGAAGAAGAGGATGCCCTCACCTTATCCTCTGCTATGTGGTTCTCCTGGGGTGTACTACTGAACTCCGGTATTGGAGAAGGTACATGACAACAAAAATAATTATTTACAGAATGTTTGCATGTCTGTCCGAGAGTTCTCGCTCAGTGCATGATTGATTTTGTAACAGATATAAACCCTACTCTCTCTTTCTCTCTCTGTCGCGCTGTGTTTGCAGGTGCCCCACGGAGCTTTTCAGCGAGGATTTTAGGTATGGTGTGGGCAGGTTTTGCTATGATTATAGTTGCATCTTATACTGCCAATTTGGCAGCCTTCCTAGTGCTGGATCGGCCTGAGGAGCGCATTACCGGCATCAACGACCCTAGGGTGAGATTACTGAGCAAAGACTGGCCTCACATTGCATAGATGCAAATCTCATGGTTTGCATAGTACAGTTTAAAGGCAAGCAATTAAGTCAGTTAACGACACAACAGACCTCTTTCACCTCAGTGTATTTATAGACACCATTCTCGCACCATGGAAAGCTTCTACCCTACCTACCCTTCTGAAGCGATCCATGAATAGAAACATCAAAGGGCTTGTGTAAGAATAGTTTGGCCAAAATGCATGTTAAGCTTCAAACACTATTGTAAGGTCAGAGAATTGCATTACCATAACTGAGCATAAAGCACAGCAAATTGATAAGCCATGGTGAAGGTGTTCTACACAGCAAGCAATAGGTAGTGCTCTGAAAACATTAAATGGAGCAGCAGTGGTACATAGCATGCAGCATGTGGTAGCTGTTTTACCAAACTGGATTCTGGGACATCCTTGCACATTTTTTAGGGCATGCTTACCTTGGCCTGCCCTCTTCACTACTGGCATCCTCCCCCCTAACACTTCTGTGGCATGTAGCTTCTCATGTAAGTCTGCCTTTGGATTTGCAAGCCCCTCGAAACCAGCTGGCTTGAATTATTTAGGAGTTTTGGATAAACTGTCACTTCAGTGATTACGCATCTCGTGATCTCAACGGGACAGCTCCTGCTGTGCTATTGTTTTGCAGCTGCGAAACCCATCAGACAAGTTCATCTACGCCACAGTCAAGCAGAGCTCTGTGGACATTTACTTCCGCCGTCAAGTTGAGCTGAGCACCATGTACCGCCACATGGAAAAGCACAACTACGAAAGCGCCGCGGAAGCCATCCAGGCTGTGCGAGACGGGTCAGTCAGACATTCCCTCAGCTCAACAGTTTGTGCTAATAAAAGTTAAGGTTCCTTAACGATTGAGGGAATAAACTCTTCAATTGGTGTGTAAATTTTTATGTCCTTCTAACGATAAGAAAGTTAACGACACAGGTCATTCTTCAAACATTTCTTTAAAGAATTTAAAGGGGTTCGTTTGTTGTGTCACTCCAAAGAACTCACTTTGGCACCTTTATTTTTAAGCGTGTAGGAATGAGCTCCCAAGTGCTGCAAATGTTAACGGCAAAGTAGTTTGAGTTTGATACCCTGCTGGTGCCACGATCATCCATGGCCAGGATTCTAAGACAGCACAACTGGTTCTCTCTGTGTGGGTAGGATGGCCTTCACTCTGCATGATGTTAGCCAGTGCTGGCATCTGTTAGCTGATGCAACAGAAACAGCAGTTAGCGCTCTACTCTGAGTGCACTGAGTTGCACGATGACTACGTTAGCGGCAGTACGTAAAAATGTAGGATGTAAGATGAAAAGACGTTATTTTTTTCACTCTCTCGGAGCTGGTAGTACTGTGTATTTGGGGAAGTTTCAGCTAACAGATAAAACTGGGAAAGAACTTGGGTTAAAAAAACTAGTACAACAACACAATACTTGTTTTCATCTTTTAGTCTTAAGTGGTTGATGAGCACAAAGTACATAATTAATAAAACAGAGCCCTCTTGTCACATTTAGACCAGAAGACAATGAAACAATTTTGTTGACATGGACCACCAGGACTGAAAGCAAATCTGGTTGTTTAAGATATTAATAGCTATTTAATTGTTGTGGGCTTGATAAAGCAAGCATCAAAGGAATATATACTGTACAATGAACAACCCTGTCTTACCAGACAGAGCTCTGAGTGACATACTGTGAGCGAGCAAACAAGAGGCAGAATGTGGATAAGGGTGTGCTTAGTCCTATTCAATAGAGCTCATATTGATGCAGAACACAAAGCAGGATAGGGAGTAGCACTTCAAAGCGGCACCTTCATGAATCATTGTGTTGTACAAAGCACAGACAGGGACTAATGGCGGAGGGCCAGTACTGTTTAGGGCATGTGAATATATAAGGGGGAAAAAAGAAACACATTTAAATCTAATGAAGTTTTAAGGTTTTCACCCACTGACTGAACAAGGCCCAGCTTAATTGGGCTTAGAGGATTCCCAGAAGTTGGCTCAACACAAAAAGAGGCCAGAAATTGTCAGTGTCTTGGTTAACAAATCCCCTCTCAGCTGGGGATCTAGAATTCAAAGCCACGTTAACACACTACTCTCCCTGCTTTAGCAAACTCCACGCTTTTATCTGGGATTCAGCCGTGTTGGAGTTTGAAGCCTCGCAAAAATGTGACCTGGTCACAACAGGAGAGCTATTCTTCCGCTCCGGGTTCGGAATTGGCATGCGTAAAGATAGCCCTTGGAAGCAAAATGTCTCCCTGGCCATTCTCAGGTAATCCAGTTCCATCTAGTGCTGTTTGTTTTCTGTTTTTTTGTCTTTTTAACCTTGAGCCCTCAGCCTTATTTATGTCTTTTTAAGTGGCCCAGTCCATGACTGAATTTGCAAATCTGTTCTCTGAATCAACAGTTCCCACGAAAATGGTTTCATGGAGGACCTGGACAAAACCTGGGTGAGATACCAGGAGTGTGACTCCAGGAGCAATGCCCCAGCCACACTCACCTTCGAGAATATGGCAGGTATGGTCCACATCCAGTAGGAATAATCTTTGATGTACATTGGTCGGAGTAGTTGAGCATATGAGCAGTTACCAATGTCTGGAAAGTCTTCATTTGCATATTATTCTTTCAAGATAATGCTTTAGCTGACCTTTTTTTAATGCTGGTATTTTGCGACATCCACTTCGCAGGCGTGTTTATGTTGGTGGCTGGTGGCATCGTCGCCGGGATCTTCCTCATCTTCATCGAGATTGCATACAAGCGTCACAAAGATGCTCGTAGAAAGCAGATGCAGCTGGCCTTTGCAGCGGTTAATGTTTGGAGGAAGAACCTACAGGTATGGCTGTCTGCTCCCTCATTCTTCCTGCAGGATAAGGGCCTGCATGGGCCTCTAGCAGGCAATTTACTTCGTTTTAAACTAAATGGCCAATTTCTTCCACTTTAGTTAAATAAAGTGTTCAATTTAGAGATCCTTTTACAAAAAGAGTGCAGCCAACTGTCTTGAGATGCATGTTTTGCTCTTGACCTTTGCAAGATTTAGCCCAAAGGTCAAAAGGTTACCTTTACCCTCAAATGGCTATGCATTAATGCATGCAGATCCATTGTATGACAATAGATAAATATGTATTTATACTGCCCATCAAAAGGTTGGGGACACCTTAGCAGATTTCAAAAGAAGGCAAGACCTTAGATCTATTTTTATTTAAGAAAGTGCATTGTTGTCGTTTAAAGAGAAGGCTGATTTGGCAATTATTCGTTTTTTTGTTAAAACACAAAGGGAAGCTAGTTATCCCCAAACGTTTGACAAGCAGTGTATGTATGTTGCAATGAAACGATAAATAAGGCAGTTACAGTGAGTGAATACTGCATTCACCCACAGTTCAATATCACAGAGCAGGAACTCTTGTTGTGCAAACCTGGGCTTCTGCCCATAGTGTGGTGACATCATGATTCATATGAGTGGTTCACTGAGGATCCATGCTAAGGATCAATTCCTTCCACGTCTTCCACCATCCAATCAGAGTGCGCAGCATGGAGAAACAGCTTCTCTATTCTCCCCGACAAAATCTCCACAAAGCAGAGCAATACACACACACTAACACACACATATACTTCAGCAGGCTGTGCTTTTGTGGCGGAGCGAGGCAGATGCATGCTGGGCAGTGCTCTAACAGAAAGGCCGTGCTAGCCGAATATCTCAGTGGGGTTCCAGCAGGGATCAGAGGCTCTTTCTGGCTGTGTTCAGATCACTGTCCCCTTACTGCTGGCCTCAGCCTGGGTTAGTACACGCTGGGTCACTGGCCTGCACAGCAGCAGGAGGCTGGTGAAAACTAGCATGCCCTGTCCTTTTCCCATTAAAAAGCCCGGTTGTGTTTCTGTGTAGGTACAATGAAGGCTTCACAGTAATCGATCTCAGTATAAATCAGAAGCAGTCTAGCTGGAAAAACATATACTTGACTATACAAAAGACACTGGAATCGTACAATAGTTTGGAATGACTTCTTAGGTTAATAAATGAGTTATTTTATGTTCTGTAATAACCTATTTAATTTAGATGTATATATTATAAAGCTGACAAACAATTGCATTTTATATGTTTTCTTCAATATTTCAAATGTTTTGTTAGCACGCTGTTTACAGTTCTTGATTCTGCATACTCAGTGCTACACAGCTTTCTCAGTCATTATAGAGCAGCTCACATTTACCGCTGTGTTCATTATTTTAGACACGTCTGAAGTCTGTGAAACCAGAAATCTGTGAAACCAGCTTCATATCAGAATATTTGTAAAGGTATAGCCAACAAAATTGGTTCATATTGTTGGAAATGTTGATTCCAATAGAATGATGATTCCAAACTTTTGAACACTGGTGTGTATTTAAAGTAATAATGTTAAAAGAAAATCAGTTAGAACAATGGATTTTTACATGAGCCAGTCAATATTGCAGTTATTGTCTATGCACTGATCATTAAGCACATATTGCACCACAAAGCAAAACAAACCTCTCTGAATTTCCGGATTTAAAAATCTGTACAGCAATAATGCCCCCAGTTTTATCACAAGGTCTTTTAGACTGAACAGTGTTTGTGTTTGATTGTCTTCCTCACACCAGAGATGTTTTGGCCCGAAGGCTGTTTATGCCTACTGGTGTCCAAAGACACTGTGGCACGGTTACTACGCCCACGCATTCTACCCACATAGAGTCACAGGGCCAGCGCTGATGAGGGTGTATAATTAGAGTGAATCACTGCTGTTGGCCCTTTGGGAAATCTACATTTTCTGTTTCTTTTTTTCCCATTGTTTTATCAGCCAGAGGGAAAAGTGAACAGCGATAAATGACACATGGATAACCCATTCATATTAATAGGCGTCAATCTACAAAACAAAAGTAACAGATGTGTTGAAACACTGCTGGTGATTTTTGGGCACCAATGAATAATTTGCCCTCGAAAGCCAAAATCAACCATGCCATGCAAAGCGAAATGCTCATCCCATGGTGCCTATGCTGTAGGCTAATGATACTGCCTGCCTCACACTGTGGCGCACTGAATGCATGACTGGTCAGATCTGCCCTGGCTGCATTTGCACTTCAAAGAATGCAGGCCAGGTGCAGATCAAGAATCCATGCGCTCCGAGCCGGGCTGTCTGGCTCTGAGATACTGGCTCATCAGAGGGGTTTCAAGCGCAAAGGATGAAAGTGTGGACGCTCCAAAAGATCGAGAACGGCCACGCTTTCTCTGCATCCAAGTTCTTCCACTAACCACTGAAGGAAAAAAAGAAATGTCATTCCATGGTTGAAATGTTACCGTGCATACTTTCTGTGGTGAAATGTGATGGAGAAATCCTGCTATGCTGCCTAAGAAAAAAGGCAAAAAATGTACCACCCTATGAAGTCAGAAATATGCTCACATTGTTGTATAACTATACAAATATTTCAAAATGCACTTTATTCTACAGGTCCCTTTTTAACATAAAGTATTCCACATGAACTGGCCACTTAAACCACGGTCAATGAATAAAACGAATAGGTGACTTTCATGCATTACGTTAATGCCTAGCAAATAAATTGTACCACTGTATAATAAAGTGCAATTTAAATTTCAACCTTTCAATCTGGTTTCGGTTCACCCTTTTGTCAAAGTGAATGTCCGTTAGATGGGATCAGGGTCTAATTGGGCAAACCAGCCACACGGAGACCCAAATCCGGTTCTAAGTCTATAAAGGACGGTGCTGGCCAAGGTCAACTGTCATGTCATTCATTTTGCATTTCCTTTTTTGGTTCCATGTACTGCATGTCTTCTGGTTGAAGTCACTTCCCCTCCTCCTCAGTATTATCCTGCCCCCTCTTATGAGCTCTCACACCCCTCCTTTGCCCTCCCAGCCATTATACTCATGCCCCTCCCCGGGTATAATGCTAAGGGACTGTGTTGAGTTTGGATTTCGATTACTTCTTGATTGGTTATTCCTTTTTTTTCTTCCATGGAACAGTCGAACCACTCCTACCTTTCAAAACAAAAAAAGAAAGAGAAAAAAGCTGCTTCTTTCTGTCTTGATTGCTTTCATTTTGCTCATTTCCTTTGCTAATGCCTTTTGCTTTCCATTACAAAGAAGTAAGAACTGGGGATGGCTTTAATTTGTTTTATTATGCCATCCTCAGTAGTCCTCTCCCCCCTGTAGAGTTTCAGGATTGTATAAGGATATATAAGTAGACTTTTGTAAGTTTCTCTCTCTGCATAGTGCTTGCCAGTGTCCTTTTTGCTCTGTAGAACCCTGAGGGTGCATGAAAGCACTATTGTGACTCAAAGCCAGGACGGAGATGCAGAGTGAACAGTAGATGATTACAGCTGACGGCATCAAAAGAAAAAAAAGGAAGAAAAAAGAAAAAAAAAAAACATGTCCTCAGCCAAAGTCAGTTGATTGTAGACATGTAGACACTGAGCATGAATAGTATTAGGAGAAGTAGCATGGTAGTGGTAGTAGTAGATTGGTGGGTGGTGATGATTGGAGACTCAAACCAAGCACACTCCTCCAGAGAACGCAAATAAATGTTCTACATAATACTGTATATTTATTTTAGGATAGGAAAAGTGGTAGAGCAGAGCCCGACCCCAAAAAGAAAGCCTCTTTTAGGTCCATCAGTACCAACCTGGCCTCCAACATCAAGAGACGTAGGTCCTCCAAAGACACGGTAAGGAGATGAAGAATATGACACCCTGCCCTGTACTTCTCTCTCTCACTCTACCTCTCTCTCTCTGCTTTTCTTCCTTCTTCTCCTCGAGCCTGCCCTGTTTTTCTCTTGCTCTCTCTTTCTCTCCCTCTTTCCTGTCACCTCATCTCTCCTCGCTAAACGACGTCTCATCTCAGACTCTCTTCACCCTCACACATGGAGTTGCAGTCATGGCCACATGTCTGTCAGTCAGCCCATCAGTGCTCCATCCAGACTTCTGTTGGGAAAGCCCAATCAGGGACGCAAGCCGCTAGCCGTAGGGAGCATGCTGACGAGGGCTGTGGGTTAGGGCAGAGAATGGGTTTGGGGGGGTCTTATGTGGGTTACGAAAGGGGGCAAGGTAGTCTCTCCCTCAATACCTGTGCTGGACTTTCTCCCGTGCCTAACCTGGATGGGACTTTAATTTTGACGCTCTTACATTTTTATTTCTTTATTTCTTTATATGTGTGCGTTGTCTTCCCCTTCACTGTTGAGTCTTGTAAAAACTCTATTTCCATGTTTTTCCACCTCCCTTCTATTGTCCCATTTTCTGTGGTCGGTGTCACACACAAAGTCACTTTTCCTGTATGCCTCACACTCAATGCACGGTTAATAAGCTAAGGAGAAACCGAAAAGAGATGAAAAAAGCAAGGCTAAAATAACCTTGGTTATTCCCTCAGCAGGCCCCGTTCCATTGTGGTCTCCTGCTTTATTCTTCACCTTTAAATGTTTTCTTTACAGAGCTATCAACTCAAGTACGTCTTCTGTTTCGTTTCCAGGAAAGGTTCCAGGGATGCTTTCTCGTAGTTTGTTGGTGATAGTGTTCGGTGCTATGAATGCTTGTACTCCCTGTAGGACCCGTTGGCGCCTGCACCTGCCCACAGTCTTTTATCCTCCCACAGGTTCAGCCAGTGCCAGCTTGCACATGAAAGAGCATCAGGCTCTGGGGACTCAACACAAACAATCTATTTTTTTGTGTTGAGCGACTATTTTTAATACAGGCAAATGTATTATTGCATTACCCTATTCCCTTTCAGGTGACTTGCTCTTGAGTTTTCAGGTTGGGTTTTCTGAAGCATGTTTCATCATGAATCATTCACATGTGCAATGATGCCAGTCTTACTTTTACCATTAAGACATCTGACACGAGCAATAATGCTCTAGAACCGACAAGTCCTTCTCTTTTGGCTGAGTCCTTCTGAAGCGTCCCAAATCATTTGCATCTCAGGGTAGAATTTGGTTAGTCAGATAAGAAGAGCTTTCCCTACTTTCCCTACATAGAAGCTGGAGATACAAGGCAGATGACAAGCCAAGAAAGTGTTTTTTACCCTTACTGCATTTAATATGTTCTGTTATATCTGTACAGGGTTATCATTTTGGCCAGGAAATCAGACTTACACAGGCGACACAAATGTGGCATTTAGAAAGGAGCTCTACAGACATCACAGTCCAACAGCTAAAAAAAGAACAGTCTCTTTGAACTGATGTTTACCCATCTCAGTCCTAATCATCCTTTTCTTTTATATCAGTGTGTTTTTTTATAAATGGATTTGAATGGAGTTTTAAATGTCAGTGTCTACGCCACATGCCACACTGCCTTCTCTCTTCCTATACCAGCATGACTCCTGTGGTTGTTGTAGAGTTAGACCTTTCGTGCTGTTCGCCTGCCTGTAGACAGGGGGCGCTGTAGACTATGATTGGGAATGCTCATGCTACCCACAAATCATGTTGTTGTCAGTGAGGCCAACCCTTAGCCACCCTTGCCCAAATTTACTTTGAGTGAGATGCTGCCCAGCCATTATATTAGCAGAGGACACAAACATGCATAAACAAATTAGTTAAGTTCTTAAATTGTCGAGACAGGGATGCAGACTCTGTGGGCTATTTAAAGTATATCAATAAAAAATAATCTGAATGGATATTATGCTCTTCTTTAATTGGCCTTCAGCGAGATGTGAAGCATGCAGTGGACAGAATTGGAATTTTCAGGGCTCAGTGCTGCGTGGGCTGCAGCCCTCATATGTCATTAGGACAGTTACTATGGTGATAATACTTCTAGGTCAGGTAAATTATTAGCCACAGGCTGAGAGACTCTAGCTCCAGCGTTTATGTCATTAGGGCTTTCTTGGCAAGACATTTCCGGCCCGAGATGTATGGGCTTCATTAATGAGACCCCCCCATTCAATTTTTGATGGCTACTGTACATGAAAGCCAGCTAACGATGAAGAGTGTGACTGCAGCGAAGCTTGAAGATGCGCTGGTGCACTGAGTCAGTGACCCTGTTGATTAAACTGCAAAGTCCAGAAAGCTTCGCCTTGGCTGTGTCCTTTGCACATTTGAAAGCTAGTTGTGTCCTTTGCACATTTGAAAGCTACAGTGGATTGGGGGATTTGCCTCACTCATACCAACTGAATAATGAAATGCAATTAGGCTACATTTGCAACATGGTATGCTTTTTTTAACCTTGCACTGATAGGGAAAAAAATATTCCTATTGTTTTTCTTTTGTTTGTGTCCTCCTTCCTCTATAGCCATATCCCACGGACATTACCGGCCAGCTCAACCTATCAGACCCCTCTGTGAGCACAGTGGTGTGAAGGCAAACGATGGAGCAAGAAAGAGAGGTAGAGTGAAAGAGGGAATGAGAGAGCGAGAGACATTGCGGACTAGAAATGGAGGAGATGGTCAGAGGGGGGGTTGATTGACATTGAGCCAAACCCGCTGATCCCTTGCTGCTACTGCTCCTGCCCCGCCATCTGAGCCAACGACATGTTCATTTTAACAAAAAAAAAAAAGTTAAATCCATCGCTCCCCCCCTCCCCCCCTGGGCCTCTGCGAAACATGCGCTGGACACGAACATCTCACATGGACAAAACTGTGCCAAAAGAAACAAAAAACCAACAAAAAAAAAACATACTGCACTGACACATTCTACCTTCAACTGCGAACAAACTCACAGCCAGACCATCCACTTTCTGCATACACTTCATTTTAAATTTGGAGCATGCACACATGTTCATAGCTGAAGCAAGTTTAATCTGTGTTCTATTTATCTCGACACCTAGGCTTAGTTTCCCTCCTTGTACATATGATATTATGTTCTTTATGTGGTAATGTTTGATTACCTTCACTTATTCACATATATGTAGCTATTCTGAGCACTGCCTTTGCTAACATTTCATTTGTGAAGACATTCTGTTATTGCGCATATAT
>JBBPCY010000039.1:5233209-5262892 GCA_037974405.1 Brachyalestes nurse | reverse complement strand
TTTATGAGGGACTGATTAGTGATCACCTGAATCACATCTTATTTAATGAGGAAAAGTATAAAAACACTGCTGTAATCTACACACTCCTCTCACAATGAGACCAGTTGGATGGAGAAACACTACTAGAAGTACGTCAAAGGTAATTACTGCCGTTTTGTTTAAGAGTGAACAAGGGATTTGTTTTCTTTGAATTATTCAAGTTCTGTAAACACTGCATCATTTCTCTTATTTTGTTGTTTTGTCATTTCCTTTAAGAATGTTTTGAATAACAATATTTTATTTGGAAATTAGGAAACATCTTGTCGGCAGTTCTTAAAAACTGATATAAAAGATAAAAAACATAAAACCAGAGAAATATTTTTTCCCGGAGCTGTATATGTGTGATAAGGATGGGCAATATGCAGATAATATAACATCATTATACTTAAAGGCATTTGTACAAAACACAGTATGCGGCATGATATTCAATTTATTTGGGATTCATGAGCAAGTTGGAAGGGACAAAGTGCACTAACAAACTAGTAGCATAAAAAAAATGATTAAAATCTTTTAACGTAATTTTTACTATTTACTGCTTACAGTAATAGAAATAAAATTAGAAAAAAATATATGCATGCAGTTGTTCAGTGACCTAAAGGCATTAATGACACCCACTATCTGGTGTCGTGTATCACCACAATGATAACACGTCTTCAAATCCCCTGTTATATTCAGGCATATCAAGTATATGAATGAAGGAGTAAGAGAAAGGGGAAATGGAAATGGAAAAAGATAAAATGGAAAATGAAAGAGAAATGTGAAAGAAGAATTGAGACAGGTTGTCATTCAGAAACTGCTAGTGTTGTTTTACATAGGATGTCTTAGACTTTTCAAAAGTCGGTGTTTAGTTAATATAAGCTTCAGAAGTTTCACTTGACAAGCAACTTCTCTTCATGGTAACCTTCAGTGCAGCGTTTTAGGGAAGTGTGTAAAAAATCGAAAGTGGTATCTTCTGCGTGCACTTCCTGTTTTGTGAGGATACCTTCAGGATGCCATCTCAGGCAGTTTCTCAAGAAGATAAGTTTGGGTTCCTGGCCTTTAGAGATGGTTTACCCACAACGGTCTGACCCTGCCGGTGCCCTCTGATTATTGCTGACAAGCAGTGGTCAGCGGAAGCATCTGGCGTGCACAAATGAGAATTATTCCTTTATCTCTGTTCCTTATTGACATTTAGCAAGAACTTTTGAACTTCTCGAAAGCTGCTTTAGAGTCATCAGAGTCGTCAGTGAAGGCAAACGGGTGATTGCACTTCATGTTAAGGTTGGAGGCCCTATAAAAGTAGTAATGTCTTCAAATATTTGTATTTATTTTGTGTTATATTACACTGATTAAGCCTTTTTCCTTAGGATTGGTTCCTAAACAAAGCAAATCATAAATAATATATCTAATTCTGGGGCAGTTCCCAGGCAGTGCACATAGTATGTGTGTATTAGGTTTTTTAAAAAATATATATATATATAATCTGCCCAAGTGCAAATATTAATATATTTATAATATATACAATATAAATATTTCATATATAATAGCTTAATAGTCAGCTACATCTGCCTTTTGATTTAGCACCCTGATTCATATTTAAGCCACTCATTTGTGTTTTACAGACTTTATTTACTATATTGCAACTACTGTTCAGTGTAATGTAACTAGAGTAAAATTCATAACTCTAATTGCTCTAATTGTAAACGTCAAGGTCCTGTATGGTCATAATAAAATGGACGATGAGTGTGGAGACAAGGTAGGTGTACCTAATAAAGTGGCTTGTATTGTGACAAGAAGTCATCTACCCTGAACCTTCAAAGCAAGTGTGTGATATTGTGGTCGGCCAGAGTAAAGTTCAACCCAGCATGATGACTCATAACTTTAGCCGGAAATGAAGCAGATATGATGGTTGGGGTTTTGTGAACAGCTGTAAGGTAGATTTTCTGTTGATTTTTTTTTTCTCTTCATAGGAGGAGGAATATCCAACTATTCAGGTCAAAGAGGAGGAGCTGCCGATAGCCTAGTGGCATGCATGGATAAGGCCGTCCAGATAATTCCCAAAGAGAGGCATCAGCTCACTCCTGTCTATCTCGGAGCCACAGCTGGCATGAGACTGCTGAAGTAAGTGACTCAGCTTGGTTTCATGCATTCTAAATTCTACAGATGCTAATCTTGAGATGGCATCTGGTACCCATATAAGGACTGATGCCACACTAAAATCAGGATCAGATAACAATGGAAACAGTAAAAACATGTTTGGTGTTCACAAATTGACAATGGTGTATAAGACGTTTAGTAAAACACATACCTGATCTGCCTGAGATGCTTTGTGAATACTCCCACAATTCAGTCTCACTAACCTAGTCTGAAATATTAATAATTAGTCATTAGTAATTGCAGTAGCATAATGTAATGTACAATTTCGTCATGTGCTAAGAACAGCAGCTATGTGTAGCTTAACATTGTCATACGGACAGTAAGTCTTTAGCTCTGCTCATTAATATTATTGTCCAGTTACGATTCCTTTATTTTAAATAATATTTTAAAATATTAAGTTCTTTTTTTGTTCTTCATAAGCTTGGCCTTGTAATTCTTCCTATAGGGTGGAAGTGTGTGTGAGCAGTTTGTGTATGGAAGTTTTCGAAGGCCTATGTCATGTGCTGTAGCATGTAAACACATGTAAAGTTCCAAGTCCCCCCACCCCCCCAGGCCACATGCAGGAACCTTTTGATTCGCTGTAACAAAAAACCAAAGCATTTTGGTCTATTCGCCTATTCAATCGGCAGCGGCTTATCCCCACCCATTTACACTGAAGTGTTTCAATTCATCTTTATAAACTTGACACAATACAGGACAGGCAGTCACAACAGAAGTAAATTACATATTTCAGTCTTAAAGTCACAGCAACAAAAAAAAAACACCAGTTCTAAAGAAAAAATGATCATGTAAAAATGAGATTTGGTACATAAAACCACATAAATACCGTAGGAAAATTAAAAGTAGAATGTAGGATAATGAGCACTTTTAAGTGAAGTGCTTCAGGTCAGTCCACAAGGTTTCTGTATTGATATTGGAAAGGGCCTAACCCACCTCTTACCTAACTCGGTCTTTATCTACACTATATCTACACTATATTTGTATAGTTTTATCAGTTGTATACTTTTACTTGAGATCATGTATGCAGATCATGTTCCAGAGATGCATGGTTGTGAATGTGTGTATGTTTCGCAGCATTTCTCACCCCAAAGAATCAGATGAGATTTTAAAGGAAGTGGCAGACAAGCTGAAGGCGTATCCGTTTGACTTCAAAGGGGCCACAATCTTGACTGGGCAAGAGGAAGGGGCTTTTGGCTGGGTCACTGTCAACTACTTGTTAGAAAACTTTATTAAGGTAAAAACTGACAAAGAATACTTTCATATCCAAGTTTTAGACATCAGTTGTCATGTAGTTTGAGAATCGTAAAAGTTTATTTATATAATCTACTCTTTAATTTCAAAGCACCTAGAAAATTGACATTTCTCACTTGTTTTTAAATGAATGTATGTAAACACTGTTTACGTTTAAAAAATGTGCCATTGACTCTTCAGTACATACAAACTTAGGCACAAAAACAATTCCTGATTTATGTGATATCACAAGTGGTGTCTTTACTTTTACAGCAGGTTAGCCCAAACCATTCGTGTTGAAGTTTTTAGGGGAGTTTTAGCCCAGACTTTGAATGAGTATCCAATCAGAACTGAGGTTATATACATATATCACTTTGTAAAAGCCACAACAACAAAAACCTATTTATGCCAAAGAGGTTGGAAAATGCTCGTAAAAATGAACCATGACTGGATTTGATACACTAAGCTTACAAATACCTTAAATTATAGCTATATATGTGTATATATATATGGGTTTTTTAGGGTATTTGTAAGCTTTTGTGTATCAAATCCAGTTGTTGTTGCATGAATAGCCTGGAAATTGCCCCAGAATTATTTATAAAGAATCATCTTCCCCCTCGTCTGACCTTGCTCCCCTTCTCTCACTAGTATGGTTTTGTAGGACGGTGGCTGTCCCCTAACAGGGAGACGGTTGGTGCACTAGATTTCGGCGGAGCCTCCACTCAGATTACCTTTGTGACCAAGGAAAAGGTGGATAACAAAGACAGCCTGATGGAGCTGCAGCTGTATGGCCAAAAATACCGCATCTACACTCACAGCTTCTTATGCTATGGCAGGGACCAGATGTTGCTAAAGTTGCTGGCACTCTTGATCGAGGTAAACACAGGGATCAGGGTATCCTGCTGCTGTCAATCACATCTGAAAACAGAATAAGTAGAAGACATCTAAAAGGGCACATAATATTAAAGCAATGGTTCAAAAATCAAATTCAGTTTTCCCTTTACACCAAATGTAGTTGATCAGCCAAGACATATACTAAAAGACATACTACTGCTGTTCCAAATTCTACGTCAAGCGGACTGCATCCTCATCACTCTTTGGGAGTCTGAACTACTGAGCTGAACTTGCTAGGTCCAAACTCCCAAGATCAGGAGTCCATATATGATGTATTGAGAAATGCCTTAGGTGTCCAAATGTAGCTTCTTTAGTTTTGCACGGGAGCTACAAGGGCAATGCAGCCAACAGGTAATGGAAACTAATAGCCATTGGTTAGCTTAGCACCATGCATACCTCATATCAAGTAACCTCTAAAGAGACTTGCTTAACTGATTTTTGATGATTTACAGAATACTGTTATGTATAAACAGTTTGCATGAAGCTAACAGGTGCCTAAAATAACATTGGCAGTGTAGCTCCAGTGCAAAGGTAAAGAGATAAAACACACACACACCAAACATGTCTAATTAACATTTTAATTTACATTAAAATGCTTAGATGTCAAGCCGACCAGTTTCAATAACTTTGTGGAGCTCTCTTTTCAGACGGCCATGCGTCAGGGTGTTAATGTTCTAAAACTGGGATGCCCAAATAGAATCCAGGAGAGTCAGTGGACAGCACAGTTTGGTAGCTTCCCTCTTCAAACACACTCACGGATCCTGGCAATTAACATGGTGCTCACACACACCTGGGGTGTCTGGGCGCCATGTGCTGGCCATCGGCCCTCCAGGACCAGTTTTGGGCACTTACGCTCTAGAGTGTTCCATTTCCTTTAGGTTTAAGTTATATCACCTAGACTCAGATAGCAGAGTCTGACATATGACTAATGTCAATATCTTTGAACTTAAGCAAATGCTGCCCACTATGGGGGCTTACTGGGGGGCCGACTCTATGGACAGTCATGTAAGTGTGACTTTCTGCCAGCAATCTTCAGAATGAAGTCTGACTGTTAGCGTTAAGGGCTATCGGCCCTTCTTAGATTCCCTCTGTTCAGTTCCAAGGGTAAAATGTCTTGTCTGTACTAGACGCCTCGAGTTACTCAGGGTCATCCAGTACAGTACTAGGGCTATGCCTAAAAGTATGGATGAGGGTAATTGATTCAATTAGATTTTTTCCCACTGAACCATTGTTTTAGGGTGTTTAATTGTAAGCTGGTTATTTCATTCTGCTGCATATGTACACTATTGCTGTATTAATGATTTCTCCTCCTATTTTCCATGTCTTTAGACTCAAGGCACAGACAAGACCATAATCCACCCCTGCTATCCAGCGGATTACAATGTGTCCATAACACTGAAAGCCGTGTTTGATTCTCCATGCACAGCGGACAGAAAGCCCTCTCCCTATGATTCTGGCAAAATGCTGACAATTAAGGGCTCAGGGAACTATGGGCACTGCTTGGGAAACATGTCCAATATCTTCTCTTTCCAGCCTTGCCCCTACTCCAAGTGCTCCTTTAATCAGATCTTCCAGCCCAGTGTCAGTGGCAACTTTATGGTAAGAGTGCTTGCTGTAGTTTTGGAAACATTATGTGTAATGACTAAGACAAGGCTTTACAATTACGTTCCCTCAGCCGGAAAAATGCAGCACTAATGTTTTCATCTCTCGTGCCTCGGGAAGTGCTAACGTCTCGACTGGTCTTTTCAGTTTAGGGCTCAAAACAAAATTAACTTCTGCTGAAGTCTGAGGGAATGCAGAAGCAGCAGTGACGTTAAGCAGCACTGACAAGCAGAACAGTGTTAGCTCAAAGCAGCTCTGAAGTTTAAGCATGTGGGATCCTTTGGGCACACCGCATATGTCATCATAGCTCTTATGTGATTATGCAGGCTTGCACTTTGGTTTTGTGCGTCTGTCCCTGTTTCCCTCTTTTTTTTTTCCTCAGCCCCCCACAGCCTTCTTTGCATCAGTTTCTAAGATTGGTACCTGTCTGTTTGGCATTTTCTCTGTTCTCCTAGGCATACAGCAAGAGCCCTTACTTGTTTAAAGGTTACTAACTGGATGAGATCTGTTGCTCTGTCATTGTCCTGCCTGTCTCTTTTCCAGTATAGGCATTCAACTAGAATAGCAGGGTGGTGATGTTAAATCATTTTGAAAAAAATCATCAATCCAAACTTGTCTAAGACTGTGCCAGCAGGGCTGACAAAATTGAAGAGCAAATTTCCAAAACTCACTCAGTCCTTTTCTTTGTGATTGTTTTAGGTAACACTACTATTGGCATATTTTTACATGACCTCTTTATGTGCAATAGTATAACCGACCAACCAAAACTCAGTCCTTGCATAATACATGGTACAAGATTAGGAGAATTTCCCAAACTCATTCCACGCGCGAGTGGTACTTACTTACCCATGTCTCCCAGGCGGTAGCTGTAGTAGGATATAAGGGTCATGTAGTGGGATATAAATATTAAACTTGTACATCATTTTGTGACATTTAATATCGATTTACTTAAAAATTTTCATTGTATTTTTTAAACAAATTTGACCATACTGAAATCTGCAGGAGTTGGTCTTTAGAAACAGGCATTGAAAAATGACAAGTAACTGTAAAATTTCAATGAATTTTTTTTATTTAAGAATTGCTTTCCAATAGGTAAAACAAGTAAAAACACGATTTTCCAAAAAAAATGCTTTTGGACTAAGTGAGTTTTGGATATTTGCTCTTTAATTATTGATCATTATTTTTAAACATAATGACAAATACAAGTTCATTATAAAACTTGATAGGAAAAATCACTTGTACCATGGCTCAAATGGCAAACCATTAAAGTGTGTGGCAAAAACAGGACCTGACTGAAATTCTAGATAATAAATCAGAGTACAGCACATCTGTGATAAGGAAAAAATAATTTTATAGTGGTTATCAATTATTATGTATACACTGGCAAAAATTATGATGAAACAGGCAACGGCTTCTATTCAGTGATAAATACAAGTGCTCTTTTTCTGTTACAGGCATTTTCTGCCTTCTACTACATTCACAGTTTCCTGAAGCTCACCACAGGCATCGCTGTCACTTCCCCCTCGCTCCTGGAGGAGGCGGCCATCACCGTCTGCAACATGAGCTTCCAGGAGGTACTGCCCTGCACTGCTGTGCCATGCTAATTCTGTCCCTGCTATTCTGAGAGATGGTCCTCTATATTTCAGCATTACAGTGCAAATACTTTCATCTTACACTCAGGAAGGAAGAAACTCAAACTTGGTTTGTGCTGCTGACTTTCTTACTGTCCGACTCTTTGTTTAAAGGAGTCAAATCCTACAATTGCTTTTTCTTCTCCTGACATTTGTGTGGGGTTGTGTACCAAAAACAGCCAGAAGTATATGACCATTTTCCTTTATCGTTTAGAATTATACAAGATATATTGCTTACTTCGCCTTTAAGATTGATACACACTGATCAGGTCCTCTTCAGGCCACCAAAACAATCTGACTAGTCGAGGCATGGACTCCACAAGACCTCTGATGCTGTGCACAGTTTCAGCAGATCCCTTAAGTTGTAACTGAGCGAGGATTTGTATGGACCAGTTTGTCCAGCACATCCCGCATATTGAGATTTGGGGATTTTGGCCAAATCTTGAACACTTTTTCATGTTCCTCTGTCAATTCCTGAACCAGTTTTGCATTTGCATTTATTCTCCTGAAAGAGGCCACTGCCATTAGGGAATACTAGATACTAGGGAATACTTTCCAAACAGAACATTGCCCAGAGGCTCACACTACCTCTGCTGGCTTACCTTCTTCCCATTGTGCGTCCTGGTTCCATCTCTTCGTCAGGTTAGTGGCGCACACACACACACCCCGCCGATTCACCTTAACAGTTCACATGCCCATTCAAACTATTTGTGTTGGACAGGGGTCAGCATGGGCACTCTGAATGGTCTGTGGCTATGCAGCCCCATATGCAGCAGGCTGTGTGTCTTCCGATACTAACTGTTTCTGCAGCTTGTACCACAGTAGCTCTTCTGTCGGATCAGACAAGATGAGCAAGTCTTTGGGTGCCTATCACTCATTGGTTCACTTAAAGGCCCAGATCTGTCTTTTTTTTGGTAGATCTGACCACCTCTGGTAGATACTAACCACAGCATACTGGTAACACACCTGCTGTTAAGATGTCCTTATAACAGTCGCTGAACTTACATTTGCCTGGGCATTTTTACCGCTTCCAACACATCAACCTCAAAAACAGTCTGTTGACTTACTGTCTAATATTTCCCACCTATTGACAGGTGCCATTGTAACAAGACGATCAATGTCATCCACCTCACCTGTCAGTGGTTTTAAGGTTTTGTCTGCTCAGTGTATACACTACGTAAAACGTTTTTGTTCCAAAAAGTGAGGAAAATTCAGTTTTCCATGATCTGGGCCCTTCATAGATTGGATATGTGCAATTCATAGATTGATTAAGCCTGTACATATAACCTTTCCTTAGGTCCTTTGAGAGTAAGCCGGAGAGTACAGACACATTTATACTGAGTTTTACATTCTACGTTCATTCTGTAATAAATGTTCCATGTGATATTCCTCTCGATGGAACAAATAAATATGAGCTACATTAATGCGATTGGTGGCTGTGTAATGTTCTAAGCTCTCTCTCTCTGACTATGTTTTACCTAAAGATGCTGAAGAAGGTTCCAGATCAGAAGAGCCGACTTCAGGACTACTGTGCAGCCACTGTCTTCATGAAGGAGCTCTTGCTCCGCGGCTATGGCTTTGATAACCTCACTTTTCCTCAGATCTCCTTCCAGAAGAAAGTAAGCCCTATTATTTTGATTTGAATTATCCATTTTCGACCCACACAGGTGTTCTTTCATTGTAACTTGCAAAATGTCCAATGTAGTAATTCACCCTAATCAAAAATCAATCAGATTTGGCCAAAATCTTAAAAGTAGGGATACATTATCAGTGTCATATTACTTTTAATATGGGCAGCTGGTAGCCTAGTTGTTAGGGTTTGTCCTGCGATCAGGAGACATTGGGTTCAATTCCCAAGACTGCTAGTGGGACCTCTGCGGTACCCTGAGCAAGATACCGTCCCCACACACTGCTCCCTGGGTGCTGTGTTCCTGGCTGGCCGCTGTTTCACTTGGTGAATGGGTTTAAATGCAGAGGAAGAATTTTGTGCTGTTCACACTGTGTGCTGTGGTGTGTTCACATATCACAGAATGGTCACTTTCACTTGTATGATGTTTGCAGATTTAAGGTCACCCTGTTAGAATGTGTTTTAGTCATGTAATTAAGCCAGTGCTAGTATGATGGCTAATTCATCGTTGTTCTTTCCAACCTGACTAGTTTTGGATTAGCTCAAGCCGCATTGTCCAGCATTTTGAACTGTAAACCCAACAATGTGTAGCGAATCTTAATAAAGGGAATGGGCTGAATGGGATGGCCCTATGGCTCACCACATTTACAGCTTAGAATATAGCTTAGAATCCAATATAACGTTATAAATGTGTAACTATTAGGGCTGTAACGGTACATGTATTGGTACTGAACCGTCACGGTACATGGGTCACGGTTCAGTACATGATGTCGTACAGAGAATACACTGTAAGACGGAGAAGACGTGATTGAAGTAATACGGAATCCCAGAGGGACCAAAAAGCGCCAGTAAATCATGAACCTGGGTCGTAGTGTGGTGCAATAGTACCACCTACTGGTGTAACATTTCTGCTGCCTTACACACACACGAAAATATATGCAAGCGTGTGTGTTTACTGGTGTTTAATACACTGCTGTTTATTTAAAATAAATGAAAACAAACCAAGTCCCATTCTTTATAAATTTTTGTTACTTAACTTCGCTGTATTGTGAATCGTACCAAACCGTGATGTCAAAACTATAGTGTGAACCAAAACTTTCTGTACTGTTACACCCCTAATAACTATACAAATGTGTCTTAGGTATTTATTTATTTACATACTTGCTTGCTTACTTACCTATTAATTCCGTCATAGGCAGGAGAAACCTCGGTCGGCTGGGCCCTGGGTTACATGCTAAGACTGAGCAACCTCCTGCCATCTGAGAGTGTAGCCATGAGGAAGGCAATTCGTCCAGGAGCCTGGGGCACACTCCTCGTCCTCTTCGTCATTCTACTTCTTATAGCTCTCTTGTCTGTTTTTCTACTTGTGTCCCGCAGTAAGAAAGGAAATGATAGCACACATTAATAAAAACGTAACAGCACTGTGATTGGGCAGCCTCCTCATGTACGCCTTTAATGCACTGAGCATGAGAAATGCAGCACAGATTTATTAGTGGTGTTCAACCCTACACATAGAAATTTGGTATGACATTTTTAAAACTGGAACAGTGGTTATCAGCACACATATGACCGGTTAAAAAAGCCATAGGCTTTAGACATAATTGATACCTTTCATAAACAAAATAGACTGTGATGTTCTTGCTTTCTTAATACTGCTTATCACATTCAGGGTTATTCTCTAACAGTGAAGGAAAAAAGGAAAAAAGTAGCTTTGATTACATATATGTTTGACACGAATTTTTGTACAGTTCTTATTTTTTAACTAATGTTAACATTTGAACGTTTTTGTATATGTGATGCTTTTAAATTCAGGGACAATGCATTTTATTTACTGAAAATCATGGATTAAAACTTTTGAAATGTCATGACTTGGCTCTAGTGGTGATTAATAAAAAAATGCCTTTCATAAAACCATGGGTTGTTCATGTCTTCTCTAACTGACCTTGGAATGAAAAATTCAGGCTTGTCTTAATTATTATTTAATGAATTGTTTTATGGATTACATGCAATATTGGGAATGTGTGTGATCTTTAAGATATTATTAGTATGAAGGAATTTATTGGAGTACGTCCAGCAGTGTTATCTGGTATGTTTTTAATAGATTAAAGGGACACTCAAGTGAAAGAGTACATTTTACTGTTTCCTCCCACAGCAGGGCTACAAAAGTCTCTAAAGTGAGATTTTCCAGTTTAAAAACTAGGACAAACCCCCCTAAGACATATCTTTAAGGTGGGAGAAACTTAGAAAAAAACTACTGGCACTTGAGGGCAAGCTGTTTGAAATGTTTGTTTCTTCTTCTTCTTCCTCCTCCTCCTACTCCTCCTCCTCCAGTAAACTATCTAATGCAGAAATATCCAAATATCTAATGGTACAGCCAACTGTGACCCACAGCTGTATGAGGTATTTGTGTAGATCATGCGAGAGAGAGAATGCCGATGGGCAAAAGAAAAAGTTCACAGATTTATGAATTCTAGCAAACATGCACTACTGCAGTACAGAATATTAGATAATATGAGAAATGAAACATTAAATGTGAGTTTTTGGGCTGGAATGCCTCTAAGTCAAATAGTGTAATCCATTACAAAATCCATTTTAATTACTTAACAGATTCATTGCATTGTGTATAAAATAGAGTGAATGCTATTTGTGATTGTTCTACTGAATCAAATTTAATGATGTAAAGTGTTTTTTCTTAAAGTTTAACAGTGTGAAATAGTGTAAACCATTAAAAAATCCATTTTAATTACTGCATTTCTATAGACCAGTGTGACGTATATTTTGTTTTTTAATGAATTCCAACAGAATATTAGAATTATCATACTATCAGGATGTGCAGAATATTAGATCATTTGAGAAATAAAATATTAATAAAATAGTTTTTTTGGCTGGAATCGCTCTTTAAGTCAAACAGTGTAAACCATTACAAAATCCATATCAATTACATAACAGATTTATTGTATTTGTATTAACCAGTGTGAATTATAGTTTGTGTTTTTAATGTATTCAACTGAATGATGTGAAATAGTTTTTTTTTGTAATATGATGAATCAAATAATTCAAATGAGTGTTGGATTATAGTTCTATTGTCAGGCTGGAGCCTGTCTCCAGGCAGCGAAGGGAGGCACATACGCAGAATTCCATTTTTAGCTTTAACTTATATTTTCGAAACAAAAAGGCGAGGGCCTAAACACAAACAAAACTAGAGACAGGACGAGTGACCACGAAACTAAGCATGAAGTCAGTGGACCGACACCAAGGTTCAACACAAACCAAACTAAATACACAAAACACAAAACACATGAAGCAAACGAAACCAAACATTGCTTAAACATAAAAACAGTCAGCTGTAACTAAGGATCTCCCAATCTAGAACCCAGTGTACTGAAACAGGTGTACATATATCCAACCGATGGCCTGGTGGTTAGTGAGTTGCCCCTGCAGAAGGTCATGGGTTTTAATTCCAGGACTGCCACCGGCACCACTGAAGTACCCTTGAGCCACACACTGCTCCCTGGTGGCTACCCACCGCTTCACTTGGGTGAAATGCAGAAAACGAATTTCACTTTTTTTTTACACTGTGCTGTGCTGTGTTCGTATGTGGCTATAAAGGGCCACTTTACTTTAAAGTTTGGCAGAGTGAAAAAGTGGTGTGAATACTTAGAGCGATCTAGTGTGTGTTTTTTAATGAATTATGTCTAAGTATTAATTAATTCATTCATTGTTTTATTCACATTCTGGGCATCAGGCCCAACAATGCCAAGTCCCCGCAAACCTAGGAACGTTTCTCAAGGAGGAACCATTTATCTCCTGCCACCACAGCCACACGGTCGGTGTAGTTGCAGGTTTAGGAAGAGTGGGATGCAGAGCAGTCTGAACATAAACAAAAGCAAAAAAACACCCCAGTAATAAACAAAGTTTTTAGTGCATGTTATAATTTCTGCCTCGACGCTGCAGAGATGTTTGCAGGCCTGCCGGAGCTGGGGATCTCTAACGGAGAGGATCTGAAAGAGACTCTAACGAACTGCACCGAGCCCCTCAAAGCTATCGACCAGTTTCAGGTTAAACGTCTTTAATCTGCAAAACGATCTATTTTACATAAATAAGCCTTCCTGGTGCGTTTTATGCACAACTTTAACATTTGACTAAATAGGAGACGAACCTGATGGCTCCTGTGATCTGATTTTTTTTCCCGAGAGATTTGTTATCCCTCCTTTTATTATTGACCACATTCAGTGTTTAATGTCTCTAAAAAAGTGTTTTGCTTCATGTTAAATAGATATGTATATTTTGAGGGTAATGGTGGTTTCATGTGCAGCACTTGTGCAAAATCTAACGTTAACAGTTTGCGCTAAAAGTGTCAACATTTTAGCTCAAATAAGCCTTGGGTTCGTAACGTTAACTGTAACGTTATTTTGCATAAGAAGGACATCATCCAGTTTACTGTTGAAAGGCATCACAACATGTAGCAGTAAAATCACAATACTAATATTGTCATATGGACACTATGTCTATATAGTGCGGCTGAAATATTGAGTAGATTTTGCTAATGTAATGGGGACCACTGGGTAAACACAGTTTACAAGATTTATATTTTCACAAAATCCAACAGTCTGTGCTACACGTATCAGCATTTCAGCACAAATAAGCCTTCGTAGTCCGTTGTTAAGCACCTTTAACATTATTTTGGCTGAGTAGGAGCCTAACCTGATGTCTCCTGTGATCTTTTGTCGCCAAACAACTGGAGCAGCTCTTTTTCTGAGAGATTTGTTAACCCTCCTTTTATGATTAACCCCATTCAAAGTGTGATGGGTTTAAATAAGTATTTAAACCCAATTAAATGGGGCTGCATAATACACTATATGGACAAAAGTATTGGGACGCTTGACCGTTACACCAACAGGGACTTGGTGACCTTTCATTCATATACATCGAGTTTAATATGGAGTTGGTCCCCCTATAACAGCTTCCACTCTTCTTGGAAGGCTTTCCACAAGATTTTTGAGTTTCCGTGGGAATTTTTGCCCATTCATTCTGCAGAGCATTTATGAGTTCAGGCACTGATGTTAGATGGAAAGGCCTGGCTCTCGTTCCAGTTCATCCCAAAGGTGCTGGATGGGGTTGAGGTCAGGTCTCTGTTAGGGCCAGTCAAGTTCTTCCACACCGAACTCATCCAACCATGTCTTTATGGGTGGGGCTAAACTGCTGTAGCCAAAAGAAGGAGATATATTTAAATATGTTGTTGTTGTGACATTACCAAAACTGATTTGAACACTGCTATTATGTAGCTTATTTGCCATATGTGAACTGTATAGATGCGGGGAGTAAAAGTACCCTTTGGAACAATATTTACATACTTTTAAGCCCTTTTAATTCCAGAGAAGTGATGATATTCTCTTGAATATCTTGAAAGTCATTGCAATAACTGTCACAATACTGATTTTGTCCATAACATGCAGCTCTAATATTAAATAATTATTACTAATTTAAGTACCAATCATGCCTTTAGCATTGTGAGAACAACTAATACTTCTGGGTGGAAGGAAAACATATTTGCCACAAGATCTTTGATATTTTATTGCACCGGGCGTTGTTACATTGTTACTTGTTATGTTTTATTGAAAGCACCATTTAGGTAGTCAACAAAGAAACATAAAGTACCTAAAACACACAAGCTTGGGTAGCATTTTTAATTTCACCCTTTTTCAGGATTTCTGGAGTCAAATTGACCCCAAGCATAAAGCATGTTAGGAAACATGAGGGTCAATCTGTAAATATATAATGCATGTCAAAAAATACTGGGACACTCTCTAAGTATTGAATACACTGTTGCACCCATTTTTGTCACAGTAATTCAACTGTACATACAGCTTGTATAATCTCCATAGAAAAGCACTGCCAATACCAGTAGAGTTGGACACTCTGGAGCAGCCAAACTGTCCCGCTAGAGGGGTATAAAGTTTGTAGTGGTGTTTGTATTTCAGCATAGGTCTATTGACCTCACTAATGCTCTTGTGCCAGAATGCAATCAAATCCTGACATTGAGTGTAAAATCTACCCAGAAGAGTCGAGGCTGTTACTACAGGCTGGGCTAAATTGTTTCTGGCATCATAAATATGATTCTTTCAACAACAAAGAAGCTCATTATTTTCCGTATTATATGTCACTATATGGACTAGGGGCTAAATGGTACATTGTGAAGCTTGGTGGCATTTAGTTATATACTAAATCAAATACTTTTATTTTAAAAAAAAAGCTGAGGTTTTACTAGTTTTTTGGTCAAAGAATGTTCTAGACTATGCTATATTATTGTTGTGAGGTCTGTGACATTAGTTTTCTGTGTGTTATATGCTTATTGCTTATTATGTGTGTTATATGCTTATTACAACCATGCAATACCGCATGTAGATGGAGAATGGCATATTATTGCCAACCCTGCAGTCTGCATTGCCTTTCTTGGATCTTCATGGTACACCTCGCCTGGAGTTCCACCAGTCGGTATTTGACGAGCTCAGGGACAAGCTGATGGAGCGAGTTGCTGTCATCGCAGAAGGCAAAGATGAAGACAGGTGAGAGTATGAGCTGGATCTCCAAATACAACAAATAACTAATATGCCGAGTCCAACATAGAATCTGTCAAACTAACATCTCGCAACCACACACACTAGCAAGGACAGACTTCCACACACCAAGGACTGAGACGTGCAACTGGTTCTTTCGTGTTCAATATCTCTCGTGCAACATGTGCAATATTTCTGGTGCAATATTAGTGTTTCCTAATGTCAGCTGCAACTAGGCACCTGAGGATACTCCAGTGTGTACATCCATATACAGTAATCCCCCAGTTTTACACGGATCAGGAGTCACACACAGATTTTTTTTGAGAACTGAGGTTTTTTTTTTGAGAACTTAGTTTTACGAGGAAATCCCCACAATAACGCAGAAACTGCTAATATCCTCCGCCTTTTTTTTTTTTTGCTTTTTTGTGGCAGTAAATATATTTTTCTGGATGTTTTCACACAAGGGGACCCATTCACCTCGCCGCGGTGTCTTAATACTTTCATCCCGCGTCCTTCCGAGTTGCATATCTGGGCGGGGAAAGCACTCAGACACTTCAAACGCCGCAGTTCGGGAGATCTCCAGGAGACCTTTCCAATGAACCCTCATTTGTATTTTTAGCCCGAGTAGATCAGGTTTTTTTTTTTTTTTTGGAAAGAGACGAATACAGGTTTACCTTTACATTTTCTTTGAGGGTAATGTATTAAACTGAGTGTAAAATGAAATTAAAGTGTTCTGGGAGCATATTTGGGGGTGTGTTTAGGGTTTACACTATGAAAATAGGCATTTTTAGGCATTTTTTTAACCAAAACACAACAACACGGTTTTTCCACTATACGCGTGTGCTCTTGGAATGTAACCCCCGCGAAAAGCGAGGGATTACTTGACATCCTTTGTTTATATATATATGTATATATATTGTTTATATATAATTCACAAAAATGCTGTAACAATTTCCCACCCATGGGGCTAATAAAGGTTTATCTTACGTTATAGATACACAAAGCTGGAAGAACTTCTTGAGAAGAGCTTTCCACTTGTCAAGATGCCCTCCATACAGCCTGTTGTGATGCAAGTTATGAAACACTTACCGAAGGTAAGAGATTTCTGGCTTCCCATGTTTTCTTCTTAATGAACCTGTAGATCTGATTTCTGCTTTTTTTTTTTCTCTTCCCTTCCTGCAGGTGCCAGAGAAGAAACTGAAGCAGGTGATGGCTGATAAGGAGCTGTATAAAGTTTGTGCAGTGGAGGTGAAGAGGCAGATTTGGCAGGACAACCAGGCTCTGTTTGGGGACGAAGTCTCTCCTCTGCTCAAGCAGTACATTGTAGAAAAGGAGGCTGCGCTCTTTAGCAGTGACCTCTCCATCCTGCACAACTTTTTCAGTCCTTCACCCAAAACCCGCCGGCAGGGGGAGGTGAGAGCAGTCATACTTGAAGATCACATATTACTCTATTTTCACTAAAGGCCACTTTTCAGTCTTGCACTTTACACTGTATGTGGCAGTGTTGGTTTTAATAGGGCCCAAATTCTAAAGTTTGCATTTTGTGGTTTTAAAGTAATTCATTATTTTTGTATGCCTGATTTGTCTTTATCCCTTACAGTTAAACATATTGTTTTGCTGTTTTTACTTTAAGACTGATATATTCTCTGAGCCTTCATGAAAAACATTGAAATATAGTTTTGCATGGGCAGAGCTAAAGTGCATACATTTTGAAATTGTAACATAATTGTTTGTTTCATGTGGTGACACACTTCTAATTGAACCCTGCTTTTTCCTGGGTAAGTCTCTGAGTTGTGAGAGTATGTCACCAGATGAAAGGTGTTAGAAGGCGGAGGTAAAATGATTATTATTGCTAAATAATATTTTTACGGCTTGCTGGTAGATGATGACCAAATGGTTAAAATGTAGAAGACTGGAAGTAGTCCCCACACTGCGAAGATTATTTTATTAATCATTAAATTGGCATGGTATAATGAATTGTGCCTAATATAACATGAGCTAACGAGGTACAAATGGTCAGTTTTGATTTTAGGCTTTATGCCTAGATGGTCACGGCATTACACAACTGACTTTTTCCATTGAATGAGCACACCTGCTGTCATGATGCGATTATCAGTGTTTAGATGGTTACTCACCAGGGTTGTAAATCTCTGACAAAGCGATTTAATTATTTTGCAGACAATTTAATGCATCATAACATTTCTGAAATAACATTCCGTTTAGAATTACTTTTAAACTACACTGAATGCTGAAAAGTGACTGCACTACTTCTTTAAATAGTACTGAAATTTAAACCACACGCATACAGTTATCAAGCTTTTTGGCTAATAATAAGTGCTTTATATTATAAGGTGGTGCAGAAGCTCACTCAGATGATTGGAAAGAATGTGAAGCTGTATGACATGGTGCTGCAGTTCCTGAGGACGCTGTTCCTGCGCACACGCAACGTCCACTACTGCACGCTGCGTGCCGAACTTCTGATGTCCCTCCATGACCTGGATATCAGTGAGATCTGCTCTGTTGACCCTTGCCACAAGGTGGGAAGCCCTTCTTATTAGCCCCATTGCAAACCTGTGAGGATTGCAATGGCCTAGGGCAGTGGTTTTTAAACCAATGCTGAGGACCCCAGACAGTCTGTTTTAGCTCCAACCTGACTTGAAGTACTTTATGATGAAGCAAACATGGGGACTGTCTGGGGGCATCAAGGACCAGTTTGAAGAACACTGGCCCAGAGTCAGGAACCTGGACTTTTGATAATTTCCCCAGTTAGCAGAAGCTGTAGTCAAAATGTGTGGTTTGCTAGCATTTTTTGACGGATTGTTGTATTTAGGAATGAAATATTTCTTCTGAATATAATTACTATAGTGGTTGCTGTATATTTAAACATCAAAATAATTTTGACTAATCAAAATATTTATGACGGTTCCCTTCAGGCAAATGCTGCTATTACTAGTTTAAATTTGGTATTTGCTTTTAGTTCACTTTCCTTCATTATGCTGTTCTTTCAGTCAACGATACACAATAGCACACTATGATAAAAGAACAAAACATAGGATGAATAGACCTATATTTTTACTGGTAAAATCGTGTGTGTGTGTGTGTTAGTGAAGGGCTAAACACATTTGTTCTGAATGTAGATGTAAATCGTTTAGCTCCTTTCCTCTGTATGAAGATATTTTACGAACATTATGCAGGGCCATTAATGTTAATAACGTCAATAAAAAATGAATTCATTAAAACATACATTCTCAGTGAATCTGCTTAGTGATTCATTTGCTTTGTGAATGATAAACAGGGTATCTGCAGGCCATTATAAATCTACGTTTGGCAGGCTGGAGATTTCATTAGTACTCAGGTTGTTTTTATGCACAGCCATGAGAAGTTCATTATGACTCGTTCAAAGCAGCAGTGTGGTTCTCAAAATGATATTAAAAATAACTTAAAATGCATAATACTAAATTTGCTGATAACCCAGTGGAAATAATTTGTCATTTTTGAGTTATGTTTATACATGAGGCACTTTTCAAATATTTTTTTTCAGTAAAGCATCCTACACTGGAATAGTGTTCAGTTGGGGAAATGTTTATTATTTAACCTAAAAAAATGCCACCGTCTTTATTAAAATGACACATGCGCACACCTTCTGTCATCGTTTGTGCAACACTCCATAACTCTCCTTCTTTTGCATGTAGCTTTGCTTGCTGACATGGAATAGTAGGCAAAGCTTCTCTGATAACACAGGAGACGAGCAGTTTAAAAGCTAGTGTCTTTCTCAAACACACTTTATGTGTCTCTACTCTTTGCTTCTCTCTACCCACAGTTTCAAAACCATTGTTCTAGAGATGCAATGCAAAGGTACCAAGCTTTTTTCAAGTTTTAATGTAAGTTTGACTCTTTTCTTCTCTCTTCTTGCAGTTCACCTGGTGCTTGGACGCCTGCATCAGGGAGAAGTTTGTGGATGCCAAACGGGCCCGTGAGTTGCAGGGCTTCCTGGATGGTGTGAAGAAAGGACAAGAGCAAGTACTGGGGTATGCCAAATCAATACACAGATGAATGTGCAGTGAAGCAGTTTGTTATTGACTTTTTTGCTGCACTGTGGTCATGCCATTCTTGCTCCTTTCTGTCCCAGGGACCTTTCTATGATCCTGTGTGACCCTTTTGCTTGTAACACACTGGTGCTGAGCACCGTGAGGAACCTGCAGGAGCTGCTGGGCCAGGACGCCTTGCCTAGAGTGAGCTGTAGATTGTAATAAATGCACAAAGAAAAATCTATGATCAATTCCATATAGTCTGTAGTTTTGAAATCAAAACAGTATTATAAATGTATTATGTTCATTCTTTTTTGTAAGTTAATAATAATTCAGAACAAAGAAGCACTACATTACTGACAAATGCAGGGACAGTGATAAAGCACAAAGACAAAATTTGATGATGATGAGGATGATAATAAAAATAATAATAATAGTAATAAATAATAATAATACAGGAGTATGTATCAGATTTTTTTGCAGCCAATTTTTTTCATACTGTTTAAATGATGAAAATATTATATTTTTTTGATGAGAGCACAAGCTGGGGTGCAGCCTGTTACTTTTGTCTGATCTACTAAATAAGAAATAATGGTAAAATCACAGATCCCAGGGCTATACATCAGTGGACTGCTAGAAGTACCCAGATCTCACTTTGAGAACCATGGGTATATGGCAAATCATTATTTTTATTCTGATATATTCTGATTTTTTTTATTCTGTTTTTGAAGAGCAGTAAATCTATTATTAGCTGATTTAAGTTCTATGTGTTCTGTGTGCTTGAATAGGACAGTACAGACCTGCTCCTGCTCCTCAGGATGCTCTCTCTTGGCCAGGGAGCCTGGGACATGATTGACAGCCAGGTTTTCAAAGAGCCACGAATGGTAAGAGTAGCACTTGCCCTGAAAAGGGTCTTGAAACAGTTCTAAACATTGTAATTTGTTGAGCAAGTGGTTTTGTTGTGCTGTTATTAGGAACTGGAGGTTGTTACACGTTTCCTGCCGGCCATGATGTCAATAGTGGTGGATGATTATACTTTCACTGTAGAACAGAAGCTCCCCAGTGAAGAAAAGAGTTCACTCACATACCCAACCACCCTGCCTGATACTTTTACCAGGTATTATTCTACCTAACATGCTGCAACCCCACACGTTTATCAGCTATGCACACTGTCTAATTTACTAGGTTTACACACCCAGCTCAGTACTTGGCACATAGGTTTTTAATTTAGCTGTTTAATTTAGGGCTGGGTATTAAGAAGGTATTAATCCAAATTGTCATAACTCTTTGAAATTCTTGTTTGTATGTATTTGTATCTATTCTTTTGTCTTCATACAGACAAAAAACACAGTTATTTGTCCAATAAAGGGTATTATAGTACCTACATCCTGCACAGGACCCTTACCTGGTATACTGGTACTGTTACACAGCATGATAAAGACATTTATTTTGTATGTTTCTTCCTAGATATCTACAGGAAAACAGAGTAGCATGTGAAATGGGTCTTTATTATGTTCTTCATATTGCTAAGCAGCGGAATAAGAATGCTCTACAGAGACTATTGCCTGCTTTAGGTAAGCCTTTCATTGTAATATATGTTTTTATATATATTTTTAAAGAAATCGCATGTTCTACCTCTTAAGCGTTTTAAGAGAGCTTTTGAAACTGACCTCAGATCAGTACATAAGCGCCAACCTATACCAGGGAAGGCGGTGTCCCATCACACTTCAACACTGCTGCCCCCTAGTGGCAGTATATTTAATCTAAGTGTATGTCTTTTGCAGTGGAGACCTACAATGACATGGCATTTGGAGATATTTTTCTCCATCTCCTGACGGGTCATCTGACTCTTCTCTCTGACGAGTTTGGTACGGAGGAGTTCTGTGCAGCGGTTTTTGACAACTTCCTCCTCAACTCTTTCTCTAGGTCTGTATTATGGTAGTTCGTGAATAAGTTGGTGAGTCAGTGCACTGGTACTGCACTTCTCTAGAATTTCTTTACCCAAAGGACTTCCTATGCTGTGGTGAGTCAAACCCTGCCACCATGAACACACAGCCTCCAGCTGTAAGATGTGTCAGCAGTCAGTACAATCAAGGCTTCAGTTATTTTGTGGCAGGAATAAAAATGAGCTGATTTCTTTTAAGGGCACAATGGGTGGAATAATTTGGAAAGAACACCAAGGTTAACGTCTCTTTAATATACATCTCTTCTGTAGGGCGGCAATATCATAATAAATGTCACTCAATAATAAAATGTTAAACTAAAACTACTTTATTATAACATTTAAAAATACAAGTTATTAAAATAATAGTAATTATTACAACAGATTTTATTTTATTCGTAACACAGTTTCTGCAGTTGAGTGTCAGTTTTCACTTTTATTCACTTGCTGAGCTACTAAACGGTGATGGTGGTGGTGGCCTTGTGGGTATGATACTTGTCCCTGGACCAAGAGGTCATGGGTTTTGAATCCTATCACTAGCAAACCACCACTGGGTTCCTGAGCAAGACCATTAACCCCAAATAGCTCCAGGGAGACTGTCCCCTGTAGAACTTAAGTCAAATTAAGTAAAACTACTGGTTTATAAAAAGTATTATATATGTCAGTGCCCGTTTGTAGAAGGGGAATCATATGTTGTAGCCTGTTTGGTGAATGCATGTATTACATTTTTGCCAGCAAAGAGAATGTGCACAGACACACACTGCGCTTGCTGAACCATCTCTACCAGAAGGTGCATCAGTCCTCTATGGAAACCCTGATGAAAACCCTTGAACCACCTAAACAGGTAAGCACAATACACATTAATTAGCATAACAGAGCATAATAAAGCCATTTCCCATAGTAGAGTACCAAAATTTAGCTGTATGTTTTTTTTCTGGAATTTGTGCAAATCAATAAGGAACTTTTTAACAGATTACTTGGTTAAGGTGCAAATACAATGATTAAAAGATTAAAAAGACTTCTATCATGGTTAACTGGAAGTGATTGTGATATGAACACATGGCTGTGTGTGATATAGTCATAATATATTTAGTTCAGTCCAATTTATTTGTGTAACTCTGCCGTTGGCTCAAAGAAGAAAACTGAACATGAGCAACAGTGGCTTATTATTGTATATCCTGCTCACTATACATTATTTCTGCTCTACTTGTGTCCACAGAGCAGTGAGCAGGTGAAGGAACTCTACTCTCAGCTGGCAGAGAAGCTGGAGGCCTCTAAGCGAAGTCCACCTGAGCCTGAGGAAGCTCCAGGCCTAGACCTGGGTCTCCACCCTGTTACAGTCCCCACCACGGCCTCCACACCCACCACTCCTCTCTGAGAAGCCCCCAGACATTCAGCCGGCATTTGAACAGAAATAGCCATACTCACTTTACATATGGACTGCAGTCATGTAGAGACTGATCACAAAGCAGCACTACATGGCACCTGTTTTAGCCACACCAGCGTATTTTGACTTTTGCTGGAGTTTTTTTTCCCCCCCATTTTGTTCAAAGGTCATTTTTAAAAGCCTTTCCTGCGTCAGAATGGCACCTTTTGAGGCCCAGTGGTTTTTGGTAAGGATGATTGTTTTATTGAAGTGTGGTCTTGTTTAATTGTTATTCATTCAAAAGACATTTTCTAATGTACAGCACTGAATTGGACCTGTATTTGTAGCCAGCTCACTTGTAAATGACTTAGAAAATGACTTTTGCTCTGTTCTTGGGTAACTCTAATTAAGAGCATGGATTAAATTGTGTATTCTAAACGTTCCATACATTTTTGCCTGATTAAAATGATATATTTAGGCTAACAAATTGATGTAAGGATCTCTCTCCATAATGCAAATTGTGACTGGAGTACGATTAAATGGTTGAATATTAAATGACTGTGGGAATGAAATGAATCAGGAAAAATGACAGCATTAGTGAAGAAATTGTGACTTAGCAAAGGTGTGGGTCAATTTATAAAATTTTACTCAGATTTCTCAAAGAATTCTGTAGACTCCTGGGTATCGGAACATTTTTATTTATTATTTTCTATAAACAAAATATATGTTTTACCATTTTAAACCATGACCACACCGCTGTGATTTAGGGGTGCTGTGCCTTTTTTATTATTTAAAATTGCATTGCCATAGTAAAGACAAGGGAATTCATGAGAATCATCCACAGAAGTATTTTTATTGTTTTATTTCAAGGTTTACAGTTGCCTTTTATTTCAAATCTAGCAATGCAGCATGTGCACGATATACAGTGGATATACAGCTGTAGGGAATACTCAGAGTCCTTTGTGCCCAGTGTGCCTTATGTCCAGTAGCCATTGCTTTGTTCCCCCAGTGAAGTTGGTTTCGGGTTTCTAAAAAGAGAATGCAAATTCCATATTGCAGTTGAATTTCTGTTTTTGAATGAAATGGATTTTACACTATGTGTATGTGTGTGTGTGTGTGTGTGTATATATATTAGGGCTGTTTAAAAAAAAAAAACGCGTTAACTATTTGCGTTAATTTATTTTTGCGTTGTTATTTTCTAGAACGCTTTAAAATAAATTGGTTGCACGGTTAATTTGAAAATTAAACGCCCCTCTGCATTGCAGTACCACACTATCAGTGAGGGCAGTATTACGCTACGGCAGCGATCAGCAGACCAGAAGAAGAAGAGGCCCAAGCACGAGGCTCTCTTCCACCCAGAACCGGAGAAACTCACAAGTTAAACCTCACCAAGCTGTCCCATTACTTTCGATCCACAGAACGTCCGAGCGGCATAGCTCCGCGGCGCAAGCACCAATCAGCATCAAACGTAACAGTTAGACAGGCCTCCAGAAGACCTTTACAACGAGCCCTCATTTGCCATTCTAGCCCCCGGGGATCCGGAGTTATTAGCCGTAAACCCTTAGAGCCGGAGAGCATTTAAAAGCACGTCCGTCTTTAAATGTGCTCCGAGTCTAACGGTGCATTTCTCCCTGTAGCTCGGCTGCAGAAAAAACCTAGAGATGCGAAATTTTACAGGAACCCTCAGCTCCCCTATATATATATATATATATATATTACACATACATACATACATACATATACACACACACCCACACTATAAGGACAAAAGTATTGGGATGCCTGTCCATTTCACCAACAGAGTTTTTAGAAGTTATTATATAGTCGGCCCCCCCTTTGCAGCTACAACCACTTCCACTCTTCTTGAAAGGCTTTCCACAAGACTTTGGAGTTTCTGTGGGAATTTCTGTTAATTCATTCTGTAGAGCATTTATGAGATCAGACACTGATGTTGGATGAAAAGGCCAGTCTCTCAATCTCCATTCTAGTTCATCCCAAAGATGTTGGATGGGGTTGAGGTCAGGGCTCCGTGTGGGCCAGTCAAGTTCTTCCACACTGAACTCATCCAGCCGTATAGAGGTGTAACATATTGTATAAGGATTTTGGTCATTTTAATTCAAGGCAAGTAATGAAGTCACATATTCTGTTTAGCAGCCTATTTGACTAATTTACATTTTATCTGCGTTTGCTTGTAAACATTAATAGAATAACTACTGGCTTAATATTTAACAAATGGGTGTTCTTTGTGCGAACAAGGCTCTTCACTCAGGTACTGTCTTTGCCAGTGTAAACAGGAACTGAAAACACGTGGGAATGTAATAAGCGCTGGAAACTGAGATGTGTGGGAGCAGCCATGAAAAACATTTTGAACATTATAGTTCCTGTAATGCTCAACAGAGTGCTGTATGGACAAAGGGCACTTTATATAAAAGACCTGTATTTGCATATTAGCCTGTTCATCATCAACACTGTATCCAAGACATGATTATGGCCCCTTCCAAAGGAATGCAGCTGATACATTGCCTTTAAAGGTCCATTGCATGAATTATTTTTTTTTAAATAGGAGTTTGATGTGGTATTTGCATGTTAACATTTACTCCTAAGGCCATACAGCCTGAAAATACAAACAGAACTGCCCATTTTGAACTTTGTGGTGTCACAAAAACTAATGCATTTACATATGTCTGACAACTCAGACATTTAGCCTGCCCATTTACTTCAAAGGCAGATGTCAAACTTAAATGTCAAATAGAAAAAAAACGCGCACACAATGATTTGTGCCCAATGTATAACCTGCGTCTGAGCTGGTCTTTCACAGACCTCCTCTGTGGTTCCTGTAGCATCACCTCATAGAAGCGTCTGAACATAATAGCCTCGTTCTCTCGCTGTGGATCTGTGACCTCCACAACCCTGCCTTGCACTCATGATAAACCACAAGCAGTAGAGAGTGTATAATGAGCCTGTCTTGTAGCCATGCTCACTCATATCTGACACCTTTATAGCACAGTTACTGAATGTAGCCAGTCTGTTGCTTTACAATTCATTAGCCTCCCCCCCCCGCTCCACCCTGTCCATCAATTTAAAGGTACCACGCTAGAACAGTATATCTGGGTGGGGGATCATTCTTAGCACGTGATTATGGTAGTAGTCTGTTGTGTTGTCACACACACATAAAAGGTCTTTAGGGTGGACTCCTTAAGACCCTCAAGTGTATGTCATCAGTACCTTTAGAATGTTGTATCATGTTCCATTTAAGTTATGTATTTTTAGGTTGCATTGACAAGTTTTTCATTTCAAGATGTTGTAAAGAGGTACAGATGAGCCCCTTTACATGGGAAAAACGTTTTTGAGGAGCCAAAGGACTATGTTACTCCTTTGAGGGTACATTTATGCTGTTTGTACCTTGACAAAGATAAAATTACCTGTACGGCACTTTTTTCTGACAGTATACCAGCGCAGGCAGCAATGCTACCTAATACAGTACAGTATAGTATAATACAAACGTAAACTAATATATGAGCAAATGGGTATGACAGGAATCATTTTGTCATTTCATTTTCATGGCAGTCTAGAAAAAAGGACATGGTTCTTGGCTTGTACATACAGATACAGAAAAAATGCAACTTTTCATTATGTGGAGTGCCTTAAACTTTAAATAGATCCTTCACACTCCATTACTAAACTGGCTATTTAAAGAATCATTCATAGGTACTCAAAGTAAAAGTAAAAGGGAACTAAACGTAGTTCCTCTTTAGGTTTCATTACTTCATTCTAAAGTGTTAAAAAAAGGTCTAAACATGGTTTAACAGCCTTACCGGGCAGAATGCCGACACAGTGTGAAATGCTTGGGCCTTGTTGGATAACTGGATTCAGAGGTTTCAGGATACTGGAAGAAATACATGAGTTAACTGGTAGAAGTTTTTATTTCTCCACATGTTTACTTCTACAATCATTTAACACTGAAAGCACAGTAGTAATTATACCAGATATACCAGTTAAAGAGTTTAAAGAGCTGCTCTTGTTTTTATTTTAAGATGAAATGTGTTTGATGGTTTTCTGCTTTATGGTCTTCATATTTCTCTAAAGAAGGCCAAACAAAAATTAACTTGCAGAAAAACAGTGATAATACCCTTTTGTCCTCTTCCTGAGAAGGACGGGTCTGGTGTTCCGGCCTCCCTGCAGTTTGGGGCCTGTTCTTTCCCAGCTCGTCTGTGAAGCTTTGGCACCCTGTGTGACAGAGCCATTCATCTTTCAGTTCCTTATGCTGATCTGGTTGCACTTCTGCTGTTTGTTTTTAAAGTTTGCAATCCACCCATTTATGCCTTGTTTGCTTATTTTATGTCAGCTCACTGGCACACAGAAATCATTGTTTAAGCTTTAACCTCTTTGTTTACCTTTCCTTTTGTCTCTGCTCATGTGCTTTTATTATACTATTTTATATTCTATTTTATTATAGTTTTGTTTTTTTCTGCCCTTACCCCTCACCTGACTTTACTTTTACACCTGACTTATTAGCCCCTCTGTCCAGCTGGATATATGTAAATATATATATCTCTCATTGATTATTCATTGTGTTCATGTGTTTGTGCCATGGTTCCTGGTCTTTGCCTGGTTTTGCTATTTTTTTCCTGGTTGTCAGATTTTTGGTTTCCTCCAGCCATTTTCTCTGTTATGTTGTATTCCTTTCCCTTCCATGCCATCAGCATGGAACTGAATAAAAACAGGTGCATTCTTTTACACACACTTTGTGTGACCATTATATGAAAATTGTATTAATGAATGGACCGAGAGAAACTAAAGTCTAAAATTACTTGAACTAAAATATAATCCGTTTTAAAATATAAAACATGTCAATTAAGAATGCTTGTCCTTCTCCTATAAAACCATCATTTTGGAAGCAACTCCTACAGTGATAATATACCCACTGTTCGTCATCTCTTATCTCCGGCTTATGAGTTTTATAGGTTTTCATAAATCGTAAAATTGTATGAACAGCTTGTGGAAGTTCCTCACTCTGGAGGGAGCACTGAGTCGTCTGGAGTCAATAGACAGTTCAGGGATCCCGGCTGGGTTTACGTTCTGCTCCGAAGTCTCGCCCCACTCCTCCACATGCCCACTGCCTGTCCTGTAAGTTGAAACAAAGTTCTGTTGATCTGTTATGCAAAACCACCTTGATGTGGGTATTGAAGCTACACGTAAAGTTACATGTATAGAAATAAAATTACAACTGTGTTATGATACCTTTTAGCAGCAGAGAGAAACTGCATATTCTGTTTTTTGGGCCTGGACCTCAGCACAGGATGAGTTTCAGCAGAGCACTTTGCCTGTGTTGGATATACAAAGAGAAAATCTAGAAGAAATGCAACCGCTTAGAGAATCTACTTAACAAAACTCATTTGAGAGAAGAGACCTCAAATCTACACTATTTTCTATGGCATTGTTAAATAATAAGTTTATAGGAGAAGTAAAAATGTCTTATTCGTTCCCACTGTGTGCTGTGCTGTTCAGGTAAGATGTATGTTTTCCTTCTATAAAATCATGTCGTGATTTGCTCATACAGTAATCACTGCTGTGAAATATGTTGTGATGGTTTGGTATGTGATGCCACAGAGTGTGATAATTGCTATATCCACTGTCATTTTTGAATACTCCCATTCACTCCCATTCAATATTTTGACAAGCTACCACTGATATTAACATAAACACATTTACATTACATCTAGGCTCATCAGCACCACATATGCAATATGCATTATTCCATTATAATAAACTATTTTACAAAATACAATATAATAAACTATTTTACGTTTATGCAACAGACAGATGTTAGTGATCAAGAAGTGTTCAGGTTAGGCCTTCACTTAACATGTTCTTCAGAGATCACACTTTCTTCAGCCAGCTGAAATTACCTGTTCCTTTCTGATGGGATCCCCTGCTGTCCTCTCTCTGTCTATTAAAGGAAGCTCACATTTTGGTTTTAACAGAGCTTTTCCAACACATATCAGATCGAGGGGCTTCCCAGAGTCCCTTTTTGGCTCTGGTGCCGGGATGGTCAACTTCCACAAACAAGACATAATAGAGTACAGAACCTACATTCTGGCATACTTTTGCTTTCAACTATTGAAGATGCAGTTGTACCTATGAATACTGGATAATTAAAAGGATGACGTAGCCTTAACTGATAATGTTACTAAACCACCGCCTTTGGTCCGTCTGTAAAGAACCTACAGCTTAGAATGTTTATGAGCTGTTACCACAGCAACAGCATGAGGTTAATTCCACTCTTCATTATTACCTCAACCATCCTGTCCTTAATGATGTTCATTATGATTCACCCAAAGTTATGTGGAATGTTCTTTCCTCCCTCTGACTAGACTTACAGTAACCCACCAAGGTCCCGCATGGTGTAGATACCAAGAAACGCCTATTCTTGTGTTTGTTTTAGTGTCTAATTTTTATTGTGGGAAGCTGTTGTTGCAGTCACAGACTAGTTTCAAATCTAAGAAAATTCTTTCATCTAAAATGTGATTTTATTTTTTTTCAGATGACACATTATGGAGTTGTAATACAACATATTATTTCATGAAAATATGTAATAATGTTTATGTATAATGATATCATTTTATAGAAC
>JBBPCY010000039.1:5214114-5226766 GCA_037974405.1 Brachyalestes nurse | reverse complement strand
AGACACCAACCTGTGTAAGTTTTGGGATTAGTTAGGGGGAAATCGATAGGCAGGCTTAGGGATTGTTTTGTTGTGTTCATTCCATTGGTGTTGTCTATGATCCCACCTAGAAGTCGTTCTGTGTTTTGTACGTTGTTTGCCCTTTGTAATATATTGTAAATATTTTTGTACATATTAGATAAAGTATTGTAAATTGTAGCTCTTTCGTTTTGGTGTTTATTTTCACGGCCTGGTTTTGGTGAAAAAACAGAGGTTCAGAATGTAAAGTTAGTCATGGATTATGATGACCTGAGTGAGCTACATGGTACATATGGTACATCTAAACTCATTACCACAAGATCATCTTACGATGCCTTGCAGTAGGTACACCCTGCCAAAGACTTACCACCAGCAAAACCTATAAAGGAAGTTCTGAGTCATAGCGTGCACAACAAAAGAGACAGTAGTCAGTCTGTATTTTCACATGACGTTTCACTTGTATGGATGTACACATGCCAAACTAAAGATTTAATTTCTCAAGATATGGTAAGTCCACTCTTCATCCTACTTTGCAATATCTGGCCCCTTGAGTTATGTCCACTCAAACAATTTTGCACATTTTAAACTGTAGAATCAAAATGCCAACATTACAAAATATACATCAGCACTTTCAAAATATGCAATATGCATTTTTATCTAGCTTTTTTTTTTTTGCTCACCTTTACATAACCATGCTGCATTTTAGATTATATAATTACTTGTAGTTACAAAAATTGTTCATAGAGAACCAAAAAAGGGTTTTGGTGCTACGTGAAACCATTTTTTTAAAAAGATTTTTTATTGATTCCATTTTATACAGGTTTTAAAACTAAAAAAAAAAAAAGAAAAAGAAAAAACTTCTTTGAGATACTTCAGGTGTTCGTGGCTCTTCATACAGAACCACTGCTTTTCAGCAGAGAACCCTCGAAGAACCATTTTTAGGCTGTACATTTAAGGTTGTTTAGGTTTTTCAGAGGACAGTATTATATGTTTGTGATTTGTAGGCACAAAAAAATGTTTTTCTCAAATTAGGAAGGTTTACTAGGGTTTATTTTCAAATAAGACCTGCCCAAATGTATCAGCAACTTCTTCTTCCTCTTTTTTCTTCTCTTTTATTGGTAACTGGTATTACAATACATCCACTCTCAGTCTACATTCAAAATGGACATCTCAGTTCCCACCACGGCCATCACCTTGGGGAACAACAGTAACAGCTCGGATACACAGTGTGTTCCACATGCCCAGCATGTGCTCCTCACTGTGCTCCTCTGCCTGGTCTATCTGGCTGGGATGCTTCTTAACGGCTTCAGCCTGTGGGTCTTCACCTGCAAGATGTCTAAATGGAGGAGTGGCACGGTTCTGCAGTTCAACTTGGCCATTAGCGATGCCATCGCCTGTCCTGCCACGCCACTGATGGCTGCCTACTTTGCCAACGGGAGCAACTGGGAGTTTGGAAGCTTTACATGCCACCTGAAGATCGCCCTGCTCAGTACTCATTTCTACGGCAGCATCATGTTCCTCACCCTCATCAGCATTCATCGCTATGTGATGGTGGTCCAGATAAAAAGAGCTTCACCGATGAAAAGGAAAGGCTTTGTGAAGAAGCTGTGTTTTGGAGTGTGGTCTTTTTTGTTGCTGAAAGCCATCCTCTACGGAGTTCTTCTGCCTGTTACAACTGATGGAGGCCACAAGCAGTGCCTTTCTATCCATCAGAAAGATCTTACGGACGCGTACTTCATCATCAACTTCATGCTCTTCATTTTTGGCTTCATCATACCTTTCACCATATCTGTGGTTTGCTACAGCCGCCTGGCCAGCTCACTGTCCCACATCAAAGTGGACTCCTGTCGCAGCCAGGCTATCAAGATCAAGTCTTTGAGGATGATAGGATTATGTCTGGTCATCTTTGGACTTTGCTTCCTCCCTCTCAACATTATACGGACTGCCGGGGTCGTGGTTAAAAAATACTTCCCAAAGAACTGTCAGCTTCTTTTCCAAATGGAAACGGCATATTATGCAGCCTACGTCCTCGGGGGAATCAACTGTTGCTTGGACCCCCTCATCTACTTCTTTGGCTCACATAATTTTAGCAAAGCACTGAGAAAATCTCTGAAAAGAATGAGGGTTCAGGAACAGGAAAGAGACCAGGAAAGAACCGAATCGGACACAGTAAGCAACTCTGCAAAAAGAAGTGCTGTTTATACAGTTTCCACATGAATGAAAATCAGTCTAGCATTCTTGCTTTTGTTTGGGAATTTTGTCATTTTGTTTAGTCAATGCCCTTGATTTTAACATATTTTATTTGATGATCGGGGTGACTATTACTGTGTTGCATTCAGTTGTTTTGTTGAACCATTCTGTTGAAAAGTTATAAAGCTATGTATGTGTATATATGTAGGCAGCTGCTGCTATGTAAAACATTTTAAAGAGTTGTTAAATATCACAGATTAGTTCTTTCTGACAGCCAGCTTATCAAGTGTGAAGCACATGAAGTGTGAACATCAGACCACAAATAACCATGTAATAGTTTCATATGGGCCACAAAAAATGAAGTTCCTTCTCTTGGCCTGCATGCTTATATTTAAGCCCTACTATCATTACAAACTGTACTACATTCTTAAAAAAGATTATTACATGGTTCTTATCTGTGTGGTTTAGGAAACAAATTTAATTTGTGTAGAGTTTTCCAATGTGCAGAGATTATTTTGGTAATCTAATTACCAAACAAGTTCTTTAAAGCAACCTTCATTCTGCGCTACTTTGTGTTTAAGAGTGTAGTAAAGAGTGTAGTAACAATGGGTCTGTCAAGACTGGCACTGTAGTGAGATGTAACCCAGTGTATGTTGTATAATAGCATTTGCCATCATGGGGATCCAAACAAAACTCAGCCCACAAGGCCAACATTGCTGAGTGCAGTTAAGTTTGCATTTGAATTCACACCTTTGTGTTCTGCACACAAGCCTTCTACCACTAAACCGCAACCAGACTGAAATCATATATTTTATAAAGGTTGGTTTTACTAGAAACATTCTGCTTGGAAGACAAGTACCTTACTACTGAGCCACCTAGCCAATAGTTCCACACTCAAATAATCACTGAATGGCTTTTTAGGTCCTAATGAGATCCCACACTGAGTGATTAATGTATTGCAGCCATAATGTGCAAAAAAGCCAACCTTCATGATAATTAAACAGAAACTAGTTCAAATGGGGTATATTTTTCTTTAAAAGTTGTGGAAAAGCTAATGTTTTTATAATAATTAGAACTGGATGACAGAGCAGTGGAAGAAGGTGGCCTGTTCATGTTTTTATTTTTTACAACACGTGGGCAGCCATGTATCTGGGAAGAGAGCAAGCTGGTGGAGGCAGTGTGATGCTCTGGGTGATGTTTGTTTTTGTGTATATTATTTTGACAAGTACCACCTACCTAAACACTGCTGCAAATGAAATATAGCCCTCCATGACAATGGTCTTCTTTAGTAGCAGCGGCCTCTTTAAGTAGTATGATGCATCTTGCCACACTGTAAAGATTGTTCAGGAATAGTCTGAGTTGTGTAGCAGTGGACATAGTTTGTAGTTTTTTTAATACATTCTAAATGGGTCATTAAAACTTTGCGAATTGCAATTATCCATATAAGCTGCACATTTCCTCCATTATTATAATTAAAGTCTCTTAGCTTCTGTTGCATGGACCATCCTGCACCCTTTAGTGAAGTTTATACCCTGCGTAAATAGAAATGAACATGAATGTGTAACCGTGTATCCTGTGTGGATGTATGACTCAAGTTTTAATGAAAATTTGGATGTGTTGTCACCTCATTTGAAACTTTCCACATGTTATGCAAGGAGTGGGAGAGACTGCTACTGACCGCATGTGCGTGCTAAAAATGCCCAATTCTGCTTTTATGGTGCAGGTAAATGACTTCAGCCAACATTTGCACTGACTTGGAAGTGTTGATGATTACAAACATTTGTTATTCTGATGTTATTTGTATCCACAGTTTTTGCATCGTTTCTAAGTAATGGTGTTATTTATTTGTACATTTGAATTAATGCTTAAGTTAAAAGCATGTAGTTTCCTTGCAGGTTTTATTACACTTTCTAATTTTCCCATGGACACCTTATACATTTTGTTTGTTTGTTTTTTTTTGTAAAAAATGTGTATATTTTTATTTCCAATATTCTATGTTAGCCATAGTGTATTACAGGGATTATGGGTTTTAACATATTTCCAAGAGATACACGCTGTTGCAGGAACGGGAGAATCTGCTACTGATTGTGTGTGTGTGTGTGTGTGTGTGTGTGTGTGTGTGTGTGTGTGTGTGTGTGTGCTTATAATGACTCATTCTACTTTTGTGGTGTAGAATAAATGGTGCAGAAATTGCCCCCTTCATGCCTGGTTCCTGTCTCTGCTATTTCACATCTGCTACAGGAGCATTACAAAACATCAAGGTGTTGATTTGGCCTCCAAATGCCTCAGATTTCTATCTGATCAAGCTTTTGTGGGATGTTTGAAGATTCAAGATTCAAGACTGTGCAATATAGTTCTAATATTTAAAAAGAAAATTATTATCCATACACACACACACACACACACACACACACACACACACACGTGAAGTGTACATCTGAAGTGTGCCAGTGTAATAGAAAAGAGTGTGTACCGTAAAGTGCAGTGTGCTAGTTTGCTGTCGATGTATATAGACTTAAATAACAGACAGCAGGTGGGATGCGGTGAGGAAGACAGGCAGGTGAGATATGGTGAGGTGGTGAGGTAGTGAGGTAGAGAGGCAGGTGAAGTACAGTGAGGTAGAGAGGCAGTTGAGATACAGTGAGGTAGAGTTGTGGTATTGTGTCCAGGTTAAGGAGTCTAATTGCCTAAACATAGAAGCTGTTCATAAGCATGTTTTGTTCATAATACTCCTGCAGCATTTGTCTGCAATTTCAGTTGGTCAAACAGACAGTTACTAGGATGAGACGAGTCTCTGATAATGTACGGAATGAATCAATCAGATGCACAGAGACCCCATTTCACAACTTATGGAACTTAATACCTAATAATGAGAAAAATATCCTAACAATTTCAATAGTGCTCCAGGGCCTCTGGTGCTTGGATCCATAATTAATGCTTCAGGCAAAGTTTTGGTGACTAAATGTGCCCCAAAAGTAAAATACAAGCCTGAACAACTTCACTTAAATATATCTCTGCAATTAGGTTTCTTGGTGTGGGGAAGATCAGACTAACAAGAAGGACCAAGGTTGATAAGAGCCTTGTGTGGGAACAGAAGATCTGAATGCCACACTTAACAGGAAACCTAAGAAGATTTAGGAGAATGGGTGCAATGTGGTGGGAGGTGTGAACCAGACAGGAAGGGGGCAAAGCTGCATCACTGACAGCAAGAGCAAGACAACCAGCATTACTGGGGGGAGATTCGGGACCAGTAAGAGTATGAATAAGCTCATTTAAAATGAGAAACGTATGCTTCATACAGTTTTTGATTTTATGCTTTTAATCAACTAAGGAGAGGCCTATTAATGAAGTTAGTTTGGAGGTAAAGTATCATCCGCATAACAATCAAGTTTGAAATAATGTTTGATCTGTTAAAGGGGAAAAACGTGGATTATAATTTAAACAAGTCTGAGAAGACTGAACTTTGCGTAACAGCAGAGGTGGAGGAACTATAACCAGAAAGAGAGACGAACTGTTTGCAGTCAGTTAAGGAAAGAGCCAGTTCAGGATAAAATCAACCAGTTCGACAATGCCTAGCTCCTGCAGCTTCAGCAAGAGGGTAGAATCACAAATCATTTTAAAGGCTGTATAAAAATCAAGAAATATGAGAATGCCAGGGTAAACATTTGCTGATTAGCAACAGCTCATTTGAGGACTTTTGACAGAAATGGAAAATTAGAGAAATGTCAAAAGTTAGTCTGGTTTAATGGGTTTAGACCTGTCAGAACTTACATCTCAGATGAGGTAGGCTGAATGTGTTCTCAAGCAAAGTTCTGTAGTAAAATAATGACTCACCTTGCAGAAGTACAGAGTAAAATCGAGAACTGTAGTTGAACTTTGCCGCACATCTGGCATCTTTTTGCACAGAAACTGAAATATGTTAGGCAACATCCTTCTCTTTTTTAATGCACTTTCTGTCCAAAGTCAAATTGTTGAAGTTAATTCAGATCAGCGACCAATCACAGAGCAGGACAGATACTGTCAAAAATATATCATAAAGCTAAAAACAAAAAAATAAAAATAGAAAAATAAGTCTCAGCCTTTATCACTACTGATGCGTTTGCCTCATCATCAGTCAGTGTCTACTGCCAATCATTTTATGACATGGCATTGTTTATTATTGTAATTCTTCTTTATTTAAAATTCTTTTTGGGTGTTATAACTTTAGGTGTTATAAGCTTGATATACTTAAAAGTGCTAACATTTTAAAATACTCAGACAAGTGCAAACCCAGCACATTTTATAACTGAGCACCACTATGTGGACAAAAGTATTGGGACACACTTGTTTTTTAGGGTTTGGGCTAGGCCTCTTACTTCCTGTGACCTTAATACTTCAGCAGACCAAGACATTTTGGACAACGCCACACCATGACACAGTTTGGGGAAGAACCTTTTCTATGAAGATATGCTTGGAAGAGTTCGTTGTCGAAAAATTAGCTGGTCCTAAGCTCAACCCCATCCAACACCTTTTGGGTGAACCAGAAAGGAGAATGCGAGCCAGGCTTTCTGAGGTCCAACATCAGTGCCTGACCTCATAAATGCTTTGGGTACAAGTTCACACAGAAACACTTTAAAGTCTTAAAGTCTTGTGGAAAGCCTCCCAAGAAGAGTGGAAACTGTTAAAGCTGCAAAGTCTAAGTATTTGAATGCAATAGCATTGAAGTCACTGTTGGTGGAACGGTAAGGAGTCCCAATACTTTTGTCAATAAAGTGCAGCTGAGTATGCAGCTCCACCTTCACCTGCCACGCAGGTGTGCGTCGTGACGCCACGATGACAGACAGAAACTCCACGTCCGAGGTGGCTGGAGGCAAAACAACAAACCTGGTGAGATGGGGAAACTTCGGGAGTTTGAGATAACTCTAAAAGACAACAAAGTGGTCTACAGTCCGGGGGAGTCCATCTCTGGCACTGTGAAGATCAACACCGCCCAGGCTTTACAATGCAAAGGTAAGACATGTACTTAAAACTTAATAAAACGGGACGGAATGTGTCCGGTAAACAGCTCGTCTCTGTGTGTTTGTATCGATACAGGCCAGGAAAATATCTTTTTAAAAACCAAAACAACTGTTTTTAACCCGTAAAACAAGGCGTGTCGTTTGCTGCAGGCTTTAAATTCACATTTTGTGGGTCCAGTAGACATAACTGCTTAATATTATTTATGACTCTTGGATAAGTTTCATGAAGCCCTAACACAGGTGAGCTACATTAGCTAATGACGGCATTTAATTAAAGGTATTGAAAGGAAAGCACATACAAAAACACGATGTCTGGAGTATCTCTCTCACTTTATAAATGATCATAAATGATAGGTTATTAAAATTCATAGACGTGATTTCTTGTTCCCCATCTTCCTTTATACATTTTCAGTTCCAGCTTAAATGGTGGAATTTTATTATGGTCCTTTTAAGTTGGAATGGAGCCTCTTTGGAGGAAAACAATAGTTTTAATAAAGCAAGTCATGGAAACTGTGTCAGATGGTCTTAGTGTGAAGCTCTACTTGATGTAATGAAACTACATGTGATTCCTCTTTATTCTCTTTTATCAGTTCCTGTAGACTTTTATGAAGGAAGATTTTTATGAGGGCCTGCTTTGAACAACGCAGGGAAGGGCTTGGCCTGCATTGTTGTTCATTGTTTTTCCAAGTGGCCCATGTGTATTCAGCCCTCAGGCCACCCAGAAACTGGTCTGGAGGATTAATGATTCACTTAGGGCCTCAAAGTATTGTCTAATCAGCCCTGATATTCTACTTTTAAACTAACTACACTTTGTGCTTAAAGAGGTTCTTATTGTGGAAAACCTCACTTTTTTGTGTATTTTGGAGCTGCTTTAGTATGATACAAAGTAAAAAAAAAAACTAATTCAACCCATAGTCCATAAAGTCTGGAAACTAAACTGAAAACAACAAGAAAATGGTTTTTGTGATGTCACAAAAACCATCCATATACATGTATCCACCTGCTCAGCCAGGTATCTAGTTGCAACAGCTGTTGTTTTCACATTTCAGTCTAAAAGATAGTAACAAATAGTCTGTTTAAAGATGATACATCAAGCACCTGCTTTAACGGCACACTGGAAGGGTCTGGTTATACAAAGCATTGTTCACAATAATGTTAATTTTGCCGCCAGCCTCATTGTAATTGGTCAATGCTACTCAAACCAGATCAGGCTCGTTTTTCCTCTGTGAAAATCAGACAACATGAGGCCCTGCAGAGGCAGCTGGCAAAATATTCTATTGTGCTTTCAGTCAGTTCAGTGTTCACAAATATAACACCATGAATAACATTTGTTACATTATTTGTTTACCATATTGTGTGTGCAGAAGCAAGGCAACCCCGGGTGAGATTCAGATTGTTTGAACTGTTCCACTGTTACATAGTTATAGCCCATGACTAGGGAGGGTGATATTGCAAAAATATAATTTCCAATCCTTTGAAGATACATCGACTATATAATATCAAATGATAAGTTGGCACTGACAAAAAAGATGCAATAACACCACATTTTTACAAATTGTTGAAAACTAAAGTGATTATTATTTCATATACCACACTAAATCTGAGGACTAAATATTCAGAAATGCAGAGTTTGGCATAATATGATGTTATTTATCACAGTAATGAGAAATATTGTTATATTGCCTATTTCTGCCTTTGATTAAGATGTGGGTAGACCTATTGAAAATAGCAGGCAAGGGTGAGCCTCTATTCTTCAGAAAGGTTTAACAGCTGTTTAACCAGTTATAAAGCGATAGTGATATAAAACAACATTTATGAATGGTGTTTTCTGATGACTGGCCTGATTGTATAATATTTCACTGTTTTTATGTCTGTTGTGTGATAAATAATGAAGCTGGTATTGCTAACCTTCAAATCACCAAAAAGTTGTAGAAGTTACTAACTATTAACATAATGAGATTTTATTCTATTACATCAGTATTCCACTACATCAACATGTTTCTATTGGTCAGTTTGTCATGAAATAACTGTATGTTTCATTGCAAAAAGAGCATAATTAGTCATGTTTAATTGGATCTTAATCTTTTTTTGTTCATGCCAACTTATCGTTTGATATTGTATGGTTGAGATCTCAAACGATTATATGAAAGGATTGGATATTTTGTTTTTGCAGTATCACCCACCCCTTGTCATACGTTATAACCCCATAACAGTGAAACGATGCAAACAATCTACATGTCAATCCGGGTTGCATTGCTACTGAAATGACAAAATGGCAAATGCAGTGTTTTCAAAAGATTTTGAAAAAGCTGAATATATTTATTATTATGTATGTACATCATCTGTTCAGAGGGATTTTCACACCTTCCCCTGTATTTGAAAAAATCATATGTTTTAAACAACAAAGCACAGGTTTAGCTGAGCCTGTAACAAAGACACAGCTGTAGTACCACCTGTGCAGTCGAAGCCAAGACAAGACGAGAAACCCCCCTAGGTGGCCTTCTGCAGTCTCAGGCTGACAATGCTGTCATTGTTGCGCCCGTCACTAGGGAAAGGGGAACAATTTTGTTTTTGGTGAATCATTCCTTTAATAATGCAGAAGGTATGCTGGTGAAATGCATTTGGCTCAGGCTGCATGAGCCAAACTGGTCCGACTGGTTTTTGTGCAAATTCAGCTCAAGCAGTGAAACTCTAACAGTTGGATGGAAGTGGTTTGTGTTCGAAGCAGACTGTTTATGTAACTGTTTTGCTCTCTGTTGTTGTTGCGCACTGCAGTGTAATATATACTGAAAGCTTGCTGTCTCCATGTTTGAGTGTTGGTCTGTGAAGAACCGGTTTGTAGACATTCCTGGTGAAGTATGAAGCATAATAGCTCAACACGCAATGATCAGGGTCACTGTTCAGGAAGTGCAGGAAAATGCTGTTTGTCCATGCTGCTGCTTTGTAGAGTTGCATTGTCTGCTGTAAACATGATCATGTTTTATTAAAATGCCAAGATTTGTTCCAATCTGAATTTTGTTTCAGATTGGTGGTGGTGACACTTGCCTCTGGGCTAAGAGGTCATGGGTTTGAATCCTACTTTCAGTATACCACCACTGGGTTCCTGAGCAAGACCCTTAACCCCAAGCTGCTTCAGGGAGACTGTCCCCTGTAGTTAGGGAATGGAAGTAGCTTTGAATAAAAACATCTGATAAATGTCATAAATGTAAAGGTAGCACTTTTACAGTATCTTGTAATAAGGAGAATTTTACTGCGCAAAATCAGTGGTATGGATTAATCCTTAGTGATTGTAAATTACTATCTCAGTTTTTTTATCAGTTGCTCTCTCAAAAGTTATTGAAACAATTCTAAGACATTGAAACTTCCAAGAGACAAAGATGGTAGCATTAAATACATGTTGGCCTTGAAATAGCAGCAGACATACTTGGATGTGGAAGAAAGAGTAAAATTGTAGCAGCAGAGATCAGACATGCCCTGAGAACTGCTGCGGGAAAATCTCAATATTCTAGCCTGGGAGTGCAAGAAGTTATTTGAATGAGCCTGTGGAGGTTTGGGAGATGAGACTAAACTTGAGACTAAACTGTCCAGGACATGGATCAGTGGTATGTCTGGCAAAGCAAAGCAAAGCTTACAAATAGATGATCACCATCCCCACACTCAAGTACTGGCATCATGGATTCACTGAAATATCAGGCCATTCTTGAGCATTTCCAAGAAGACGATGATTTCAAGCATATTTTCAAGCGTAAGTCCATCAAAGTCAAAGAATAATGCCTTTAATGCCTTTTTGTATAGAAATGGTGGCTAAGAGGCCATTTAGAAAACATTTATTAGAAGTTATATAAGAAAAAGAGTGTGACACAAACAACTACAGTAAGAAGCGTAGTGTTTTTTAAATGACATAACAATGTACTAAATCCTTTCTTTTTTTCTTCGTTAAAACTTTAGTTAGGGTAATTTAATTGCATGTTCTTCACATTGCAAAGGGATGTTGTGGGACAAGAGGACTTAAATATTCTTAAATGCAACAATATAGCTGATAAAGTCGTCTTGCTCAGTGTCTAAATTTACTTTCAGTGATTAAACAGACTTTGTAGGGTGCCTTTCACACACACTAGGCAACCCGAATGCTTTGCATTTGTGTCTTACATTTTTTTTATTGCATACACAGTTATACAAGTACAATGTGTAGTGAAATGTGCCCCTAAGTGTGGAACTTAATTTGCAATCTCTCAAAATATTGCACAGTTGTAAGTTACTAGACCTGCTGATGTGGGCATGAAAGGTGGTGAAAGTTCTACATGGCAGTCACCCAGTGTTTATTCTGGGGCAGCTTGAGCTCTAACGCAGTGATCATGTGATCATTCCCCATCTCACCACCATGCCATTTTCTTCTTTCTTAGCCATCTAGGTTTTGTGGTACACTGAGTCATTCTAAATTTGTTGAAAGGAACTGTTTGAGAAACAGTAAATGTGAAATGAAGTGAGAGGGACACTGAGTGTATTTCTTTGAAACGGTGACGGAGAAGCAAAGTCGATACATTCTGTACGGGAAGGCTGTCTAACATTAGTAATCTTTTTTTCTCATTCCGGGTCGACCAGATGTGGATGGCTTCCCCTTTTGAGTCTTGGTTCCTCCTGAAGTTTCCTTGCCTCACCAGGTCACGGACCTGAATTCTGTAAAGCTGCTTTGTGACAGCGTTAATTGTAAAAAGTGCTATATACATACAATTGAATTGAATTCCTAAATAGCTAGTCATGCATTTATTTATTCCTTATAAACTGTATTCAAATAAAGTAGATTGTTATGTCATTATGCTTGTATGTCGCTTGCTATCTGTTCCTCTCTCATTTGCAATGTTCTGACTTGCAGAGATCAAGGTGAACTGCCAGGGTTACTGTGGTGTGACAAACAAAGTGAACGACACAGCCTGGGTAGAGGAAGAGCAGTACTTCAGCAGCTCACTCTCAGTGGCAGATAAAGGTACTCATTATGGAACATTTTCACACTGTCCACTCCCTGCTATTGCTTATGCAATGCAAAAAGGTAAATTTATCTTACAGTAAGTACTGCAGTGCCTAGATATTAGCTACACCTTCTCTTCCAAGCCCATATGCTCGCTGTACGTTGCTGTGAGATTGCTTTCAGTGAATAAGCAAAATAATGTAAGTAACAGCAATTTATTATTTTAAACTGTGTGACAGCCCTTGCATCTACACTGTATGGACAAAAGTATTGGGATGCATAAAAATGCAGTCACCAGGGACTTTAATGACATTGCGTTCAAATCCATTGACTTTATTATGGAATGGGTCCCCCATTTGCAACTTCCACTCTTCTTGGAAGGCTTTCCACAAGATTTTGGGGGAAATTTGTGCCCATTCATTCTGTAGAGCATTTATGAGGTCAGGCACTGATGTTGGAGGAGAAGGTCTGGATCACAATC
>JBBPCY010000039.1:5175571-5198655 GCA_037974405.1 Brachyalestes nurse | reverse complement strand
CCATTTTGGAATAAGGCTGTAATATAACAAAATGTGGAAAAAGTAATGCGCTGTGAATACTTTCCGGATGCACTGTAAGTAGGTTATGTGATGTTTTTATTACTTTGCACATCAATGATTTGATTTAATGTTAAATTGTACTTTAAAGTTGCATGTTTTATTTCAGTACTCCATATTGGAAAAATGGGATGTTTGTATTGCAGATCATTTGATTATCATCATTTGATAAGCACCTCAACATGTGTTTTCATAGCAGATAAACAATACAATAACAAAACAATAAACAATACTAGTTGATGTAAAAACTGAAAAATGCTGTTTGTTTACTGTTTGCCGTATCTGCTGCTTGCCCAGCTGATGCACCTACCTCTGACTGGGAATTCGGCCTTAGTGATCATTCTGTTTCATATTTTGGAGGATTGGAGCATTTTTCAGGATTCTGAGTTTAACTGAATGCAGCACTGACATACAAAGACATTGCTGTAAGGTTCTTCTGTTGCTTGTTTGATGTTTCATGGCACAGAGATCTGTCGCGTGGTTACGAGGAGGTCCCTGTGACGTGTGTGAACGGAGTGGACCAGGAGCCCTTTCCAGGTGACTTCAAGTACGTCCCTGAGAACTGTTTCACCACCCAGGTGAACATTGATGAAAATATCACACACTTACAGGTGAGATAGAAATATGTCAGTTCGTTCTTGTAGAGTTTGGAATAAAAAGTTATTGTACCTAGATAGTTTTTTATATGTCTCTTTGTATATATTTCTGTCTTCGATAAAGCACTGCACATGTAAAGATGACTGCTCCTCCAGCAGCTGTATCTGTGGCCAGCTCAGCATGCGTTGTTGGTATGACAGGGTAAGCTTGATAGACATACTCATTTGTAGCCAAATCGTTTAATAAGAGCATCCTTTTCCAGAAAAAAAAATAATAATAAATTCATGATCTTTAAAAGATGTTTGTTTTTTAATTATACATCTATTTTTATTGTTTGGTCTTTAAAAATAATAATTACGCTCTATGGATTACTGGATTACTAATATAATTTCTATTGTTTCTATTGTTTTGAATAACTGAATGAACAAACAGCAGATTTGTTTTCAGCTATTCCATTCTTATAAGAGTCTCTTCATTGTAATTCCAAGTAATTTGCTTAATTGCAATATTGGAAGGGCTTATTTTTCTTATATGTTCAGGAGGGGCGCCTGTTGCAAGAGTTTTGTCGAGAAGAGCCACCCTTTCTGTTTGAATGTAACCATGCCTGCTCATGTTGGAGAACGTGCCGGAACCGGGTAGTACAGAACCAACTACGGTAATGATGGAAAGCTTTATGAGTCCTCTAGCTGTGACTGTAAGCATATTGAGTTCTTGTATATGTATGTGCATTTTGAATTTGTGTTAATATTTAGAGTTGTGGAGAATAAATGATTTTATGGTGTTTTTCTCATTAGGGTACGGCTGCAGGTCTTCCGGACTACCAGAAAGGGTTGGGGTGTGAGAGCTCTGCAAGATATTCCTGAAGGAACCTTCATATGCGAGTATGGGCTTCTGTTCACATTCATTTAAGACCCTTTTTTTTTGTTGTATTTAATTTTTCCCCAAAGGTCCACTTATAATATGTTGTTTTTTTTGTACCAAATATGGTCCAGTACCTTCCAACCTCTGTTTATTCCTTAGAATTAAACAAGCTGTTTTTGTTGCTGTCTGTAAAACTGGCAAAAGACCTCTGCTTAGCTGTCCTGTATTGTGTTTCATTCTAAAATCTGAATAGGTGGATATAAGTAAATGCATTAAATAATGTCATCAACAACACAGTAAATTTAACAGCCATGTATGCAACCTAGAGGACAATCTGCTTGCTCTCTAGTGGCAAAGCTCCAGGTTTAGATTGTAACAGTTTAGAGGTAGGTGCAGAATTACCAGACAGAAATAACTGCTGCTTATTCACATGTGGTAACAGGAGAAGATCTCCCAGCAGTTCAGAGATGCGTCTGTCATACATCTGTACTAGGAACAGGGGACTCACGAGGACAGCTAACATAGAACCTCAGAGCTCTCCATTGCAGGCAAGATACAGAAACAGGTTGTTTGATGGCTGCAGGCACTAGTGGTAGAGAAGTGTTGTGAAAATATCATGTCTAAGCACGTGTGCTCGTGGCAGTTTATCCTCATAGTCCAACTGTTCTTTCATGGCATGTAGACACGAGTCCAAAACAGTAGTGAGATATCAAGGCTACAATGGTGTCAGGCAAGGCTGTGCTTTGACACCAGCAATGTTCAGCCTCATGTTCTGCAATCTGATGCTTTAAGAGATGGTGACATTGGAAGTACTAAACAGATGGCAAGCTTAAGAGGCTTCAAGCAATTAGAAGGTCAGAAGAGACGTCTCAGACTTTTCTTCGCTGATAACTGTGCCCTCAGTTCCATATCAGAAGCTGATATCAATCATAGCGTCATGTTCTCAGTTATAGTATGGAAAGCAATTCTGTGGAGGTCAGAGGAAATGCATCAAAGACATTTTGAAAACACTTCTCAAAGTGTTTGGCATGAGCCCTAAGGATATCGCTAAGGACGTTATTATGTGGCGCAGAGCTGCTATCCTGAGGCCAACTGGACTGTTTCAGCACAACAAAGGAAGCAAGTCAGAAATGCCCAACAGCTATTCATATGATGTGCCTGTATTGGCCCTGTCAACAATCTATACATTCATATATAGACCCATACCCTTAATTATTTGATGATTAAAGTGAAGTGGCCCCTTATAGTCACGCATGAGCACAGCACGCAATATGAACTTGAAATTGTTTCTGTGTATTTAACCCATTCACCAAATGAAGCAGTGGGCAGCCTCTATTGTGGCGCCCTGTGAGGTGTGTGTGGGGGGGGGGGTCTTGGGGTTCGAACCTAAACTATATGGATTAAAGTCTTGGGACATCTGACCATTAAACAAACAGGGACTTTTATTGACATTGCATTCAGATACATAACTTTAATATGGAGTTGGTCCCGCCTTTGCAGCTATATGGAGCCTAGCCCAAAACCCTTAAAGATTTTCCCAATACCTCCCAATACAGAGGCAACTCCCTAACCATCAGGTCTCCAGCTGCTCCACGATAATAAGCGTTCCAATACCGGGAGTTATACCTGGGCTACCAGGTTGAAAACCGGGAACCCTAACTGCTAGACCATATGTTGGTATAGTACCCTTCATTGAAAGTGATGGACAGACATCAGACACCAGCTCCAGAAAAGAGCTGTTTGTTTAATCTGAACAGTAGTTTCAAAGTTTCATAATAATATTTATCCATCATAGATTTTGTTCTCTTTGTGTCAAGACATATTTACCTGGTGGCTTTGCTGTGTGCAGGTTTGCTGGGGAGATAATTTCAGACGAAGAAGCGAATGTCAGGGAGAGTGACGCGTACATGTTCAACCTGGACAATAAGGTAGTTTGCATCACGGATTGTTACACTAATGAAATTTTACTTTTGAATCTGACCAGCAGAGTGTGCAGGTACCTTACCACTGAAGTGGTGTGTGTTTACTGGACTGAGTGATTTTATTCTGCATTTAGGTTGGTGAGGTCTACTGCATTGATGCTCAGTTCTATGGCAACGTCAGCAGGTTTATAAACCACCTGTGTGAGCCCAATCTGTTTCCTGTGAGAGTGTTCACCAAGCACCAGGATCTACGCTTCCCACGTGTTGCCCTCTTCTCCCGCAAAGCCATACGTGCTGGAGATGAGCTCGGGTAAAGCTTTGCACCAGTGAAGAAAAAAGGCTTGGCTCTTCATTACTTTATCAATTAATCAGTATTGAGTGACCGATTATATTAAGCCATTCATCAGTTCATCACATTTGTCCATTTATCATACCATCCATTCATTAAACTCTATTCTGAGTGCTTATTATCAGTGATATGAAAAATGGCATACACACGCTTAAAGCCAAAAAGGGACAATTATATAATGGAAAAAAATGAAATAGTACAATATTTTAGTGTCAGTGAAAAAAGTGTTTTTTTAATTGTAAGTGTTTTTTTTTGTTTGTTTGTTTGTTTGTTTGTTTGTTTTTTTACTAGGGCTAAAAGATTGTTTATATATCGAAACTGCAATTTGCGAACAGAAAGAGCTGCAAGTATTTGTAATTGCATTTATTGGGTGAAGTGTGCATAATTATACAGTAATTGTATCCTTTATTATAAACAAAGTTGTCAAAATATTAAAGCAACACATAGCAACAATCAACATGGAACTTATCATAACCTGAAGACGAATGAATTTGAGAGAAAGAGAATGGAGCTCCAGCCCTCAAATATGCCAGGGGGTTGTCCTCTGCCAGCTGGATGGCTTCATCGGTGGCACTAGATCTACTTAGCCGTCCTTTCTGCCAGATGAGCAACAAACTGCTCCAGCACAACCAGGTCGATGATCTTGTTTGTGTTGCAAAGCTTGGATAACAGCTATCGTAAACATGAGTCACAGAGCAGCTGAGTGTAGACAAAGAGAAACTGGGCTTCTCTATACTGCAGGAAATGCAAGTAAATTGCCCACTCCTTCAGTCAGCAACAGGCAGATTCCCTGCGTTTGAAGAGCTTTAAGAACTTTTGGCTGTGTCAAAGAAGGAGGTCGGAGTGTATGGATACCGAGCCGATTTGCTTTTAATGAACATGTAACAAAAGCTTTTCAGTAGTGACTTTGTTTCGGCTATGCTTCGGAGTCACTCTCTCTTTATCTGATAGTCTGCTTGTAACCATATTTATATATTGGTATTGATTTCCTACTGATTCACTGACTTCACTGAAGTTTTAGGTTATTTTATTCCTGTTGTCAGTTAAAGTGGCTCCTTGCAGTCAAACCCACAACTCTCTGACCGCAGGGGCAACTCCCTAACCACTAGGCCACTGACCGTATCATTCTGGGGAAAATATCGTTCATTTTTGGTTTTCATTTTTTGTTCTCTGTTCTGTTTCTAATTGGTGCTTGTTACTTTCCCCCAGCTTTGACTATGGAGATCAGTACTGGGAGATCAAGAGAAAGTACTTCACCTGTCAGTGTGGTTCTTCAAAGTGCAGACACTCAAAGGCTGTTTTGGACCGCAGCCATGTGAATGGCTCAGCCCAGACACCCACTGTACAGTCTTCAGCTCAGGTATCCAGCACCGAGCGTATTCACTCAGCCAGCACTGCGAGAGCGGTAACCCAACCCTGAGACCTTCTACAGTGACTACAGTAGGCTGCAAGTATTACCTGCTTAACGTATCACTAGATAATCTTCGTTGTTCTGTGTCATGTCATCATACTGTTTTTAACTCTACAGAGAGGACATTCTTATAACTGCAGAGTTATTACATCTCAGCCCAGTAGAAAAATTTTTAAAGCTGGTTTTATAGCTTATTACATTTAGTTTTCTCTTTGGAAAGTCAATTATATCATATAATTGTCTTTTTCAGGATGCTGATGCTTCTTAATGGTCTCACTTAATCAAAGAAAGAGTTTGAGAAGTTAGTTTTACATCTCAGCTGTTTTGCACGCCATCAGTGTCTTTTATCACATAGTGACCTTTATATGGCCGAGTTAAGGAAAAAAAAAACTGTTGAGCAAAGTGATGAACCAATTTTTGTGCCGTTTGATGAGGTTTTTAAATATATATTTTTCTAATCCTACCAGTTTTATTGTGCTCTTAATGCTGTGAGTAATAATGATCACGTGAGGAATAAAGCATTTTGTAATTTTTTTTGTATATATTTTCCATTATTCAGTGGAGATGCTTTTTCATTTATTGTTCTACGTCAGCTGTGTTATTAGGTCTGACGTTTCCATTTAATTGCTCCAGTTGTCCTCAAATACAGCTCAGCCTGGACCCATTATTCATAATTTAAATGTTCAGTTAGAACTGCTTGGACCAGCAGGTATGGACACAAAAAGTAGGAACTACTGTTAAAATTAGTTGCACCTGCTACTGGAAAAGAACCATGTCTGCTTTCATGTTCATTGGACCTTTTAAACCTCGTTTTAAGAAACCAGCTTCCAGAATTCGTGCTCCTGGTTAAGTCAAAGTTAATGGAAAATATAAGACCTTATGACCTTATCTGTACTGTGATGCATTTTCGAGCGAAACACTGTAACAGTGATGGTCTCTGAGCGAGCTTGATGAATGAGAAACAGAATCTAATGTTATGTCTTGTCTAGAGCATAAGAATGTAAGCTATACCCTTGAAATGTTGCAGCAGACCATCTGCAAACTGGTTAACCTTACAAATAAATGCAATATTTTTGTTGAACTGTGTCTCTTGCACCAATTTTACATTGTTTCGAACTGTTTATCACTCATATGAAATATGTTGCTTATTGACATCAATTTCTGCATCAGTTCTGGTGGTTGATTCCTGTTTGTCACAAGAGCAGTGCCCTAACTACTTTATCTAAGCAAAGCAAAATATTTGTGCATATTTTAAACACTTTCTTCTTTGCATAATGCTCTGGTAGTAACAGGTGAGAAGCCTTGTTTAAAAAACAATCTGGTCCCACTGATAAAGCATTATAGTAAAGAAGTGTAAATGAAAACTATATCCAGATATGAAATAAACAAGTAGCACAACTTAATGCCACAGTGTTTAGACACTTTCAATCAAATGCTTGGCCTGTGTTTGAAAAGTGACAAAGTAACAATGAAGACAGGCCTATTGCACATTCACCAGTGGTGATGAAACCATTCAAGAAACTGATACATATGTCCTGAAGCCCCCTTCCTAATATCTTAGCTCTCAAATCGACTATCATAGGAAGTAAAGAACCCAGACCAACCACCCTGTCTGTGTTTTTCAATCACAAATATTATTCTTCAGCCATTAGTTTGTGCCTTTATATGTTCTCATTAATGCAATAGTGTAACATACAATGTAGTAAGTGATCTTCAGAAGAATGATCAGTGCTACCTTTTCTTCGTTTTGCAATGCTATGATGGTGGGTGATGTTTTGGTGAGGGGTAGGGTTAGGGGTTTGGGAGGTGAGGGATGCTGTTATTGAGGTGGTCAGTGTTGATTTTGGCAGGCCAGCACAAACCTTTGAATGTGAAATACTGTTTTGTCTCCACGTTCCACAACTGTCTATGAACCTAGACTGCACAATAAAGCAAGAGCATCCACTGTTTCCAGACATCACAAGTACAAAAATCAGACCAGACTTGTTGCCGTGTCGCCTCCGTGTGACAGATGCAGCCATTGTTAAAGATACTGAATAACTTACGAGCATATTGTGCTCTCTAAATTATCGGCACCCAGAGAAAGTCCTCTGAACAAAATGTTACTAAACATTTCTGTTGCACTGGGGTATACAGTTTTGTGTTCTGTTGATTTTAAAAATATGTTTTCTACTTAATTCTGTACTTCTGCACACTTTAATGCATGATATGTAAAAAATAAGAAATGTACACATTAGCTACAGATGCTAAACTTACGTTTGTTCTTGGTTGAGGATATCAACTTAGGGTCAATTAGAAAATCAATAAACATAATTTGATGGAATGTTCTTGCTTGCCAATGTAAATATGAGAAGCCAGAGGGCAGTTCTACATCTCCAGACTTCTGGACATTAGGGGTTGCACAACTCCTCATCCATTTTGGTTGATTAATTGTTGAAAAAGTATTTGAATAGTCAATACCTTCAAAATCGGAAAGGAAAAAAAAAGACGTTCTGATGAGTTTTTGGGTAGCAATTTGCTGATCGAGTCTGGGGCTAAAAGCAGATGATGTGGTTTGAGATGTGAGAAGTCTGATTTGAACCCCACTGAAATGTTGGTACAGGATCTCATTTTCTAATGTGGCTGAAGCCCAGCCATCAGGGAAGCTACAAAGATAGTTTGGGTTCCATTAAACCAGGGGTGTCAACCCCCGGTCCTGGAGGGACGGTGTCCAGCACAGTTGGATGGTTCTCCTCCTCAAACACATTCACAACTGGTGAAGTGAAGCAGGTGTTTCTGAGGAGGAAAATCACCAAACCGTACTGGACCACGGCCCTCCAGGACTGGAGTTCCACACCCCTGCATTAAACCATCAAATGTCCTGGGAAGAGCCTGTTCTGAGGCACTGGGCTTGTGTGGGGCAGGACATATTCTATGAGCCTCAATAATTGTAGTCACAGATAAAAACACAAGCAGACAGCAACACTCAGGGCAAATTTACAAACCAAAAACAAGGAACATGCAAGTTTCACAACCATAGAAACAACCAAACAGCGAAGCTCAGAAGTAGGTTTAATCACAAACAGCCTTACAATAATAATTCCCAAGCACCTGAAGGTTGATGCTGTAGCACTATGGAAAATGATTAGTCAGTTCAGCCTAAACAAATGGCTTTTTGTGGCAAGCGAATTTACTACCTTTAATCAGCTTCACTATATGCTAATATTCTCAAAGCAGTTGTAAAGAGGACTACGTATGTTGGATCAGATTGCTCCACATTTATAGTGGCTATTATCATCAGTCTACAATAGCACTCCACCTCCTGAGGTGGTTTGTAAAAAACAAACCCAGTTGCAGGAATTCACACTGTCTCCTTAACCACATTCAGAAGACTGTGCCAGCTTAATGAGGAGCTAGATGTGGTTGTGACTTTGGGGATGATTTTACACCAATATTTTTACTGTAGTTTTTTTCTAGTGTTAATTATTTGTCCTAGTACATCCAGTTCTAAAGTAAAGGAGCGAAATCTGGACCCCAAACATGTCTTGGCTGATTGACTATATGGGATAATAGGAATTTGACAAATATGATATTTGGTCAAAATTATTCATTTAAATGTCCTTTAAAGGGTCAGTATGGGTGACCACAATTCCTTCCATGACTAGGTAACATGTACAATACTTTAACATTTTTAATAGTATTCCTCTGCCCCCCCCCACAGACAAGTTTATGCCAGTGGGTGGTCCAGAAGTGGACCCCTTGCTGGTGCTGTGGAGGACCACCAGACTGGCATAGTCTAGGGCTGTGAGCACAGGGAAGAATTGGCACACATTCTTCCCTCATGAATAAATTATCCATGTGAATATCCAGTGATATTGACTTGGATACGTTCATACTTTTTACTGTCAATAGGCTTGTTGATGTTTTTAATAAAACTTTCTCTTGGGAATGAAATGACAAGACTTGACTCAGCGCTCATTCTCCGGAATACATAATGGCTGTCTGGAAGTAGCTCCTGCTGTGGTTTCTTATGTAATGGGATATGAAAGCCAAAAGCTTGAGCCTGAATCTGTGCGCTTCCTCTGAGATGCTTCATGCCTAATATCTAGGAAATTTTAAGGGAGTGCTGGCAAAAAAAAAAAAAAAATCTGGTTCCAGCCAGATGACCAGTTTCACCAGACCTGACTCTCAGTGATCCATGGTCTGTGTTTTTCCCAAAATTGACCTTCTTACTGCCCTCCTCATGATCACAACAGATGTTGCTTTGACTATAACTCTGAGGAACATAACTTCTCTAAAGTAAAGTGAACCTCAAAGGTACCTCAGTGGTGCCATTGCCAGTCCTGGGATTCAAACTCATATTTTTCTGATCACAGAGGCAACATCCTAACCACCAGGCCACCAGCCGCCCTTCTGTAGTTTGCCTTTCTTTTTAACAGCTCAGTAGTTAAGTGTTATCTACTCTCTGTAGGCTCTTTATTGGAGATTTTATCATTTTTATGTCAAGTTTATTTACTTTGCCCATTATCATACACAAAGATTACTCAAGGTGTAGAATACAGGCATTCCTGAATACTTACAGGAATAAAGTCCTGTAGAAGCAACCCAGGCTTCTTGTCTGAATGTAACAGTGCCGTCTCAGGCTGGTGAACCTGCCGGGATATGAGTGGTCCAGAACCCACTGCGGTAAAAGGGCTTTTTTCCCCAGTCGCTTTTAGAAGCTTTTGAACGAGTCATCACCCAGCTATGGCTATTAAGCATATTAAGATGTTGTATAGGCATGAGAATGCTCCAAGTGCATTTTAATAGTGTAGAATTACAATCAAAATAAATCCAATGGATTGTTTGGTCTCATTAAGTCCTGCAGGTCGTCCGCTCTGCAAAAATGTGCTGGTGAATAAGTGCTCTGCATGTTGTTCCTGAAGAAAACCACCCAGTGTATGACCTTTCGCTCACATCCCATTAAAAGCAATTACATGTTTTATTGTAGGGAGCTGCTGTAATGTATTAGCTTTTTATCTCTACCAAGAGCAAAGGCATTAATGTGTATTACATAAAAAAATATGCATAAGTTGATGTTTTTATATGCTGTGTGTAAATAATTGAAAATAATTTACTATACTGACGATACTGAGACCTTATATAACAACCCAACAACTCAAAAAAGAGATTGGCCATAATAAGTTAATAAGAATTCTTTATCCATGCTCTTTGAGTCAAATGTATTTTTCGTGACTTTGCTATGTGTGCATGTTTCCTGATAAGATGATATAATATGTGTTCGGTCTGGGTAGTGAGGCCATTTTCACAGAATTACTTGCAAATAAAATATTTAACGCTGTTCAAATCAACCGTTGAACCTTTTGATGACATCTGGCCAGCAGGGTGTGCTGTAGGCAACATACCATTAAAGAGCAGCACCTCTCCACTGTGTTATGCTTCTTTGCACTGAATGATTTTAATCTTTGCCTTTTAGGTTGGCGAGGTCTACTGCACCAGTCCTTTGCCAGCGTCAGCAGGTTTAGAAACCACCTGTGTGAGCCCAATCTGTTTTTGTGGTACTGTTTACCACGCACCAGGATATATCTTCCTAAGATCCCTTCTCTAGCAAAGCCACACATGCTGGAGAGGAGCTCAGGATATGAGTTCTCAGTGAAGAAGCAAGCGTGACTCTTCATCTGTTCATCAATTAATCAGTCTGCCTTTTTTGACATTTTTCATCTCTTTCATTCATTCGTCACACTATCCATCCGTGAAACTCCGTGCTGATTACTTACTGTCAAGAATACAAAATGGTAAACAGTGGAAATAAATGAAAACTGCATTCTTTTTTTAACAAAACGTATTGAAAGACAGGAACAAAATCAGTTTCACCTTCCAGAATCTGCTTAAAACTTTGCATGTTTATCAACACGGAGAACGTCTTACCTTTGGATGATTTTAGAATTCAAATGTTTGTTTCATTGTGATGATATGCACTAGAGAATGGAAGTACAAAAACTGAAATAAATGTAATTACAAGCTATACATTGGGAAATCCTTCTGAAAACCTTTCAGGAATGGAATTTTTTTGTTCAAATATTTATTAATGTAAAACCTTCCAAAAGTAAATCAAGTTTGCACTTCATTCTTCCTGTTTTCGTTACATGCTGGGCGAAATTTCATTTATAGTTTATTTATCTGTCTGCTGCATTTAATCAATGATGCTGAAACAGACATCCGTCTAGTTGAAAAAGCCATTGACTGCAGCTTTTTAAATATATATTTTTTCCAGTTTCCAGTTTTATCAGGCCTTCATTACCACTGGTATGAAGATCATATAAGGAATAAAGCCTTTTGGTGTATATTTTCTACTGTTAGGTCAAAATGCTTTTTTTTGTTCGTTGATTTTGTCATCTTTGTTATCTTTGAATTTTCCAGTTAATTGCTCCTCGAATGCAGTGCAGCCTGGATCTATTATTCATATTTAACATATTCATATTTAACTCCTCATCTCCAGTCAGAACTGCTCAGACCAGCTGGTACTGACATAACTGGCAGCTGGAAGGAATTCAGGCCTCCGTTAAGATTACAGTCATCAGAAGTTTTAACCATCTCAGAAAATGAGTTTCAGGAATAGAGGTAAACTGACCAGCTACTGGGGAGACACATTATAGGGGAAGATGTGTACCAAACATAAATCAACCCAGTAGGGGTGCAATAATACATGACTTGGACTGATGCTTCATATGCAGTCATGATAGTCTTCTCTTGTTAGTTATGCCCATAGAGACTCTCTTTCTCTCTTTCTCTCCAGGTTGACCAGAGGAGGGTGGGTTCTCCTTTTGAGTCTTGGTTCCTCCCGAGGTTTCTTCCTTCAGCTTAGGGAGTTTTCCCTCACCTCTGTCGCCCATGGCTTGCTCACTAGGGACTCGGATCTGCACACTGTAAAGCTGCTTTGTGACAACAAAGCTGCGTTGGTTGTGAAAACCGCTAGATAAATAAAATTACATTGATTTAAATTGTTTCTCTTGTTCATACAGTTGTATGCAAAAGTCTTCAGACACATTTTGTTCATTTTCTGTGTGAAAATAAGTACATATCCCCAACTGAGAACCCACTGATGTTCAAATGTTTTAGAACAAATGTTCTATTTCCATTAGTTTAACATATTGTAAACACTTGTGGTATGAAATATATTTATTTTTAATATGTAAAATTTAGCAAGTAAACAGCAATTTTGCATTAAAATGTGCAGCAGTGCATGTTTTGTATGCATATGTGTCGCATATCTGAACAGTCAAATCTAAGCACTGTTATGATATCGTGCATCCCATAAATGATAATCAGGTATTCAGTTTGCTGGTACAGTTGTAGGTTTTATCCACAAAAGAGTTGAGTTAGACATGCTTTAATGTCCCAGACACTCAGATTAATGTCGCAGCGTAACATCCAACATACGTTCCTGAGAGAAACCCCCTCTCCATCCCTCATTAAAAAACAAGAGGACTACAAAAGGAAACTGCTGTTCTCTGCCACAATGAAACTCTGTGCCACCGTCTTTAGATGCTTCCAATAACCTAGAACACTGATGACAATCCTGATGGTCCAGAATGGTTCTGACTTAGTGCTTTACTCACTTTAGGTTTTTACTGGGGTTAAAGTGCAGTATCAAAGCATATCACATGACCTTATAGTATAATTTATAATGCTTATGAGGCATTTAAATGTGCCAGAACAGTGCAGGTTTTGCAGTGTACAATATTCATAGTTATGCTGTTGTCAGTAGCTTCATGATCAGTGAAGCGGATGGTGCCAGTTGGAGCATCTTTACAGCTCTTTATGGTCCTAAATCAGGCTTGGAGTAGCATCGCTCCCTCCAACATTTTTCACTGATGAGCTTTCGTGCTTTGGATCATGAATAGTTTGTTTTCTCTTTAGTCGTCTTGGTAGTCTGGAGTCTTTCTCTGGTGTAGCGTGTGTTTTTGTGTTGTTATCCACACCAGTGTACTAGAAAGCTGTTTGTCTGATTGGCTGGGAGGTCAACCATAGTCTGGAAGACCAGCCAATGTCACCTTAGTCAAAGTTTCTTAAGCTCTGAAATCAAAAGAGAAATCGAATAATTTTAAATTACCTTTTTTCAACCACTTTTGAACAGGATGCTTTTGTTTTAGTGGCCTAAAAATTGATATATGTAAATGATTTCTGTTCTGATTGGCTTAGAGTCTGTTGTGCCAAAAAGCAGTTCAGGCTGACACACAGGGTCATGGGCGCCCAAGGCTCACTAACTCTAGCCCATCTGTTCCAGTCACACAAAAGACCCACTTTAGCAAAAATTGCAAAAAGAGTTAATGCTGAGTAAGACAGAAATGTATCAGAACATCCAGTGCATCTCAGCTTCCTGGATATGGGGCTGCAAAGCTGCAGAGCATTCAGAGTGCCCATGCTAACCCCTGTCCGCTGCCAAAAACTCCTGCAATGGGCATGTGTACATCAGAACCGAACCCTGGAGCAATGAAAGAAGTAGGTCTAATGAATCACAGTTTCTTTTAGATAGCCAAGTGTTCAAAGTATTCTGGTCCAGGGAGGTCCAACTGTACAATTTATTGGATCTGCTGTACCACATTACATCCTCATAAACAAATAATAATGGTGTTTAATGATAACCATTTAAACACAGCTCTGTTTTTTCCTTCTCTGGGTGTGACACTGATTAATATTTAAGGGCACTGCAGATGAACTGGTGTTCAGCATGCTGTGCACCTGTGGTCACTGTGTCACATGGTCCGAGCACCATCAAGCAATGATTGAAGCTGATTTTACTCTCCAATGCCGTGAATGAAGAAAGCAGAATAGGGCAGTACAGTTGGGGTAATTGAGTGAGGGTAGCAGAATGAAAACAGTAGACTAGAGCAAGATTAATTGGAGTAATAGAATGAAAGTAGTGGAACTAGGCGGTACACTTAGGTTAATGTGAAGAAGGTGGGAGAATGGGGCAGTACACTTGGGGTAGTAGAATGAAGATAGTAGAACTAGGTAGTACACTTGGGGTAATAGAATGAAGGTAGTAGAATTTGGCAACACACCTGAGGTAGTAGATTAAAGTAGAATGGGGCAGTGCACTTGGGAGTGGTAGATGGAAGATGCTGGATGTGGAAGTACACTTGGGGTAACATAGTGAAGATAGTGGAGGTAGCAGTACACTTGTGGTAACACAGTGAAGATAGTGGAGGTGGTAGTACACTTGGGGTAATAGAATGAAACTAGTAGAATGAGGCAGTACACTTGGGGTAGTACATTTAGGATAGTAGAATGCGGCAGTACACTTGGGGTAGTAGATCTAGGATAGTAGAATGGGGCAGTACACTTGGGGTAGTAGATCTAGGATAGTAGAATGGGGCAGTACACTCGGGGTAGTACATTTAGGATAGTAGAATGGGGCAATACACTTGGGGTAGTAGATCTAGGATAGTAGAATGGGGCAGTACACTCGGGGTAGTACATTTAGGATAGTAGAATTGGGCAGTACGCTTGGATTGTAGAGTGAAGATTGTTGGGTTGGCAGTAAACAAATAATACTAAATAATAACAAATAGTAATAAAGCATTTAATGATAGCCAGTAGTAGAGTGAAGATTGTGAGGTTGGGGTAAAAGAATGAAATAATAAACTCATAAACAAATAATAATAAAGTGTGTTATCCAGATGTTATCCAGTCAAACAAATCTCTGTATTTTCCTTCTCTGGGTGTGACACTGATTAATATTTCAGGAGCCCCATTCACAGCACTGCAGATAAACTGGAGTTTAGCATGCTGTGCACCAGTGGTCACTGTGACACCCGGTTCGGGGACTGATGCTGATTTTACTCCCTTTTGCCCCCCGTGCCATGGATACTGGGACGGGGGCAGGTGGGGCCTCTGCGTCACGTGACGCGTGACGTGGGCCGGTTCAGAAGGAGCAGCGGCTGCTGCAGGAAACGGCGCTCGCGCTCCAGCTGGTTTACCTGCACGGAGCGCCAACAGGGTCTGTTTTCTGTTTTGCGCTTTCTTTTCATTTTTCAATTAGGATCCAGCTCGTACGAGCTGTAGCTATGGGACGAAGACGTCACAGTCTTTCAGAAGGAATATAAGAGACGGAGGAACAGAAATCCCCTCCTCCCTACACACACATACATACACACACACACCCAACCTCCGGAGCATCTGCAACTGCAACAGCAACGGCTTCGAGTCTGGGATCTTAAAGAGGTGGGGGAAAAGAAACTTGACTGAAAATCCTTGCCATTATTATTTTTAAAACATTTCTTTTTTTTATTGCGCGAGAGACGCTTGTGTAACATGGGCAGGTGAAGCTGAGGCAACTGTTTGAATGGAGAGAAAGGATAAAATGTGTTTAGTCCCTTTCCCAACCGGAATCGTGTGAGATTTGATAAAAGGGGAAAGAGAAAGAAAAGAAGAAAGAGAAGAGAAGGGAAGCAATTGTAGTACCCCACCCTCTGTGAACGGGCTGCTGCTGTGTTGGATGGGATGCGTGCGTCGGATGGATGAAGCCTCGTGGCTGGGAGCCCCTCTCTCGTTGTGATGCTACTTCTCCCTGCCTTCTCTCCTGCCCAGCCTGAATTCCGTGCTCTCATCCGTGCATTTCCAGAATGGCCCGCTTCGAGGACGACCTGCCGGCCCGTTACGGGGGGACGGGCTCCCCGTCTTCGGCCGCGGGGCGTGGGGCGACCCGGCAGCCGGGCCCCCCGGGCACCCAGCGGGTCTACAAGCAGACAATGGCCCAGAGAGCCCGGACCATGGCCATCTACAATCCCATCCCTGTCAAACAGAACTGCCTCACCGTCAACCGCTCCCTCTTCATCTTCAGTGAGGATAACGTGATTCGGAAATACGCCAAGAAAATTACAGAGTGGCCATATCCTTCACTCACACACACACACTGCCCTGTGCGCACAGGTGACTCTGTATGACAAAGCACATCGTGTTTGGACTTTATATTACAGGCGAGGCTATTTCCTTTCATTCCCGCTGTAAGTTTGTTCGTGATGGAGTTTTAGTTTAAATAAACTTAAGACATTGAAAGCAGAAGGTACGTGATGAGGCAACAGGCTCTGACAGGGGTGTTGGCTCACCAGCTCTAAACAAACAGCAACAGAAGGCGAGGAGAACGAGGAGAGTACAAAGCAGGTAATAAAGGCAGAACAGGAGGGTTTAGAAGAATGAGTGTTGGAGAAATAAAAGGGGTTGGAACAGGGCGATATGAGTAGAACTGAGGCGTTTGTAGAATGGGGCTGTGCACTTTTGGTAGAAGATGAGTGTTGTAGAAAATGGCATAGAACAGGATGGTTTGAGTAGAATCAGTGGAACCAAGGCGGCTGTAGCATGGGACTTTGGTAGTGAAATAAAGAGAGTGGAATGAGGGTAATTGTACATGAAGTGAGCAGTAGAATTAAAGCGGAATGGGGGGGGGGGTGTAGAAAGGGGGTAGGTAAATACAAGTGTAAGTAGAAAAGGTCTAGTAAAAGGAAAGTAATAGAGGGGGCAGTACACTTGGGGTAGAGCAATGAAGATAGTAGAACAAGGAGAATAAGTAGAGTACAAAGGAGGTAATAAATGAGCAATAGAACTGGGACTAGAAGAATAAGGGTAGATAACAAAGGGAGGTAGAACAGGGCGGTATGAGGTGCATCAGTGGAACTGAGGTGGTTGTAGAATGGGACAGTGCACTTTCAGTAAAGATAGTAGAATGAGGGTAGTAGTATGGGACAGGGGCAGTAGAAAAAAAGTAGGTAGATTGAGGGGCAAGTGTAAGAATGGTAGTAGAAAAGGTCTAGAAAAAGCGAGGTATTAGAGGGGGCAGTACACTTGGGGTAGTAGAGTGAAGATAGTAGAGTGGGGCAGAACATTTGGTGTAGTAGAATCAAGAAAGCAGAAGGGGGCAGTGCACCTGGGTTATGAAATTAAGGTAGTAGAATGAAGAACGCAGAATAGGGCAGTAAAGTTGGGGTAGTAGAAGGAAAATAGTAGAATACGGGCAGTAAACTAGGGGTAGAACGGGACTGCATCAGTGGCATCTGTGTTTTGAATGAGGCAGTGCACTTTTTATTGTAGAATATAGAGAGTAGAATGAAGGTAGTGGCACAGGAATGAAAGAAGGCAGAATGGGGTGTAGAAAAGGGGGAGGTTAAATAAAAGTAAAATAGGTAGTAGAATAGGTCTAGTAAAAGGCAGTATAGCTGGGGTCGTAGAAAGAAAGCAGTAGTATGGGGCAGTACATGTGGGCTTGTAGGGTGACGATAGTGGAGGTAACAGTGCATTTGGAGTAGTAGAATGAAATTAGTAGAATGGAGCAGTAAGTATGGGGCAGTAGAATGGTAGAATCTGGCAGTGCACTAGAATGAAGGTAATATAAAGAAGGTAGTAGAATGTAGTAGAATGAAGAAAGTAGAATAGGTCATTACACTTGGAGTAGTGGAATAAAAGTAGTAGAATGGTGCAGTGAACTAGGGTAGTAGATTAAAGGTATTAGAATGGGGAGTACTTCTGGGGTAGCAGACTGAAGACGGAATGGTGCCTTTGGGTCAGTAGAGTGAAGGTAGTAGAATAGGTCAGTACACTTAGGGTAGTAGAATGAAAGTAGCAGTATGGAGCAGTACACTTGTAGTAATAGCATAAGGAGGGTAAACTAAGGGAGTAGAATGGTAGTAGAATTGAGATTGTAGAAAAGGGGCATTAAAGGTTATTGAATAGGGGTTGCAGAATAAAAGTAAAAAGGTAAAAGGAGGCAATAGGACTGAAGAAGAAAATGCATGGTAGATTGAAGGTGAAATAACAGAGTTAAAAGAAGAAGTTGAGTATGTAGGGTTGGGGTGAAATGCTGGTGGAGCTGGGGTAGCAGCAGGTGGGGAGTACAAAGGGGAGAATACAAAGAGGTGGAATCAGGGTATTGGAAGGGTAGTAGAATGGTCTGTAGCAGATGGGGGTAGTAAATGTAGAATTTGTTTCCTTGGACAAAACCATGAATGTCATATAACACAAACCTCTCTGACTGTAAGTGCATGTAGTTCTCCTGTGTAACAGGTTCTGGCTGTGTGTAGGCTCTGTCTCCTCTCGCAGTGCTACACTGGGCCTGTACGCACTGGGTTCTTTTCCACTCCTAAGCCAATGCGGTATTGATCCTGTGGAGTCAGCCGAGCCTCCCGGTCGCTCCTAGCAACCAAAACACTTCTTGCATTAGGCCGTCCAAATCAGTGTGCAGACTCGCCCGTGGGAATACCAGTAATAAGTGCCTAAGGCAGATATTGCTCCCTACTTTTCGTGGCCATTAAAGACATTCAGTGAGAGTTTCTGTGCAGGCCACCGTGACACGCCTCTGCACATTCAATTGAAAGGTTTTAGTAAAGATTATTCACAATCACGCCTTACATAATCAATCGAATCGCTTTCCAGTGCAGAGTAAGGCTCGTGAAGATCTGTGCGCTCTCCAAGGTGCTGAAACCACCCACACACATTAAACTCTCTACAGGCGTGCGATGGCTAAAGCAGCGAGGAAGTGGGGATTGCCCACTAAACCAAACATGGCAGTCTCCTTCAGCGTGGGCGGCTCTCCACAGGAGCGCGAGCAGGTTGATTCCTGTAGTGCTCTTGCTCACGCTGAAGTAACTCCATCAGCAATTACCACCTATTAGTCTGCACTGAAAAAAAAAACAGTGATGGACTGAATTTACTTGACTTGAATGTGCACATTGTTTCCACATGGACAAAATATAATAGCAGCAGTCAACACAGACATTACCTAAAGTATATAAACTGTAAGAAAAATGATGAATGTGTTGCATTTATATGGAAATGAGGTGCATATTTGAATCAAGTCAGTGCATCTTTTCCATTTGTGCTTCAGTTTGGGCAATTTACAAATAGCATATATGTCCAAAAGTTTGTAGATCCATCCCTGCTTATCCAGTCCCATCTTCTGAAAACATGGGTATTATAGGGAGTTTGTCCCCATCTTTGCTGGAATTAAAGCCTTTATTTTTCTGGGAAGGCTTTAGATGTTGGAACATTGCTGTGGGGTTCTGATTGCATTAGTGAAGTCAGCTACTGATGTCGGATGTTTAGTTGTGGATTACAAATGGCCTGTTAGTTCATCCTAAATGATTTAGATGAAGAGCGATCACTCCTGAGAACTCCACTCCTCCACAGCCCAATGCTGGGGGGAGGACTTGGTATGGGTCATTGTGACCCAAGGCTTTAAAAGCCTTCCCCAGAGTCCCTTTCTTTTGGTAGTGTCTTTCTATTGAGATTATACAAGCTGTTTACACAGTTGAACGCCTGTGTCAGCAAGGAGTAGGCTTTAAAGTAGCCAAATTCACTACTTACAAAAAGTGTCTGGATAGTGCAATACAAAGTTTGTTTATATTATAAGCTCTAGTCTATTTTTTTTACAAGTTTACAGATAACTAACAGCGTCTTTGCCGGCTTATGTAAGACGCAAGCAAATACTTAATACTTGGGTGTATTGATTTTTTCTGATCTCTCCTTTATAGCCAGAGGCCGTCACTGTGCTAAACACTGTCAAAAGTGTTCTGTCCTGGTGCACGTGTACCGATCTCAATCAGTGCCATGGTAAATAAGGAAGGGGCTGGTGCCGTTAAATCTCCACTTGTAAGTTCATATGACCTTGGTGAGGCTTTACCTTTTTTACAGTGCAAACATACTATAAACACTGCCATGTCCCAGTTTTACTGTCTCTGCAAACTGGGTAATTAAGGCTATAAGACCAGCCACAGGGTCCTAATGGCTTTGTGATCATGGCAGGAGTGACGGTTGAGGATTTAGCTGGTCTGGCTTATCTTTGGAAATGCAGTAGACGTCCTCAGCTCAGGGTCATCATCATAACCATAACAGTGATTCATAATCACAGTAATGTTAATTATAACCCCCTTGGTGTCCCTGGACTACTCAGCAGAATGTGTAAGTCCACTGTTTTTGCACCATTTGAAAAAAATATTATTTTCTTACACCGTGGCAAACCTTTGAATAAGAAATGGCAAACCTTTGAATAAGAAATGGACCAATAGAAAGTATCCAAAGTAAAATCTTATTACAGTATTTTTTTACAGTTTCTGTTTCTCCTAATAATGTTGTTGAGGTTTTGTTGTCATGGTAATTAAATTCTGACAGTCAGTTTCCTGAAAAAATATTTAATCAGTGTAGTGCCTTTACGTTATATGGAAGTTTTTCAGACTTGTTTTCATTTATGGAAAAAATCCTAATAGAGCTAGCTATTGAAATGTCCCAATTTGAGAACCCAATTTTATTACTACAGTTTTAAAGAATGTGTTCCATATTGTGTGTACCTGCCTTGACTATCTCACTCCATTTGAGTACATGATCCTCGCCACCATCATAGCAAACTGCATTGTCCTGGCCTTGGAGCAGCACTTACCTGCAGGTGACATGACCCCAATGTCACAGCGACTCGTAAGTACCTCAAAAATCTTTATTATTCAAAAACAAAACGCTGAACCGTTTGTCTTGTCATAATTACAATACCTTGCACTAATTTTTGTATACATAAATTTGTTACATTTCTAAGTGAATATAAGTTGCATGCTCTATAGGGGTGTATGCCATTTATGCCATTTTTTTGCAAAGATTTAGTGCAAATTGCAGTGAGTTGAAGATATTATGTATTATATACATTTTTTGTCAAATTTAGCAAATTAACAGTACTTGTGCATTGAATCTGCAGAGGTAAGTTCTCTGTAGAAAATCGTTTAGAAAATCGACAAAGCATGTAATTTCACCAAGGGTGTGCAAACTTTTGCACCACATTTAATGGTTTCCAGTCAACATATCCTCACTGTTCATGCTTCTCCTCTAATGTAGTAAAAAAAAATAATTTACTTTTTTACAATAGAATGCAGAATGTTCTTATGAGTAGGACAAGGATTAGTTAATACAAAGGAATAGCCTAATGCGATAGGAAAGGCCCAACAAAGTTGCCAGACTGAACAGTAGAATCCCTCCTTCATGAGTAGCTGCTCAGCAGGGAGGGAGGCGTTGAGTGGCAGGGAGTTGGATGGATTTCCTCATTGCTGCTTTGTAAACTAACCAGCATCACACTGTGCCACTCTCTTATCCACCCACCACCCCATCCTGCTGTTTCAAACTGTGGCTCCGGATTTGCCTTTTGAACTCCTTGCAGCGCGTCATTAGAGCACTCAGGGCCATGTTTGCTCGTGCAGGGGGTCCGAGCTTCTAAAGGCAAGAGCCTGTATAAAAATGAGACGTCACTCATGCAGCCCACAGGCATCCCAGCTGCCTTCTAGAATTGATCCACTCACTCAGCTAGCCCCGTGCTGCTCTTGACACATTGACATCAAATAAGGGACAGGATATTAAATTTAACTTTGTCTTTCTGGGTGGAATTACATGCCGTATCTGTCAAGCTGATCCAGCTTCAAGTGACCAATGCATTTAAAGGGCCGTATCATAGAAATTGTCTCACTTCAAAAAAAAAGAATATAGTATGTAAACACTTACAAGTCCATTAAATGATTTAATTGATTTTATGATGTCACAAAAATCAACATACACCATGTGGACAAAAGTATGCTTTTCAGGGTTTTGACTAGGCCCCTTACATCCAGTGAAGTACAATCCTAATGCTTCAGCATAGCAAGACATTTTGGAGAACACCAGGCTTCCAACTATGTGGACCCGGTTTGAGGAAGAACCTTTTCTATTCCAGCATGACAAAGCGAACTCCATAAAGACATGACTGGATAAGTTCAGTGTGAAAAAACCTCTCTGACCTCAACCCCATCTAACACCTTTGGGATGTACTGGAACGGAGATTGTGAGCCAGGCCTTATCGTCAGTGTCTGACCTCATAAATGCTCTACAGAATGAATGAGCACAAATTCCCACAGAAACTCCAAAATCTTGTGGAAAGCCATCCAAGTAGAGTGGAAGCTGTTATAACTGCAAAGGGGGGCCAACTCCATATTAAAGGAATGTCATTAAAGTCCTACTTGGTGTAATGATCAGGTGTCCAAATACTTTTAACAGTATAGTGTATTTGCATATGGCGGCATACGACACTTTACCACTGTCCATTCACACTGAAGCTGTAAGAATTTTTTCAGTCAAGACTTTCTGACTATAGTATTCTTAAAGGCACAGTACAAAACAAGCACGTTAGGGATAAAGATGAGTTAGAAAATTATAATAATAAATAATACCAAATAGATGTAATAGATAGGTCCTGTTTTCTGTTTTGCATAAGTGATGTGTGTGTGTTTGTGTTTTTCTCCACAGGAAGACACAGAGCCCTACTTCATTGGCATATTTTGCTTCGAGGCTGGAATTAAGATCATCGCTCTTGGCTTTGCTTTTCATAAAGGCTCCTACCTCCGTAACGGGTGGAATGTAATGGATTTCGTCGTCGTGTTGACGGGGTGAGTCCACATATTCATGCAGTGCTATGTTGAATTTCAGGGGTGAGATCAGTTTGCATGGCGGTTGAATGAATGATCCTGGAACAAGGATTCACTTGGAACAAGGTTACAGCAGAAATCACTGCAAAAATGCACGAATGAATTGCTTATTCCAGTTCAAACAGCATGTGCAGTGCAGCCATTGTGCATCAGTAAAACACAACTCCAAAAGGATGATTGAGCATTTTCAGTTCTATTGCTCATAAAATCTCTGCGAGAAGGTGTGTGTTGTGGCACTCATAAGGAATTCTTGTAACACATTTTTTCCTGGTGCTTGATTTGCTTGACACCATTTGAAAATGCCAAATGCCCTGTACACTGTTTGAACATTTCATGGACCTTTGCGGGAGATCAGGGTTTTTGTAGAGAGAGAGAGAGAGAGAGAGAGAGACAGAGATAGAGAGAGAGAGAGAGAGAGAGGGGGC
>JBBPCY010000039.1:5155377-5171392 GCA_037974405.1 Brachyalestes nurse | reverse complement strand
TATTGATATCTAATTGCCAGCTACTATATTGCAATTGGATGATCAGAAATGGTCCAAAATACCTCACAGTACATCAAGGTACATACAATTTAAGAATATTTTCCCTGCTCTTGCATAGTTGTTTACCTGATTAATTTTCAGTATAATTAACTAATTAAATGTTCTCTTTTGCGGAGAAATCACAAGGCAATATGTTCCTTCTCTAGGCAAAGCTCTAGTCCTCCTCCAATAAGACATTTAGGTTTGCTAATAAGAGAATATATCTGTCTCCCTGAGCTCACACCCTGATCAATACCCTATTGAACCAAACACACAGTGAATGGATTTGCTACACCACTTTTCTTTATGGCTGTGCATCCAAGCATTACATCTCTCTCTCTCTCTTTCCATCTCTCTCTCTCTCTCTCTCTCTCTCTCAATCTCTCTCTATCACTCTCTCTTTCTATCTCTGTCTTCCTCTCTCTCTCAATCTCTCTCTGCCACTCTCTCTTTCTATCTCTCTCTCTCTCGCTCTCTCTCTGACACTCTCTCTTTCTATCTCTCTCTCTCTCGCTCTCTCTCTGTCACTCTCTCTTTCTATCTCTCTCTCTCTCGCTCTCTCTCTGTCACTCTCTCTTTCTGTCTATCTCTTTCTGTCTCTCTCTCTCCCCCATTCTCTCTCTCTCTCTCTTTCTGTTTCTCTTTGTCTCTCTGTCTCTCTCTCCTCTATCTATCTATCTATCTATCTATCTATCTATCTATATATGTCTCTCTCTCTCTGAGGGGTGTGTTATGAAGCTTCATGGAGGAGTTGATGTTGTGGCAGACAGAATGGCCACGGGTGTCCTCTCCTCCATCGATCGCTCTTAATGAGCTGCCTCTGTTCTGTGGCGGAAGATTATGCAGGCTGTCTTTGGTTACTCTCTGCTCCTGCTGAGAATGATATCACAGGAGGTACAATATTTTAATATTAGAGCTCATGAAGCCTGCTGTATTGATGGGCATTTATATAGTGTGTAAGATATACACAAACTCAAAGCTTGGAAACACTCATCATGTAAACATTTACTGTTATTTAATTTATGTTATTTTATTAAAACACTGTGCCACTCATATAATAATCTTTTGAAAATAATTCACATTATTTTTCTAGATCTTTGCGAAAATGTTGGCTATGAAAGGCTGCATTTGTGGCCGAAAAGTATCAGGTCATGTGTCAGTAGATCGTTTTTGTTATCTGAAGTGACCGAGTATGACCTAGACTTCAGCTAGACTTTGTGTTCTCCTATTTTAATAGCGTACCTGGAACTGTATATGCCTTCCACATCCACATGATCAGGTGTTACTCTGAGTGAAATGAATCCTTAGTCAGTAAGAACAGTGGGGAAAAATACCTGGTCCACTGTACCTTGAGATTACTTCCATTTGATCAAAGTTGGCTTGATACAGCATGACCCATTAACCCTTAGAATGCGAGGGCACTAATGACCAACGACGTAACTAATGACCAATTGCCGTCATCTCTTTATATGGACGTTCCCCTGGTTCGTGTTGTTGCTTGAGCTTTGTTTGGTGTTCCTATGTCATGTATAGAAACCAAAGTTATTGTAATTTAACATGTAATAATAATAACCACTATGCAAATTCTCTTAAAGAACAAAAATACCCAAACAGAAAAAAATACAAAATTTTCCTCCCACAAATGGTTGGGCAAGCGTGTAGGAGAGCAAACACCGATTTTAGACTGTTGTACACCATTTTTGTTTGTTGAAATCAGATTTTACTAATGCACTCTGAGGTCTAAGGGTTAAACACACATGTCCAAGTTTGTTCCACTGAGAACAAGGGCCAGTAATTTTTCAATGTCTTATTCAAAATCTGCTTTGAGCTCGGATCATGTGACTTGGACAGATTCCTGCAAGAACTCAATGAAGGCACAAGCTGTGTTGGTGAAGGCAGAGGTACTGCAGGTGGCATAATGTGTCCTACTGCTGCTCTTGCTGCCTAAGGGAACAAGCTGGAGCTTTATGCACCATCTGTGGGAGACGGGTGGAGGGTTTAGCGGCAATCCAGCCTGTGCTAGCTCTGTTTTGTTGTGTTAGGATGCAGTAGCCAGAGGAGGCGGATAACAAACCTTTCTTCTTTTGTGCCTTTGATATATTGTTGATATGTGTTTGAACTAGTGCTGTGATCTACGCCAGGACACCAGAAGTGGTGTCATATAACAGTACTGATTTTTAGTTTTACAGGTGTCTTGCAGTGCATTGTGTCTCTTTCAAAACACAGTCTGGGTTGAGACACTCTTTATAGCTTCAATGTGAATAAACAGGGCTAAACTGCTGTATGTGCTGGGAAGTCTGAGACACCTGTGAAAATAATATTTAAAAATTGTTCAGTTTTTAAATGTAGTGTATTTACTAAACACACTATATGGACAAAAGTATTGGGGCGCCTGACCATGACAACAGGGAATGACTTTGCTTTTAAATATGTAGACTTTAGTATGGATTTGTTAATAATATCTCAGCTATAATAGCTTCCACTCTTCTCTGAAGACTTTCCACAAGATTTTGGAGTTTCTGTGGGAATTCTGTTTCTGTGCCCATTCATTCTGTAGAGCATTTATGAGGCCAGGCACAGGTGTTGGACGAGAAGGTCTGGATCACAATCTCCATTCCAGTTCATCCCAAAGGTGCTGGATGGGGTGTGTGGGGAGGAACTGAGAAGGAATCTGTAACCGAACCTGTGTTCTCCTCACCAGCTCACATAATATCAACTACTTTTTCACAAATGAAACCAGTCTTCATACTTTTTACTTCTCTCTTGTTCGTTTATTCTTGTTCATTTATTCTAATGTTAACTAGCAGAAAGACACATTAGCACACGCTGAGAAAAATGAATTTAGTTTGCATAGGTGCCTAAGACTTTTGCACATGTGTTGGTTTTCATGACATCACAAACAGAATGAATCTGAAACAGGCCAAAACATGGCCAGACTGAATTGCATATTTAATATAAAAATCTGTTTTATATTTTAGATGTAACATTCAGGTTGCTAGGGTGAGTCCCTCTTGTAGCGTGGCCTGACCAGCAAGACGCTGCGCACTGACCACTTTAATTCTCCTCTTGAACTAAATAGATTTTGCAGTGGTTGCACTTCCTGAAGCAATCTCCTGATTCCGCTCCCTCCCTTCCTTTCTCCTGCCCTCTCTTTCTCTTTCTCCCAGCCATTCTATCTTTCTCCTCTCTCTCCCTCTCCCTCTCTCACTCTCTCTCCCTCTCCCTCTCTCCACCCCCGCTCTCTGTTTGCAGACCGCTGGGAGTGGATTGTGTTTCTGTATCTCAAGCGATGGCCCTTTACTTGTCAATTCTTGTGTGGAATTTTTAATGATGTGATTATTCATTTGGTTTTTGGAGACAGCGATGATGTCAAAAGCTGTGATGTCATAAAACCTCCAAACTGATGTCACAGCAGCTGCTGAAAAAATAATGTAAAACAGATCAGGCCTAAGAAAAATAATACTGTGTGTATATGTGTGTGTCTGGTATGTAGATAAGGTGTGTGTGTGTGTGTGTGTGTGTGTATGTCGATGAGCAGAGTTTGTAGAGTATTTCATGGCTGAGGGATCAGATGGAGTGAGGTGAAGTGTGTGTGTGAATGATGGTGAATTTTGCAGTCAGCTGGAGTGTAGAGCAGAATCCCCCTCTTAGCTTTGCCAGCTTCTCTTCTCTGCTGGAGTTTATCAAGAGCCTCACACACCTGCACCACTCAGCTTTACACTCACTTAACCCAACAAACAAACATCTGTTGTAGTTTAAAAAAAGAAGGAAAATAATACTAAAACAAAACAAGATTTCCTGGCTTGTAAAGATTTCATTTTGTGCAGTGTGGTGTCTTTCTAGAGCCGGTTTGCCTCGGTTTTGTGATAGATCAAGTCATGACACCTTTTCTGACTCTTGATTATCGTGAGGACATCAAGGTCACTGAATAATTGCATGTGTCGTTAAAGACAGATTTAGACCAAATGAAGAACGAGCAGTGTAGAGTAAATGTGTAGTATTAAGTAATTAATTGAATGTAAGCACACTGTTCTATTATTTCATTTATCAGTTCTCCCTCTTTCCTTGTTGATGCACAGTTAATGTACCTTTTTTTGCTGAACCCTAAAACAAATTAAGTTGCGATACATATTAAGTTATCATAAATATTGTGATATTACATTTCTTCAGGTAGTATCGCCCACCCTTGTACTAAACAACAGTGAATGTCCAAATCGAAACAATCTCTTTCTAGTTTAACTGTGAAATTTGACTCCAGAGAAGCTTTGTAAACTGTCCAAGGCCTCATGTGTTCTCGACAATGCCCTAATGCACTCTCGCTCTCGCTCTGACTCTCGCACACATACACACACACACACACACACACACACACACACACTCACTCCTGCTCTCTTCCCTTTTCACTGCCTCTCACTCAGACTAAAGTGGCTCTTCTGACACTAGCACCTAAAGCAGGTGTCATTCTGGAGCTCTCACAGCTTTTCCTTCCGTCGCGGCAGGAGCAACAGCAGCTGCAGTGCATTCTGCTTCAGGCTCCACCGGCTGTAGATGAATGTTTATCTGACTCAGAGCCAGCATGGAGAAGACCGTTTTAAAGACAAAAGATAAATGCGATCCTGTTTAGCCGCTTTCCTAATGAAAATGTCCCTGACATTATGACTAACGATGCATTGCGCAATCACACGCAGGCCACGGTGCTCAGGAAGAAAAACAATGCAGAATTTCAGCTGGTAATTACATTTTTCTGTGCTATACCGACTGTACTTTTCAAAGTAAATGAAGAGGCTTCGAATTCGTTAGTGCAGGTGTGAATAATCCCCTAGTTTTTCCAGGAAACAGCTCGGACTCTGTCCTGGATAACAGGTGTGGGTGGAGAAGTACAGCAGGGGCGACTACTTGAACTTATGCAGATCACGGGGTCTGAGTTCAAAATGTTATTTTATGCATAGCAAAGTTTCAGCATCAGTTCAGTTAGTGATAAGGGTCTTAATCATAAAGGGAGCAATAAGGGTGCCATAATATCACACATTCAAAAAGAGATGCCACATGGCAGGGTTCACTAAAGAGCAACACTCATGCATTTGAAGGTTAAAATCTCATCTAAATGAGTCGTGTTTTGGATTTATTATGATTTTATGTCTAGAATATCATTTTTCAGGATAGTAAGACAGCGATAATGATCAGATTCAGTCATAAAATACCCACTTTCACTGCTTTTCAAATGTTTGGGATCACTTGTCATTATAATTAGAAAAATATAAAATAGACAACTTCTTGTATTTAATACTATAAATGAGAATTATCATCAGATTGCCTGCCTCAAGATTTGATCTTCACTGTCGAAAACCAGGCGTTTCTAAATACAAATTTTATTTAAAAATCATTTTTGATGCTGGACAGCATTCTTTTCAGAACCCAGTCTTGGTTCCTCTCAAGGTTTGCTCCTCCTGCTCCGAGGGATTTTTAATGGCCCTGTCACCTTTAACTTCCTCAACAGAGCCTCAGCCACATTTAACACATTTTTAGAACTTTTTAACTGGTCATACTTATTTGTGAAGTTGCACAGGACTAACATATTACAATCATTTTATACAGAGATGCAAGGTAATGAATTTTCATTTCTGATTCTGCTCTGTAGCAGCAGGAGGCATCAGGCATCCCTAGTTGTATTATTTTTTCGGGGACAAAACTAGTTTATTGAAAACATTGATTCCAAACATAACCTCTTTCTACAGAGCTCCTAGTGACTGTTCCACTGGTGGAATGAAAATAGACCTTTGATATTCAAATCAAAATAATACAATCCAGTATTTTAATTAATATGATAATTGAAATGGATATACCTTCATTTCTTTTAAATATAATGAAAAATCTTAAAACTCAGTGCAGAGCTGATGGACCTCTTGAACAGTGCGAAATTGCGTTTAATGGCCATGTAAGGGGGTTAAGTGTATAAGCATGTCATTTTAATCAGAAGTTTCTACTTGCGGCTTCAACGCGTCACGAATGGGAAATACCATTGAATTCCCAAGCGCTGGAATGATCTACCTGTCTTTGTAACATTGTCAGCTTTTAAATCTTATCTTAAAACGTTTTCCTCCATTTGAGAGCTTGTTTTATTATCCAACTCTTTATTTTATCTCACTCTGTGAGGCCTGGCCAAGCTTCGCTTTTCATATTTCCTTTTCCTACATTGTTTTATCTCTGTTTTTTTAATCCTGTTTTTCACCTATATTGGAAAGTGGGAGAGTTAGTATATGTGTATATGTTTGAAGGTTTTATTACACTACTTTCGTGTATATTATTCTAGCAGTGTGGTTGTTTTAAATGTGTTTAGAAATGAAGTTGAACTTGAAGTTGAATTACACCATGCTTTTGTGAGCAGAAGCTATAACTGTGACTTCTGAGGTTTGAAGATAGAGGGCAGCTGGTGGGCACCTGCCATCAGGTTTGATTCCCAAGACTGCTAAGCACCACTGAGGTAACCTGAGCAAAGTACCACCCAAAGTACCTCCCAGGCTGCTGTGTTCCTGGATGCCCACTGTTTCACTTGGCCAATGGGTTTAAATACAGAGGAAGAATTTTGTGCTGTTCACACTGTGTGCTGTGGTGTGTTCACGTATGACAGAATGGTCACCTTCACATCACTAACCACAAATTTTTCCCTTTGGAAAACTGAACAATCTGTACTTTTGTGGCCTAATTTGTCGTTGAGTATTGAGTTGAGTATTGTCAAATTTTGAAACCAGTCCAGTATTTATCCTTAAAAGAAACAACGTATCTTTAAAATGAGCTGCATTTTACATAATATGAGCAAAAGGAAAAGAATAGAAAAAACAAAGGAAAAAAGGATTAAATAGGCTGGGTAAACCTCAGATTTCAGTGGTAATGAAAATATGGAACAGTGATTAAAAACATTTCCAGCGCTCTCTGGCACAGACATGTCCGGACTGTTTGAGCAGCAGCAGATGAGCAACAGTGAAACGTAAACCATAGGGAGCTCTATCACACTTTCTGTGAGGCGTGTTAAAGAAGAACACATCTCCCGAGTACATTCTAAGTACAAGAGATGGTAAGAAGCTCTGCTACGGGTTTGCTTCCAAAACAAAGAAGGAAGGTCTCAGCAAGCGCACAATATTGTCTACACAAAATTGTGTCCGAAATTACAAAAAAAATCCCAAATGGCAGACCTAAAGTGTGAAGAATAACTAATGAAGGTCTTGCCTACTCCACTGCTGAGGGCAATAGACTTGCACACACTGTGACTGTAGTTTTAATGGGTTTACTTTATGCAAACTGTTCTTATTTGCTCTTTGGGGTTTGGCCAAATTTCAGCACATCACAAATCCCAAAACACTAGTAACCTGCAAGAAGAAATACAGACTTAACAATATTACACTGACACAGTGTGAGGGTGTGCTAGTTCATGCTAAATTCATTATTGGATAGTATCAGATCTAGCACTTTCTGCTGATCTTGAACAGATGCTGATACCCAGTACTGAATTAGTCTCATTTGCAGTTTTGTGTGGCCATTAACTGATAAAATCCAGCAGCTGCCCATAGTCTTCCATTGTAAATGGGTTTTTCAGGTTTAGGGGTCCATGATAATCTACTTTATGCTACAACTGTGGTTGAAAACCTCTGGAATATCCCTATAGGAAAGGGAATTCCCAGTGGAGAAGGCCATTTGACGTTCCCAATGACCTTAACTGGTCAATATTTGAGCTGCTTCTGGGACAACTAGCCGACACAAATGCGACCTTGTAAGTGGAACCCTGTAAAAGTAAATGTCCTGGGTTGGATGGCCAGCTGTGTACAATCCCTGGGCACCACGGAGTTGCACGATCAAGGCTGCCAGGAAGTATCTCTGATCATTGACCTTTCTCTGCTCACACAACTGAGTACCGGCAGGAGAACCACAAACTTGACCCCCTAGTCAGAACAAAGAGCTGCTATATTCAGGGGAAAGTATCTCTAGCCATCAGCGCTTGAAATTAACATAACAGTAAAAGTTTACTCAGCTTAGACCTGCGACACACATGCTGATGTGAAAAAAAAAGCGCCACACATCTGACAATCTCATTTCGATCTTCTCAATTTGGCCGTTGCTGAATGCTTTAGGATGTGGGCTTTGTGGAGGGAGTTTATTACGCTGTGCTCCCGAGAAGCAGTGGATTTAATTACATCACTGCTATATAAATTTAATAACACATTTACACACATGTCTGTCGCTGGGCCAGTTTTTTGATTTACTGACGTTTACTACAGTTGTTCAGTAGCTACATCTTCTCTGTTTAGACCAGACAAATAAGCATCTGGCTTAAAACGTTTTCATGATGATAATTCTCTCAGACAGTTATCAGTTCTCTGCTTTCTTCTGCTTTGCCAACTTACAAACAACATTTTTATTGGCCAGTAAAGGCGTCAGTTAGTGCTACTGCCTCAGACTCAATCAACTTAAACATGCTGATTCACCTGCAGTGGTTCTGGATTGTTGGAACCATTTACAGTTAATGGGGAATTTAATTGTAGAAGCAGGATTGTTCACAGTGGTGGTGAATGGAAGCAGACCTCTCTAAAAGCTCCTTCAAAGGAAGTTGATCTATGAAATGTTTATGAATGATGTCTGAGAAGCTTTTGGGTGGCTGGTGGCCTAGTGGTGAGGGCATTGCCCCTGTGATCCGAAAGATGTGGGTTCGAATCCATGAACCGCTAGTGGCACCACTGAGGTATCCTTGAGCAAGGTACCATCCCCACACTCTGCTCCCCAGGCACCCCCTGTTGGTGGCAGCCCACTGCCTCACTTGGTGAATGGGTTAAATGCAGAGAAAGAATTTCACATAGTTTACACTGTGCTGTTCTGTGTGTTCATGTGTTACTATAGCGGGCCACTTGATTTATATTTATATATATATGTAAAAGAGATGAATGTATAAAATGGGAAGTAATTGACATTTACCATCATTTACAGTAAATACACATATATTCAAGTTTGAAACTATTTTTGGTTCCCTGCCAGGACAGCTGAGGGTCCTGTTTGCAAGTTCTCCTTGTGTCTGTGTGGGTTTCTGCCTGGTTCTCTGGGTTCCTCCCACAGTCAGAAAAAGACAGGTGAACTGGATATACTTAATTTGTCTGTGTGTCTGTCCTGCTCAGGGTGTCCATGCACCAGTTTGGATAAGCAGTTCAGAAAATAGATGGATGAATGAAGGAAAGTACCCAAATGCTGTTTGACGGTCTCAAATTCCATTTTTGTGAACTCTGATACACCATTGGTTTACACTGTTGGTAGCCTTTCCATAATTTCTGAGACTTTTCATTAAAAAATGCAGAAATAATGTAGTAGAGGTCAATCTGCCTTTGGTCACATGTTACTGCAAATGGAGACACTGCTGGTATTTATTCCAACACTCATGGTGGGGAATTCACCCGAGGGCTGCTTGGTGTCCACGACCAGACAAACCGTTTCCAGCTGAATGTGGATTTCTGAGCTGTTTAAACCTCACTTTGGTCTCTCGGTAGCTCCTTTGGTGCTAAACAATGTGAGCCACCCACAGAGAGCCGCTTCCACAGAGAAACGAAGTGCCTTTAAGGTCAAAGCTGGGCTAGATGTCCTGAAAGGAAAAGCTATTAGTGTCTTTTTCAGGCCTCGTGCCACTGGGGCTTGTTGCCACACCAAGACTCATCAGTCCTGTTGTATTTATTAAGGAAGCAGAAGCTCTCCTGTTTCACATTCGTCCTGACTCATTATGGGATAATTAGTTAAAGTGACTTCTTCTCTGTTAGCCAGGTGTCAGAATTACTGATGATCTTCTCCAGTGACCGGATTTGGGCCGATGTTTTAACCAGCTCCCATCCAGCAGCCTTGTGTGTGTGTGTGTGTGTGTGTGTGTGTGTGTGTGTGTGTGCTGCTGCTGGTGTTTTCATTGGCCTGTGTGTTTTTGTTCTGTTCTCCTTGTGCTGAATGAGGTCCTTTCATTTCATATGTAAACACTGTAAAGCCTGACAGCTCTGTTTCTACTGGGCTTCTCTCATTGCTGTTCCAGCCCCCATCATGCAATATCATTTCCTACAGGGGTAAACTGTGTGTGTACCCTCGTGCCAAGGTTTGGTAGAGTAGCTTGGCTGCGGTGGACCTTCTGAGTACATCCAGCAGAGAAACTGAAGCTTGTTAGGTGCTACTCTTCTCTTTTGGGATCCTTTGGTTCTGACTAAAGATGCTGCTGTACATAATAATGCCAATGTTTTCCTAGTATGACCTTCTGAACCACTGCACACACAGTATTGTGATGACTGTAAGACTGTAGCCTTCTCCCTCAAATACATCTTTCAAATACAGCTTTTAAAAAGGAAATACTGTAGACATCACCATCACTGGCAGGGTGAAGGTGAACACATGCTTTCTCTGAGTCCTGTGAAGCTCCTATGTGAAGCTTTTTGAAACTGTTGCCACTGGGAAGTCATTACTTGAGCACTAATTTAAGATTCTGCCGTAACACTTCAGCGGGGAGCTTGTTTAACAGTTTTGTCCATTGCTGCATTCGTTTTTTTTCCTTCACAGTAAAGTTCAACAATCTATTATTTTGGATTGTGATTGATTTGTATCCGTTCCGGTTGTGCCGTCTGACTTCAGAGCTGCTAAATATCTCATCATCAGTAGGACGATGTTCACCTCGATGCTGGTGCCACTCATTTGTCTCTGACTCGTTTAACAGGATGATTATGTTTCTTGTACAGCAGCACAAGCTGTGGTTGCTATGGTTACAGTGCCATAGTAATTATGAATCAATATGGGGGACTATAAATACTCCATAAAGACAGTTTATAAAAGTGTGTAATGAAAACAATAGCTCGGCAGTGTCATTTGTAATCCTATGTCATTTGTAATTACTTTGATGGGTCTCAACTGTAATCCTGAACTGAGATTAGTTTACAATGATACATCTGCAGTTAGGACGCATTAGAATGTTTAACATTTCAGAACACACTGGTGTGATGGTGCGCTTCAATGGAAAGTAGTCAGTGGCACACCCGCGTGATGATGCGCGCTGAAGGGTGCTAAAGTGTACCCTAAAACACAATTTCCCAATTATAGCTGGTCACTTTTTTAGTTTTGGACTGGATCTGAAAGTCTAGTGTAGCTAAGTGGTGGAAGCTTTTATCCCAACAGCTAGTGGTGATGTCGTCAGTCTTTTAATTAATTATGCTACAGCATTATCATATGATTCAAGAATCATTTACATTTTACAATTACCAGACGCTTTTCCCCAAAGCAACTTCCATTCCCTAACTACAGGGGGCAGTCTCTCTGGAGCAACTTGGGGTTAAGGGTCCTGCTCAGGGACACAGTGGTGGTAGGATTTAAACCCATGATCTCTTGGTCTAGAGGCAAGTATCTCACCCTTTAGGCCACCACCACCATTTCAGTCAAATGCAGTCCCTTCACATAACCCTCTGTGAAAACAGAGATGTGTGTAGCAGGAACAGTGGTGTTGCTGGGTTTTTACAGTCTGTGGCAGTACGAGCCAAAGGCAGCTCTGTGGTCAAAAACTAACCACTGATGAAGGACTAGAGCAGGACTGACCGAAGTGGGGCTTAAGGGCTGAGGCTGACCTGTAAGGATGTTTTATTTGGCCCACAAGAAAGGTTCTCAGTCTTTAAAAAAATGTGTATTTTCATAGAAAGTTTCTTCTGCTTCTAACAACACAGTGTGCTGGTCCTAGTGATCTGTCACCCTGGAAAGTTCAGATCCTTCACAGTTGGCTCTATTCAGGTGCCCCTGAAAAGTGGCTAATGAGTATGTATTGATTAAAATGTTTCAATAATTACAAAAAAAGAAGTGATGAATTGTACGATGGTAGTGATATTGATATTTTTGGTATATATTGTTGAAATGAATGCTCAACCAAACCTGGACGATTTAAGCTCAGTATTGCCTACCACACCATGGAGAAGCCCTTATGTGATCCTCATCTGTGAAAGTTGGGCTGAGGTATGTTTTCCCTGAGGTGTGTGTTTTGGAGATGTGTGTGGAATGTAACCGCATGGGTGTGATTCAGTGAGAAGAGGCTTTTAGTGTTTATACTAACACATTACAGCCACCACACAGACCCCAGCTACTGACCGGGGAGGCATTGCAGCTTCTTGACTGGGATTTGAGGGAAATACTTCATGATAGTGTAACGTCTGGGAAGGCCATGGATTCTTTGGAATAGTAAAAGTAAAAGCCCACCGCATGGCGTCGTAAAGACCCAGAGCAGATCCACTGTCTCTGTGAAAAATGGCTAAGATTCCAGGCCAGCAGGTGCCACTGCATTTACCAGCTTTAGTCAAGTTCTGTCCTCCTCTCTACTCTCTTTCCCTTCATCTTGTCATCTTCTCGTCTCTTCATATCTCTTCTCTTCTTTTCTCTTTTCTTCTCTTCTGTTTTCTTCTCTCCTTCTCTCTTTTTTTTCTCTCTGTACTCTTATTTTTCCTTTTGTCATCTCTTTTTTTGTCCCACCCTCTTCTCTCTCCTCTCATCTTCCTCTCTCATTGTTCTCTCTTCTCTTCTCTTCTCTTCTCTTCTCTTCTCTTCTCTTCTCTTCTCTTCTCTCTTCAGTTATTCTCTCCTGGTCTCATTCTCTCTTCTATGGTCTCTATCCTTATCTTCCTCTCTCCCACTCCCTTATTTCTAACTCCACCTGTTTGGTAAGATATGTTGGTTTTATTGCTCGGAGGGTTGAATTTATGACCTGCTGACGTGAGTGGTCTATACTTACAGCGGGTCCGGGCCAAAGTTGAGCCCACTTTCCACTGACTGGTGTCCAGCAGGAACGATGGGCCCCGTAAAGAAAAGGCCACGTGAGCTGCAGACTTTACAGTGAACTCTGTTTGTAACTCAATGTGGAGGTGCAGCAAACAAATCAGTGAACTGCTCCCCTTGCCCTCCCCTCTCATCCTCTTCTCCTCTCTTCTCTTCTTTTCTCATCCTCTTCTCCTCTCTTCTCTTCTCTTCTCATCTTCCTCTCCTCTCTTTTTTTCTTCTCTTCTTTGAAAACTCAAGATTGGTCTTTCGAATTGTTGGAATAGGACTTTATAAAGGCATTTGAATTTCTTACCCATTTCTGCCCCTCCAGGTCAATTAAACATGCACATTTTAATTTGGCTAAAGATCTTCAAATACATTATAGCCTGCACAGAAACCTCAGCTATCAGTCTTCGATTGGGATTTGCAGGGAAACACGTTAATAATACTTTCCTATTTTTTTTTTACTATTTCAGAGTCCTGGCTGTGACGAGTTCCTGGGCTCGGGGAAGGTGATGGATAAGTGCGGTGTGTGTGGAGGGGATAACACGGCCTGTAAGCTGGTCTCTGGCTTGTTCCAGCACAGCCTTTCCAAAGTGGGCTACCATAAGATTGTGGAGATTCCAGAGGGAGCCATCAAGATCAACGTCACCGAGATGGTCAAGAGCCAAAACTACCTCGGTGAGGCAGGTTTATATATCGGCATAGGTGTCAGAATTACTTACATATCCTTGAGGTGTTGTTGGTTTCTTAACTGGTTACCTAGCAGTTGTTTTCTTATTTCTCATGTTTTGTGGTTATAACATGAAGGTTTCTTGTAATGAGAACATCTGGACACATCCATGAAAAAATATACACTAAATGTGGGTGGAAAGTCAGACTTGTGTGTGAAATTTCTTAACCAATCCAATGCCTTGTGAAAGTGGAGGTCAAAGTAGGTGATGGTGCACTAGTCACTAATAAATGAACTTTTGGTAGAGACATTTACAATTGAACTTTCTCACATAAGTTGGCATTTTAAGTCTTGGTTAATAAATCTTACTGATGGAGCACAGTCGGCGTAGTATGAAGGATAAGACTTTATTAATTTAATTAGCCTTATTGTAACGCATGAACTCACTACAGCACAACGTGAACAATGTGAAACTCTTTCTTTGCATTTAACCCATTTAAGCCAACGAGGGGCGCCGTGGAGTAGTGTGTGAGGATGCTATCTTGCTCAAGGCTACCTCAGTGGTGACACCTCAGTTGGGATTTGAACCCACAACCTTCTGATTGCAGGGCCCTAACCCCTAGGCCGTCCAGCTGTCCCACAAGTGGGAAATTTGCATGGCTACAGCAGAAAGTGAACAGAAACAAAGACCAGCAAAAAAAAATAGAATAAAAACTATACAACAGTACAGTATAAAAAGTTCATTATATACAAATAGTACAAAAATATAACTTGTGTATTGATAGTATTACTCATAACACCACACCATTATTATTGGTTAGCTTGGTGGAAATTGGCTAGTAGCTTGGTAAGTCTTTGAGTATTTGACAAGCTTACAAGTATTTGGGTATTTTGTTAGACTTTAGCAGCCAGATTGTGTCCCAACAAGCAGTGTGTCAACTGGGTGTGTTTCATGAGTGTGAAGGGCCCAACTGCCAGTATGTAAGTGTGTGTCTATTACCTCTTGCAAGAGTGAAACAGCTAGCGATTAGTTGTTATTAGTTGTTATCTTGATTTGCATTTGTAAATGTAATTTAGACTACTTTATATCTGATCCTACTATATATTGTGTGTTAGAATTATTATTATTATCATCATTTATATTATCATTATTAAAAAACACGGACTTGTAGAATTTGGGGGGTCGATTTTAGATGGTGATAGATTTCCCGTTAACAGTTGAATAGGTTGTCACCAGATGTTCCCATTACAAGATCTTAACTGGCGACTAGATATCCTCATGATATCTCCTGAGAAGGTCTGCGGGCCAATTATTGATACGATGATTTATTGTAAGTATTGGAAGGCATTTTTTGGCCCAAATCCAGATCAGAAAGCACAGGCTCTTGAGCAGTGCTTCACATTCAGAAGATTTCAGAGATAAAAGGGCGAATTAGGTTGTGATCTTTAAAATGTCAAGCGGCTATTTCGGGCCTTGATTTTCTGCTCTATAAGGGTTCAGCTGGCTCTTTATGAACTTGTGGTTGGATTTTCAAAGTTGAAAAGAACTTTAAACACATTAAAGAATCCCCGTTTTTTTGTAGATAGTGAAAAAACGTAGGCAAAATTAAACATCCCTCTAGCTCCGGGATGTCATTGCCCGTGTATGTGTGTGGGGGTAAGAGGGAAAGAGAAAGAGAAAGAGAAAGCGAAGAGGGAAAGGGCTGCCGCTATTTCAGGAGTGACTGGAGGAATGTCAGTATTTTATTGTTGGAGACATTGCTTTAATGAGAGCCATGCTGAAGCCCAGCGTGTGTCTGGCTCCCTCTTTGGCCTTCAGGGGCCACGTACATAAACAAGCTTTCATTAGCGTTGCCTTCCTTCTAGCTTCACCGGACACTTTAACCCCTTACATTTCGTAATTCAGGCAAAATAATCAAATGTACACAACTGTACCACTGTGCTACACAACTGTAGAAGTTTTGCACTGAAAGCGCAGAGCAGGCCATCTGAGTATGCATGCATAAATCATCACACACAAGTATGCTACGTGTTGATGGATAAGATCACATGGTGTCATACAGTGTCAGAAACCACATAAGCAAGTCGTGTTTGTCACTGTTGTCTGGTTAAATCAGAAGTTTGAGAGAAGAGGAGAGGCAGAAGGGCAACATCCATGGGACCACCAAGGAAACTGCACAGCAGTGGTTGGGAAGTTGTACAGGAATTCCCCTGCCCTGCTGCATTCACTGTAAAAAAAAAAAGCTTGTGTACCATCATTGGTGTAGCTAATTGGGGGAAAGGTCAAACCTCCAAAAAATGCTCAAAAAAAGGTGATCTTCTTTGATCTTCATCAATTTTTTGGCCGCCAGCATCACCACAGCAACGTACATGATGCCCTCAACCCAGGGGGTTCATTTGTAAAGACAATGGATATGTGTTACATTTCTATATATTATATTTCTATCTATCTATCTATCTATCTATCTATCTATCTATCTATCTATCTATCTATCTATCTATCTATCTATCTAT
>JBBPCY010000039.1:5121253-5138667 GCA_037974405.1 Brachyalestes nurse | reverse complement strand
CGGTTCCAGATTCCTCCTCGGTTCCTCCAGCCGTTGTTTGGATTTGTGAAACTCCATCAGCAGCTCCTGATTTAATGAAGGACTGTTTGAGTCAAACAAGGTTTCTGATGTAATACTGAGCTTCCTTAAGGAATGCATTGATAAACTGTACATAAAATCAGTATTTACTATATGATGTCTATAGGATATGATACTATATAATTTGTTTTTATTCTTTTTAGTTTTATTTAGCATACTTAGTAATATTCATGTGAAAAATGTGCACGGTACTGCACATTTACCGCAAGTCACATGCATACACAAACAGCATTCCTAAATGAGTGTGAAGAAGAAGAGAGGGAACATTATGCTTTGTCTCACCCGTGTTTTGTCTGAGTACAGAACTAGCCTCTGGACAGCTAAACTGGCTTGCATATTAAAATGAAGCAAACAGTTTCCTTAGTTGTTATGTAAATGCAGCATTAAGTCTTGGATGTTTACTACTTATGTATTTGCACATTTTAAACATACAGTAATATTCAAAAGCTTGAAAAAGTTGATTCTCTAAATGAACATACATATATGTCTGCTAATGAGAACACATTTTACTTTCTATGTGGTGAATTTACCATAATAGAAAAACCCAAAATGTGGCATGTGCAAAATAGAGCAAAAATATTATAGAATAGTAATATTCATATGTAATGTTTATTTTTTCCAATAAGTTCAACACAATAAAGAAGCTAAATTGTACATGAAATTCTGCAGAACGTGCCATTTTAAAGTTTACTCCCTGTAGAAGATGAGCAGAGAAAATCAGCAAAAATATGAGTAATGGTGAAAACTTTTTACATGACTATAGCTGTGCATTTTGCAATTTTAAAGTTGCAACTCATGATTTAAAGAGCTGACTCTTAATGCAGAGGTAACCAATCTTATCCGCAAAGGGCCAGAAGTTTTCATTCCAGCATTGCAAGCAGTATTGCAATGTCTCCTATAGGATTTGTATCTTCTTCCTTTTCATCGGCATTTCAATGTCACTTTGAACTCTGCAGGATGGTACAGCTGATTTAACACAATGATTAATATAGACCCACATACCCATGGTGATACGCAGCTAAAATTGAAGACATTTATTGGGGTTTTGTTGCAGTTTCTATAGATGAAGTTTGGGGGGAAAGGAGAGAGGGAGATGAGGTAGAAGGGGTGAGATAGAATTCATGAAGAGCTGGCCAGTTTATGAGGCTTCACTTGTGTCAAATTTCCAGATTAAAATAGCCCATGAAATGATTATTCCTCGTCTCTCCCAGAGCGAGTTACGAGATGCTAATGGGCCGATTTTTCACCTCTGCCTTTTTTTCACACTCTGTCTTGACATTTGAGTTTAATTTGAATTACTGAGAGTTTAATATAGCACAGAAGCTGGGACGCAGATGGGGAAGTGAGCTCAGCCTCGTCCATGCGCCTTTGTCAGTTAGCGCATGGAAAATTTAAAAAGCAAAATTTAAAATTTCTATCTCCGGATTCTCAATATATTTGCATAAGGAGTAAGGGCTCATCGTGTGAAAAATTGCCAGCTGTGGTAATAGTGCTGTCTGGTGGAGCTTATTTGCGATTCACAATGTGGCCTTGATCTGTCCATGCTCCATCCACGAATGCAATTTTTTCATGTTTATTGTATCATAAGGTAACTTATAATTACTCAAGAATAATAGGAAAGTAGGTTAGTCAAAAGTTCTTTTAACTCACATTTTCCCCACAAGCTAGGACTCCATCATTAAGACCCACCAGCCATTCTCCTAACTAAACCTCTAAAAAAGAACTACAAATGTGAGTTAGGAGAACTTTTCACCAAACTAGTTCTGAGCTGGGTGTACATTGGTGTCCTCAAGTTGAGTTAACTCAAGAAAACCTGCATATTAAGGTCAATTTACACTGAATACTCAACACGGAATGTGAAAGGATGCATTTGTGAGTGGCTTGGATAGCGGTTGTATTGTTTCTTTCATATTCTTAGGAGTACTATGACTAAACTATCACATGGCGAGAAAGATATACACACAAAAAAGTAATGGAGGGGATTTACTCAGTTAAAATGTATACATTATTTTTTATTGCAATGACATACTTGACAGCAACTAAACTGAAAGATGAAGATTTTATTCGTGGAAAAATGATGCATACATTTGGATCAAGTAAGCTAGTTAAGTAAACAGAATGGCTAGTTTTATTAACTAAACTAAACTACAAAATCTTATTGTGATATACGTATTTTCTTTTTGAAAAAAGTATGCAGATATTTGAATCAAGTTAAGTTTAGTTTTGTTAAGTTAAAAGAATGGCTGATTTTGGTTGCAGAAACACCTATATATGATTGTCTTTTGGGAGGACAAAATAGCAAAAAAGCTCTAAGGCAGTGTCTTTTTCACCCCCACCCTCTCCAGCACCCCAGGGCTCTCCGTTCGCCCGTGCCAGCGTGAAGAGCAGCAAGAACGAGAGCTCTTCATACTTCCGGAGGAAAGAGAAACGGATCCGTTTCTTCATCCGGCGCATGGTGAAGTCGCAGGGCTTCTACTGGACCGTGCTGTGCCTGGTGGGCCTGAATACACTGTGTGTGGCCATAGTGCACTACGAGCAGCCAGACTGGCTCACCTACGCACTGTGTGAGTTCACCAGAGACCTTCTGCACTCATTATTCCCAAAAGCAGATAAAACAGTTTCCACTTCCAGTCCATATTTTTTGTTTCCCTTGCTCTCAATTCTTTATACATACATATTCACTGTTCAGATCCCATCATCTGGAAGGATACCATTGTTGTGAAATTTAATTACATGTCAAACTCTAAACTGATTAATCTAATCTGGGCAGCTGGTGGCCTAGTGGTTAGGGAGTTTCCCCGGTGATCAGAAGGTTGTGGGATTGAATCCCAGGACTGCTAGTGGCACCACTGAAGTACCCTTGAGCAAGGTAATGTCTCCACACTCCCTCGGTGCTGTTTCGCTGGCTGCCCACTGCTTCACTTGGTGAATGAGCTGAATGCAGAGGACAAAATTCACACTGTGTGCTGTGCTGTGTCAAATGGTTCACTTTCACTGAAAATGATTAAAACTTATCTGTACAATGTTAACAAGTTTCATAGCTTCATGCAGTGTTCCTTCTTAGGAAACAATAACAGAGTCTGAGAAACAGTCACATACAGTGTGGTTGGCATGTGTATGAGCAGTGTTAGGTAAAATAATCAAATGAGTGATATTAAATGAAAGAAAGTGACCACTTTTGTCATACATGAACACACCACAGCACAACGTGTGAGCAGCCAGGAACACAGCGCCTGGGGAGGCAGTGTGTGGGGATGGTACCTTGCTTAAGGGAACCTCAGAGGTGCTGCTAGCAGTCCAGGGATTCAAACCCACAACCTTCTGATCGCATGGCGAATACCCTAACCCCTTGCCCACCAGCTGGTATTTACCTTATAAAGGATGTTGTTATAATGACTGATTGGTTGAAGTTATTGCAGGGCAGGGTACCTGTCTTTGTACCGAAGCAATTCATTAACATTCGGGACATGTTATTTACATTTGCTTGATAATTTTTGCTGATTATTTCGCTTTCCCAAAGGTTCCAATTATTCTAGAGGGCACTGTTTTCATTTCTCTGTTGATTTTTTTTACTAATGTGTTCTTGCTTTATTTTTTTGAGCATACTGCAAAGCATGAATTGTGCTGTATAAACTGCCAGCACATTTCAGTCATTGCTTTCATTACTGATGAGTACTGTGATGTATATCCTGTGGTTGCAGATTTGGCGGAGTTTGTGTTTCTGGGCCTCTTCTTGACTGAGATGAGTCTAAAGATGTATGGCCTTGGGCCCAGGAACTACTTCCATTCTTCCTTCAACTGCTTTGACTTTGGGGTGAGTGTCCTCCTACTTGGTATGAACGTAATTAACAGATGTCCAATCTTATCTGCAAAGAGCCGGTGTGGCTGCAGGCTGTTCTAATGAATAAGCACTTTTGAGGTAAAATAAAGTAAAGTGCCCCCTATAGCCACACATGAACACACCACAGCACACAGTGTGAAATTATTTCTCTTCATTTAACCCATTCACCAAGTGAAGCAAGGGGCTGGCACCAACTAGGGGCACCCACGGAGCAGTGTGTGGGGACGGTACCTCAGTGGTGCTCCTAGCAGTGCTGGGATTTGAACCCACAACCTTCTGATTTCTGATTGCAGGGGCAACTCCCTAACCACTAGGCCACCCAGCTACCCCAAATATCTTACTACTTAACCTTAAATATCTTGCAGGCTTGGTAATACTTCAGTTTCTCACTCTCCTGACTGCATAATGCACATAACATACATGTCACAATGGATAATTCATACTAATTACTGAATAATATGAAGGCATATATAAATATGTGTAAGTGTGTTTATTTGTATAACTCAGCACCAATACAAAGACTTAGAAACTGTTTGTTCTGTCTCTCTTGTGCAGGTGATTGTGGGCAGCATTTTTGAGGTGATTTGGGCTGCAGTTAAACCTGGTGCCTCTTTTGGCATCAGTGTTCTACGAGCTCTGCGCCTGCTGAGAATCTTTAAGGTTACAAAGTAAGAAAACTGCTTCTGGTTTTCTATTTGTATCATATTTCACACAGGACAAACACAATCCGGAGTCTCCCTTTATTTTCTAATGCACTAATGATGTGTGATTTATGGTGTATTCTGAGATTCCTTTGCAGACATATTCCGTTTCTTAAACAAAGTTATTCAGAATGCTGTATTGATTGCCTGAAAGCATTCTGAGTGTGTGTGTGTGTGTGTGTGTGGGCGTATAGGTATTGGAACTCTTTACGGAACCTGGTGGTGTCTCTGCTCAACTCCATGAAGTCCATCATCAGCCTGCTCTTCCTCCTCTTTCTCTTCATTGTGGTGTTTGCTCTGCTGGGGATGCAGCTCTTTGGGGGGCAGTAAGTATTAGAGCAGTAATGTTTTATTTTAGATAGTGAATCGTTTGCAGACTGTCTCTACGCTTGTGCATATCTGGATGGTAGAGGGCGAGTAAACTATGATGTATGTGCATTAATTCCCAGAAACCCGTTGTAAAGATGATTTCTCTATTGTTCAATACTTTTTCAAGCCGAATAGGTCTTATAGTCATTTTAACCATACACACAGTACACAGTGAAACAAAACAGTGTGCCTCCAGGGCCATGGAGCAACACAAGAACAGAAATAGAACACTACAGGATCGCAAGTGCAGACAGAACCAGAGAGAGTGCAAGAAAAACTCAAGAGCAACAAAACAACCACAGAAAACAACATTTAGTCGACAATAGCTACAGTACCAGTCTGAATCAATACAGTGTTATTACTGTATTCATTTGCCCAGTTACATGGGCAAAATGCAGAACAGAGTTATATGTGCAATGCAGGTAGACATCAATAAATATATTTTTGTGCAAATATAGCAGGAGGAGGACAGAGAATGTGGAGTATAATAAATAGAAGATATGAACAAAAGCAGAGGATCTTTGCTCTGAAATGCAACATTCAATACATCATTTATAGCGGCTCACGTTGTTAAGCAATGTTTAAAAGAACTGATTCTCAACAATATTAGGTTAGGTTTAATGCAAGGATGAGGTTTAGAATTTGGATTGAGTTTACAGTTAGGGCCAGAGTGAGTGTTAGGTTTAGGATTTAGACTGGAGTTACAGTTAAAGCCAGTGTTAAAACTGTGGAATTCCCCTTTAAAACAGCAAATCTATATTGTTGTCCCTTGTCAAGGGAAAAGAAAGTCCCTCGCTCCCTAGTCACTCTCATCAAAAGCAACACTGACTCCTCCTGGGCTTGCCATTTAATTTTCCCCGCGCTTCATGTTAACAAACATGCCAGTGTCGGAATGGAAAAGCTGGGGTTTTCATTTCTCCGTGCCATGAATAATTGATAGGCCTGTGTAACAGAAGAGTTGCCTGTTCGCACTCTCGCCACAAGGTAAATACCAGTTTAAACACATAAACATTCAGTCATTCGATCCAACATAGCGATTGAGTTATGCGTAAACAAATAGTTTGCACAAATGTTATTGAAATGAGGCTGAGAGAAGCATGGACTGAAGTATTAGGACAGCCAGTTCTTCCCTGGTGGTGGGATGGGAACTTTCAATCGGATTCCAATGCAGAGCTTAGTTCAATAGAATAGTGTTTCTGATTTTATGCATTTCAAGCATTTTGTGCTTGAATGAACAAAGGAGTGGATCAAAATAATGAAGCCCCCCTTTTGATACCTTTTTATATCACAATCATCATCAAATAAGGACATCAGACATTGTCAAGAACAGCACAGACTACCACGCTGATGCCGTAGTGGCAGAACCATGTCTATTAGTGGTAGATCTTCAGTTTGGGCCTTAATTACAAAACATGGTCAAAAATACACATCTATAAAGATGCTAGCGTTGTTAACTCGCAGTACTTATTTGGCCATTCTAGATCTGAAGCTTGTAAAATGTGTTCTATGTTTTATCTGACATTAGTAGCGAACCTATTTTAACATTAATGTAGCATTTGTAGTGTGATTCCTTAAAAAAAGAGTCCTGGCATGAAGTTGTCACTGTTTTCTGTCGGGCAGAAAGGTACTGGTTAGGCTGCTCCTCTGATTCACAGTCAGAGACTCATGTAGGATCTCCAGAAGGACTAGAGTGATGCTTTGCCTCACAAAATTGGTCCCATTTATTCTAAATCAAATTGTGATTGGCTGATTCCAATATAACTTCCTATTTATGTTGTTGTCATATGATATTCCGGCCTAACCATTGAAAAACCTCATTCTGTGTTTGGTATCTCTGCTGTGGTAAGAAGGGCCCACCACTCAAATCGTATGGCGACTGGTTGTCCTTAAGATTCCCTTTTAATTAACAAAAGAGATAGAAGGTGGTCTTAATTGTACCTCGCTACAGATGGGCTACAATTATATAGTTTCTGATAAAATGACCACTTCATGTGGGTCCAAGGTAGATATATCTAATGAACTGGAAACTCTCAAGCTGCTGTAGAACTCTTTCTATGGACATAATGTATACTGTAACTGTACCACCTGTACTGCTTCATCTTTTCCTCTGTCTCTTGTAGCACATTGTCAAATATACTCTACTGATTCCAGATACATAGGAATAATAGAACCTACTGATTGAACAGTCAGTTAACTCTGATTTTATGGGTTTCATAATCATTTTCATATTTGTAGAAGACTTCAGACATCTTATTAAAATAATCTGGACTAACACATTCATCTTCTTCCCTTCATTCACACACTGAAAAAGAAAGGCAGAACATTGCCGAGAATGATGTCTTTTCTTGGAGAATCAGAAAAAAATCTGAAACTCTTCCCTCCTGTTCAGCTCTTTCTAAAGCCTTGTAATTAGGTCCCTATAGATAGGTGGGGAATGCAGGGGAGCAAGGTGGTGGGAGGTAGATTGGATTGTAGCACAAGGATTTATATGTTTATACCAGGAGCAATTGCAGAATCAGGTCACAATGCTCATTTGTGCTTTTTATGCATGCGGGAAATAAACAACACAGAGGAAAACAGTTTATTGTGGAGTGTGTGTGAATATCTTTGCTTTGCAGGGTGCGGTGCTGTGCGTAGCCAGAGGCATGCAGATACTGTCATATTTGCAATACAGGTTAAATTCTACATTTACTCTAGGTATATTGTCCAGACTCTTTCTAATCTACGGTCGTTTTCCTTTGTGCTAGGAGTAGTGAGACATTTGAGGGATTAAACTGGGGTTGGCTGGCAGAAGGCCTTGCGTCTTCTTTTGGGATGATCTTAGCCTTAACCCTCTGAGGTCGGAGGATCCAAAATGGATCCTTTTCAGTTTTCCAAAACAATGTCCTAGAAACATATAAGTACCACTATTAGAAAGATTGAACCACCCAATTTTTCCAATATGTAATATGTATGTATGTATTAAATGCATTTTATGTATTTAAATAGAATATATTGATGGCTCTTCGTAAATAGAATAAAAAGGAAGTATGCGATTTTCTATCTTGCTGCATGCTGTAGCCATGCCCCTCAGCTATTCAGATGTAAAACAGCAATCCGAATACCTGAATATCAGCGGTGTGATTGGCTCATTGTGCAGCAGGGGGCGGTGAGAACACACCCCATTTAACCCTGTAAACGAACACACGCTGGTTCCACACACTGGAAAACTCGCTTTGGAGAGTGAGTCAGAGACGCAAAGTCTGATTTATCCGGTGAGACAGCGAGGAGGAACAGCCTAATATCTGTTTTACTAGCTGTTGGTGGTGCTTTTTGGTTAGCTTGTGAAGCTGTATAGCAATAAGGCTGTTCACGGTAGTAAGAGTTTAAGTGAAGAGGAGTCAGTGACGATGGGTTCATCAGTAGAGATCATTATCACTGACAGTAACATGCTGTACATTTCAGAGGTCTGGTGTGAATTTAAGGACTTAAGCCTTGACTTAACAAAATCAAGAAAGATTTGTGGCTCGACATGAACACCTCTGACTTGAACTTTGTGTCTCGAAAAGATATTAGGCTCAAAGTGGAAGAAGCATGGAGGGGTGCATTTCACAGAAACTGATTTGTTTATATTATTTAAGTGTCTGGTTTGACTGATCGTTTAAATGGTTGTTTTTGTTCAATCAGCTTCATCATCAACGGTTACGCGTCACTTATTTATACCAAATGTGAGTTTTCCAGCTTGCCTCCATAAGCTGTAAACCAGAAAAAATCATGTGTAGATGCCCTAACATGACTTTGTCTTTGCACCTTGTTGTTTGAGCTGTTACACGTCCTGTATTTTTATCATCATCATCATCATCATCAAATTTATATTAGAATTAATATCAGCTGCAGCTGAATGTTATGCTGAATGTAATAGATTCTATTAAATTTAAGCTTAAACCTTAACCTGAAAACAAAACATAGATCTAATCATAATCCTAATCCTGACACTAACGATGATTGAAAGATTAATTAAAAGATGATCAATTGACAAACATAAAAATAAATATTTAAATACAGACAAACCTGCTGTAGTTTTGACTGTAGTTCACATTTAGGTGTTGAAGCTGAGGGTATCCTCAGTCACTCGTTTAGCCACCGCAGAGATAAGAGGTGGAGGCAAATAGAGACGGCTAATTAGATCAATTCTAGGAGATGGGAGGCTTCTTGCATTCCATGCCATACTGTACCATAGATGAAAGTGACTGGCTGTTCTCTCTTCTAGGTTTAATTTTGAAGAGGAGACCCCAACTACAAACTTTGACACATTTCCAGCCGCCATCCTGACAGTGTTCCAGGTATTTCAGCTGATTCCAGAAAATGTTCTCGTTGGCAGTCCGGGTCTGGTGAGGCCTGCAGGTATCAGCATTTATCTGACTTGTTGTTGCAGATTCTGACAGGAGAAGACTGGAATGCAGTGATGTATCATGGGATTGAGTCTCAGGGAGGGGTGAAGGGCGGAATGTTCTCTTCTGTGTACTTCATCGTCCTCACTTTGTTCGGAAACTGTATCCTACACTCAGATAACCCCGAAAAAGAAAACTGTACAGGGCTTTGTACAGATGCCACCTTTGCAGAACTGGGTGCTGAATGTGATTGTCTTATTGCTTTAACACACGTCTGATTAGACACTCTGCTCAATGTCTTTTTGGCCATTGCTGTTGACAACCTCGCCAACGCACAGGAACTCACCAAGGTAGCACACACAATTACACACACACACAGATAAACACACGTGCACACATACATACACATATACATGCATGTCCTCCGCCTCTCTGTCACACTGGACCGGCCATCTGTTGCTGGGCAGGCACGCCATCAATCTCTCCTGGATGTTGTGTTTGCTGGGTTGAAGAGGGAGCGATCCCATCTCCATTCCCTACCATACACTGTCGCCCTTTATTGGGTTCATAACACTGTCTGGGAAGGCTGTTTACTGCTGACTGATGCTTGTCTTGCTCAGTAACTCAAGGTAATGGAGTGCCATACTGGAAGGCTTCACTCTAATACTGTACCTTCTGGACAGGAAAGGATCACAGGTCCCTGTGCAATGTCACTATTTTCTCACCATTTTAGCAAAAGACAAAGTATCAAACTACAAAAAAAGGAGTAAGAAAGAAAGAAAGAAAAAATAGTAGTGCAGACCTGCAAAAGGCCTTTTAAAAAAGTGATGCATTTATCTGGACAGTAGGAATGTATTTGTTAAAAAAAACCACATGATCAGAATCAGAACACTTTATTGATCCTGGAGGAAATTGCTTATAAGAGTAAATGCTTATAAATAAGAGCTTATAAGAGTAAATGCTTATGATTTGTATATTATGTTTTTATGTGATTGTTTTCTTAACTAAGCTCTCAAGAAAAAAACCCCAAAACAACAAATGTTTTACCGTATTTTTATGTTTCTCCTTTTTATTCAAGGAAAAAACACAATGACTTCCCTGACAGATACTTTTCAACTATTTTCATAATGAATAAATAAACACATTTCTACATAAATAACAGTGCATTGTTAAAAGTCATTTGTGATGTGCTGATCCCGCAGCATGACGCATTGTTTATTAGTACTGTACTTAGGGAGTGTTGTGATTTGTTGATGATGATAAACCAATAAACACGGGTCACGCATTAATACGGTCATGTGGTCTTTTTTTCTGTTCTTCAGGATGAGGAGGAACAGGAGGAAGCCATCAGTAAGAAGCTGGCCCTCCAGAAGGCTAAAGAGGTGAAGGAGGTCAGCCCCATGTCGGCTGCTAACCTGTCCCTCACTGCGTAAGTGAAGGGTTGTTTAAACCCCAGTTCTATTAGACCCCACCAGTTACAGCTCTCCCCTATATTCTTTCCGTTCACATGCTTATACTGTTTGTGTTTTGTTTTATGTATGGATGTCATTTATTCTGAATTCTTAAATACTGTATGTGTGTATGTATGTGGACTGTGCACTATATATGTGTGTGGACTATGCACTGTGTGTGTGTGTGTGTGTGTGTGTGTGTGTGTGTGTGTGTGTGTGTGTGTGTGTGTGCGCGTGCGTGTATATATGCACTCGTACGCTCATGTTTGTGTTTTGTTGGTGTTATTTCTCTGAACTGTTCTGTCCCCACTGTAACCGCATGCATTTTTTAGCCAGTGAATGGACAGAGTGCAGATTAGGCAGCGCAGTGTATCCAGAGTCTGACTGATGTGTTTGACAGCAGGACTCATAGCAAAGCAAAACAGTTCGAGGAGAATATTAGGCGAGTAGTCAGTTCTCAGTATAGGACATTCGGCTTTATTTCTCTGATGCAGTTCTTGGTAATACGAGCTCACGGTTTCCATTTATTGTAATAAATCTGTAATGCATCTGTCCTTGACATAGAATATTCATATTTTTTTCAATCAAACCGGACTGTAAATTTGCCTAGCTTTACTGAACGCCTCTTAAAGGCTCGGTGGGAATCTGAATCTGGTAGCGAAATAGCTATGGCTAACTATGGCTAGTTTATTATGCCGTTACGATGTTTATTCCAGTGAAATGATCATTTTGCTTTTAAAATATATGTCAAGGACATTTACATTTTGAACTTTCTTTGCTTGATTTGGTATCAGTTTGGAACTCTGTTCTGAATGACCTGTTCATTTACAAGGCATTTTTCCTTCTTGTGAAGAACGGTTCGTGATTAAGTTGGGTAAAAAAAAGAAGAAGAAGAAGAAGAAGGATAAATGTGTTTGTAAACAATAGTAAAACCTTTCTGTTGATATCTGACATGACTCAGTTGAGAATGTTATTCCCATTGAGTTGACCTTTTGTCTGGGCGAAGCCAGAGTCAGTGTGATTGATAGCTCCACTGTCTCAGACCCCGCCCCCTTGTTTCTTTCCCCTCCCATCTTTTGTTTCTGTTCTGTTGAATTTGGTTTGGTTTATGCAGTTTTATAAGGCCAAATGGAGGTGCACTGTCACACAGCTCCTCCCACTCCGGCTCTGATTCACCGTGAGTTCCTTTACTCTGCTACAGCCTGCTCCTTCATTTCCTGTCCTCCTTTATTCCACACACCCACTGCACCATGTCGCTCCATTTCTGTCCACTTTAAATGTATACCAAATCAGAACTCTGAATGTGCTTCATTATGAATCTGCATATGTACAGTATATTCAAACGCTGCTTGTCCATCCTATGATGTAGTCATTTTGGAAACGGTTGCTTAACATTATTAGATATCATGTTACTGTGATTTATCCTATTGATCAAGTTCTCTGCACCTCTTTCCCTTCATAGGTCTCACATTAGGGGCCTTTATAGTGTGGTAGTCTACACTGAAACTGTTTCTTTAGCTGTGAGAGAACTGTGCTTAAAGGAATATTTGATTTTTAAAAACATTTTAAAAGTTTCCACTTACTTGAAATGCAGTCAGTTGGCCAAGACCTTGCTTCTTTCGTTTTGCATGATAAAACGGGCAAAAGTGTGGAAACAATTCAAGGTTAAGGTTTGTTTTAAGCTATGTGATGCATTTGCCCATTTTAATGGGTGTAAATGTGTCTTAACTGTATCAAGAATGACATAAGCAGGGATGTCACTATACTCAATTTGTTGTCATGTCTCACTAACATAGTGGGAAATAAAAGTCAATGCATACACCTTAAAATGTTTCAGTTTTAACTTTGGGTTATAAACATGACTTCAGTAATTCACCACAGACACTACACTTCCCATAGTGCACCAGCATCTTTCCTTTAAATACTTCAAGCAGATCTAGGAATAGGTGGACTTGGACATGTGCAAGTACTTAACAAAAAAAATGTCTGTAGCCTCAAATATAGCCTAACAAAGAGAGATACCATAGACAACTAAAACAAAAGTAGTTGTTATTATTGAATACAAATTTGTCCTGTGGTTCTGCAAGCTTATATTAACATTGCTGATAAAACTATTTTAGTCATCCAAATAGTTCCCCAAAGCAAATACCCAGCCGAGTACCAAATGACTCACAGACTGATACCAGTCTGCGGCCCGGTGGTTGAGGACCTCCGTCCTAAACCACATCCACAAATCTGTACCACCTTAATGAAGTGCTGGATACTGAATTACTGAGTTGATGAGTATTGACCTCTGTTTGTCAACATTAGCCTCTTAGCTCAGGTTCTAATGTAAAGAAGCAACATTTAGACTCCAAATATGTCTTGGCCTATTGACTACATCTGGGATCAGTGGAAAAACGTTTGATTCTTTTGTTTTTTGCCAAACCTTTTCTTTAAACTCAGACGACTGAATGCAGCAGTGTATGAATGTGAGGCAGTTAGGTGTTAGTAGTTAGTTTTAACTGTGGTGGGTTAGATGGGAAGACTGTGTTCATGGTTAACTGTTAGCCTAGCAGCATCACTGGCAGTATGCTGTGTTCTCAGAGCCAGCTGTCTGTATGTGAAAGAGTGTCACTACTAGAGCTGCTGCTGCTGCTGCTGCTGTTGGTGCTGCTGTTGGTGCTGGTGCCCAATGAGTCAGCACTTCTGCCAGCCAAGCCCTGGAGTGCCCACCATCTGCGAACATGAACACACACACACACACACACACACACTTACATACATACTCTCCCTCTCTCTCTCTCTCTCTCTCACACACACATACACACACACACACAAACACACACATACTCTCTCCCCTCTCTCTCTCTCTCCCACACACACATACATACTCTCCCTTTCTCTCTCTCTCCCTCTCTCACACACACACACACACATACATACTCTCCCTTTCTCCCTCTCTCTCTCTCTCTCTCTCTCACACACACACACACACACACAAACACACACACATAAAGACACAGGCACATACTTACTAACACACACACACACACACACACATACATACCCTCTCTGTCTCTCTCTCTCTCTCTCACTCACACACACACACACACAAACACACTGTCATGCTCATAGCTATTTAACTTTACTCACAGCAGACCTTATTGGTCTGGATGGGTTTTACAAATTATTTCCTTCTTTCCCAAAACTACTTTTTGATCCTTTCTCAAATTATTTTCATAGTTATGCGGCATTCAGGACTGTGTGATCTTTATTAGCTCTGCTCACCCGGAGAAAGATGACTGACTGTGTATTAGGAGCTGCCTGGATGTGTCTGCTTTAATTTCTGTGATATATGTTTCAGTGTCATATATGTTTCGGTGTCATTTTCCTTTTTGGAACTTTTATGTTGCTTTGTATTTGTCCTCAGTCTGTCCTGCTGTCTGTCTGTCTGTCTTTCTGTCTGTCTGTATCCTGCTCTGTATTTTCCCTGTTGACTGTCTGTCTTCGAACCTTTTGTATGTGTCGGTGTGTAAGTGCTACTGCTTGTGTGTCTTTGTATTTGACTGTGTGCCCCTGTATGTGTTTTAGGAGTTATGTCTGCTCCCCTGCCCATCACTACTTGAGGTAATGGTGCTACATAGGACACATTTGAGACCTACTTACATTGTTGAAAATGTATTGTGTATCTATGAGCCATGTACACCAGCATCTTACTCATCATCGTGTTTGGTGCATTGATGTATACCGGACACATGTGAGTCCATCCTCCATTCTCCTGCATCTGAAATCCCATTTTTTGTCCTCTATCAAGGTTTCAAATGTGTTAAATTGCACTTTTTCTCTCAGTTCGTAAGCCAAGGTAAGTTAATCCCTCGGTTGCTATTAATTCACACAGGGAAGCACCTATTAGGGATCAAAATAGCCACTTCTCCTGGAGTTTTCCTAATTGTGTTTATTCATAGGTTTTTGATTACAGCTAAAGTAAAAAAAACATTTAATTTAAGTGCACTTGGCTTGCTAAATTAGGTCTTCATTACCACAGTGAACAAAGTGGCAATTTGTCCAGTCTTCCCTTGTTTTTTACAATAATGGACCAAAATTAGCCAATGTGGAGGTAACATGCTGTCTCTGATGTCACACTAGTACAAGCTTAAGTGACTCATTGACATTTGTAGACATGTTATGAATGACAGCAACAGTTTATAGTCGAACAAGCAATGCAAGTAATTTCCTAAAAGCTTTATTAGTAATGTGTATCCACTCCTTAAAAGTCATGATCCATAGGCATCTGATATTGTGTTTGGGATGCATGGTTCAACTTTGTTTAGCCATAATTCACGAGCATTAGCAGGCCGGATGCAGCATGTCCAGTCATGATTGACTGACCTATGTAATGTGACATCCATAAAGACCATCTTTTCTCACCTTCTCCTTCTCTGTCTTACACACTCAGAAAAAGCAAGAACCATATGCTTTCAGTAGCTTTTAAATGCAACAAGAAGGGTTCTGTCCTTGCGGTAATTAGTGCTAATTGTAATATTAAAGGCATTGATGAAAAATCAGATTTTGCATACCTCAGAGTATTGTTATTATTATTTAGCTGGACATCTCAGATGCATTATTTAAATTATTTCAATAACTTGTGGCTAATTACTTTTACATATGATTCACATTTGTGTCAACAAGTTTGAGTCAGCACCTTTTCTGTTTACTTTTTAACTTTTCAGCAAATTCAATTCACAATAAAATATCTAATTCCAATCACTAACACTCTAAGTCTAGGAGAGTAAAAGGTGGTCTTGACATGGATGGAAAAACTGTGTCACGAAAGTCTGTTTCTTCTTCCAAAATGTGTTTTGATGGATAAATAACCCTCTTACACTAATCCTGCCTTTGAGAACCTCCCCATTTAAGTACTAACCCTTTATTCCTTCATTTTTTCTTTCTTTCAGCAAAGAACAGAGGCGTTCTCTGAAGATGATGTCCGTGTGGGAACAGCGTACCTCTCAGATCCGCAAGCACATGCGCGCCAGCAACGAGGCGCTCTACTCTGAGGAGCTCAGCCCTCGGCTGGCCTCCAGCCAGCACCTGCGCCCCGACCTCACCACCCACCTGGACAGACCGCTCGTGGTGGAGCCGCGCTGCTGGGACGAGTCCAGGAACATGCAAGGCCAGGCCGGGACACCCCAAGAGCCCCCTGACCCAGCCACGGTGGAGCCTCTGCAGTCGCACCCACCCCGAAAACACCACCGGAGGCGCGAACGGACATCTGACGACACACAGGAGAACGGAGAGATGACAGGAAACTCGCGGGAAGGCCGTCGGCACGTCCACCACAGCCGCAGCAGCAGGGAGCCAGAGGCCACGCATTGCAGGGAGGGGAAAGGGGAGCGCAGCCACAGGCACCACCACCAACAGAGCTCAGCAGAGGATGGCAAGGGTGGAGGGGGTGGAGAGAGGGAACACAGACACCACCACTCCCACAGGACCAGTCGAGAGGGAAACGGCGTGCTGAGCAGTGGTGGGAGAAGCGAGAGGCGCTCGCACCACAGAGACGGGTCACGCTCAGGAACACGGGATGGGAGAGGAGAGAGGCGTGGGGATGACGGAGTGAATGGAGGAAGGCGGAGGCACCGGCAGAGAGCTAGCAAGGCCCAGTCCACGCTGGAGGGCGAGGAGCAGAGGGAGAACGGGGAGAGGGAGGAGGGCAAGTCTCCAGGACACAGGTAACATGCAGCAATCCAAGTACTTTCAATGAAGGCAGTTTCTCAACTGCTTGTGGGGATGGATTAAATACAGCAATCTGTAAATTATCACATTGTTTAAGAGTAGTTTATTCATAATGAGAATCAGAAATGTCACTTAGGCGTTTAGAACATGCCTGAGTGTTTTAGGTGAACAAGTAAATGGGAGTGCTGGTTACGTAGCTGAGCTTTGCATCCTTTTTTACATGGATTAATTTCACTCACCTGTACTGGCCGCTCCTCTTTTGCACTTGTGAAGCCTTTGTGCTTTATGAACCGGGAGCTTTGTTGTTGGAAGCATTTTTTCATAAAGTAAAAGAGTTCAAAATGCAACAAAGAGCTTTGTGCTTTCAGGAGAAACTAATGCCATCGCAGTTCATGGATTAGTTTGTTTGTGCCACTGAGTACATGAAGTAATTAATTTCTGCTAACTGTTTTGTATAAACCTTGTTAGTTTCTTCTCTTTTTCAGTTTTGAGGTTCAACTGTGTTAGTAGTTTGTAGCCTCCTATGGTTAGAGTTTAGTGATTGGCACAATGCAGCTTCCTGTTGAAGCACTGTTTCATGCTTAGCAGACTGTTATTATACCAGATGACTTTTTAATAGGCTTTGCAAGCATCACTTACCATGTTTTTACTTAAGGAGGTATATATAAGCAGTGTAGGGCAAGTTACTTCAAATCTGTGATGCGTTATTTATTACTTGTTACTGTCATTTCAAAGTAATTCGTTACATAACAATATTACTGTCTTTAAAATGAAAGGCATTACACTACTATTGCATTACTTTTAAGTTACTGTCACCAAAATAACTGGAAATATGGATTTGGCAATCTAAATGTAGCTCATGATGCTCAATTAGCTCATTACACAGCCA
>JBBPCY010000039.1:5084292-5121153 GCA_037974405.1 Brachyalestes nurse | reverse complement strand
ATTGAGGGAAGAGCAGGAGAGAGAAGATACATCAGAATGTGAGGCAGCAACAGCAGAACATGGAGGTGAAGTAGGTATTTAGGGTAAGAAAATCAAGCTGGCCAGGGTGTGCACGGCGAGTTTGTTTAACGGCGCGCGCCCGGGATGAAGGGTGGTTTGTTTCACCAAAAATATTAACCAGGAGCCACCACTGCTCCTCATGCCTCTTTGGAGCGCTCTTCTGTATTCCCTTGCGGCTGTGGCGTCGTGGTGAGGGAGTTGTCCCTGCAATCATGAGGCCATGGGTTTAAATCTCAGGACTAGTGCTGGACTGGCCATCCAGCATACCAGGCATTTGCCCGGTGGGCCAACGGTAAAATTGGGCTGGGCAGGTAATTTTGGGCCGGCACGGAATCCCTTCTGAAAAGCCCTTGTATTCATCCCATTGTCGCGAGAGTCTTGCTTCTTTTTCCTGCGCTTTCCTGAGTGTATTTCCTGAGTCAAGTTTATGTGTAATGTTTTTGGCACGTTTTCCTTTTTTTTCCTCGAGTATTGATTTGTTTTTTCCAGTTCCTGTTGATTTTGTTTTTGTTTTCTTTCTTTTTTTTTAAAACCTTTTTGCTGCCACCATGTTTTCCTTTGTCTTTAGTTTTGCTCAATAAAACAACACCTATCCACTTGTGTCTTGTCCCTTCAGCCTGCCAGCTGTATCAGGGAGGCTACTGTTAATATGTTACTGGGTAAAAACATCTGTGAATGAGAGGCTCGGTTAGTTGTGTCTGCAAACAGGTCTGACAGCCTAATCGTACAGTGCCAGGCCTCCAAACACTGCTTTCCAAAGCAAGCCAACGAGACTGCTGAGCTGCTGAGATAGGAGAGGACCATTTGAGGAAAAGATTTTATTCACATCCATTCATGGCTTTGTATTGAAAATTAAGACACATCTTTGTGGCTTCAGGTGACTTTATGCCCCTGTCGTCTTCTAGAGAAGCCTAGACTTCTTGTCATTCTGTTAGTTCAGCAGTCATTCTACAGCTTCAAAATAAACATTTTTCTACAATAGATAACAGAGAATGATGAAGATAAAGCTGTGATCCAAAGGACTTTTTGTGCTGTAGAAGCTCCTCATACAGCACACAACCTCCTCATACAGCATAGTAGGGAGGCACCTGCAGCTTGCAGGAATTATTCAGCTACAGAGTCGATGGGTCAAAGCTGTTTTAGCGGGCCAAGAGGAAGCTACTCGACATAGGACAGGTAGTTTTAATGTTATGGACGATTGGTGTATGTTAAATGCAGTCATTTCCAGTACTAATAACATGGCACTATGTTAATGGACATAATGTGTCATGAAAACTCGACGTCTGCCATAACAGGAATTCACCCTATGATCAAAAAGTTGTGGGTTCCAGTCCCAACACTGCTAGTGGCACCACTGAGGTATCGTCCACACACTGCTCCCCGGGCGCTGTGTTCCTGAATGCCCCCTGCTTCACTTGGTGAATGGGTTAAATGCAGAGAAGAATTTTGTGCATTTTACACTGGGTGCTGTGGTGTGTTCACATATGACAAAAACGGTCACTTTACACTGCTATTGTACATTTTATTAGAGATGTTTGGACAGACCACTACAACTAAACTACACACAATATCATGTCAGAATCACTGCTGTGCTCAGAACGGTCCACCCAAGTAATCTGTGGTAGGCAGTAGATCAATGAATGATGGGATAAAGGTGAGCTGAAACATAAGTGTGTTTTCACACCTGGTCTGATTCATATACAAATACAAATCTGTACAAATTTGATCCAGTTAGTTTTGGTTTCACATTGCAATTTTTAAAGAACGTAAGTCCTGTCATCATCTCCTTCGTGGGCTGCGTCATCCTATTCTTAACAGTGATTTGTTTGTAAAGAGTTGTGCATCTGAAGTTGGCATGTTGTCAATTTGGCAGTCAGTCTTCAGAAAAGGTTCATTTCTTTGCCACTATACTATTATTAATATTAATTTTTTTTTAAAAATGTATATGTTTTAATAATTTAAATACGAACGAAGAGTTCTGATGCAAAAGCCTCTAAACGCCATCTCCGTCAAAAATGAAATAACGATTGTGAGTCAATGCTCTCCACACGTAGTATATGTAAATCAAATCATTTTGCTTCAAAAAACATTAAATACGACTCTATTTACAGGGACCCTCAGCTCCCTGAGACCTATCGAACGTGACTGGTCACAAAGCTCTCCGCGCCAGGGGACTGGAGTAACCGGCACGTGAATCTACGTTCTCCAAACAGCACTGAGGCAGATAGGTCTCGCTGAGAATTTTCCAATGAGCCCAAGCACAAAGCTCTACTCCACCCGGAACTGGAGAAACTCACTGTTCTCTCATAGAGATTTTATTAACCTAAACGTTTTAAATCTGCTTTTAAGTTTTTTTAATACTTCATGTAGTTTGTTTGGTTGAATGTTTTGTGTGTGTATTGTCTGGAGTGTGTATTGTGTATGGGGTGGGATTAGCTCATGAGCACAGGTGCCATCCGAAAATGGGTATGGATGTATAAATGAACCTGAACCTAAACCCCCCACCCCACCACCACCACCACCCATCCAACCAAAACACCCCTTTGCTTATGTGTTTCATCATTTTCAGTGTTTCCAATCTTTGGTGATTTAGCAACTCTTTTTTGTCTGTGTGGAAGTTTTAGCAAAAACAGGATCTGGGGATTTAGCTGGTTTGACGCAAACAAAAAAAATATTAGTTTAAAAGCAATAAATTGGCTGAAGATACATTTCTTAAAAGAATACAGTACATTTTTAACCAACTAATAACCTTATCATTGCCTTCAAAATTAAGTTGCTGAGCTTGAACATAGGAGCCTGATTGAAAATGTTCTTTTTGAAGAAAAGTGGTTGGGCGGATTTATAGGGTTTTGCATCTGAACTCTTCATATATTTTCAAGGTTACGTTTGATTTCTTCACTGAACCAAATTAGTTTGGTTGTGTGTGTTACTGTGGCTAATTTTTTCTTCTCTCCCAGTTCTTTTTCTTCTACTGTTGTTTAATGGGTTAAAATAGCCTGCCTCAACTCCCTGTAATAAATCTGAAAGTCCTAACCACTCACTTACAAAAACTTTAAACCATAAATGTCAGGTTATTATGCTGAGTAGACTACATATTCAAATGCAAACCTCTTTTAGGCTGTGGAGGTCCTTCGCTGCTTTCACACTGCCAACAGACCAAGTGCTGACAGTCCTTACAGACTGGGTGGAGTCTCCATGGAGACCAGTCGTAGTCATGGAGACAGGGAGGGCAGACTAACTTTTCTCTGGCTGAATGATCTGTGGGCTGAACTTGAGATCAGATTCGTTGCACTCACTTTAGAGGAAAGCAGTGGTCGACCTGTGGCCACAGCCCTACACTATGTGTATATTTGAAATAACTGTAAAAAAAAACTGTAAAAAAAATGTGGGGAAAAAAGATGATGTCGACTCTCCACTTGTGTCTTTAACCTCCCAAATGACAAGCTCCCTTTCTGTGGCATCCTCTAGCTTCTGTCATCTTTTGTTTCTGTACTTCAACAAGTCTCCTCCAACCTATAACACTGGTATTGTCTTCACCAGAGCCACCCCTGGACCCAAGATTTTGGCTGCCCTTCTGTTATGTTCACACATGCCACAAGTGTTCACAAATGCTTTGTGTTAATGTTGAGCGAGGCATCTGCTGTTCTGAGTTTGATTGTTTTTGAGAGCGTTGTGTTGTGCCTGATCAGTGTCGACAGTGTGATTACTCAGGCCTGGGCAGTTTTGGAAGTGTGTGTTTTTGAGAGTAAAAGAAGAGAGTGGTTTACGTGGCCGCGCGTTGGTGTGTCTCTTTCTTTTTGCAAACATAACACCTTCCTCCACCACTCTACTACCATCTCTTCAATTGCTAGCCACAATCTTTGCTCCTTTTCTCCACCAACTATTTCCTCTGCCATCCTGTCATCCTTGATTCCACCTGGAACATCTCCCTCCTGTTCTTCAACAGTGGAAATGGCTACCAACTTTCTGTCCACTCTCTTCATTCAACCAAATTTTCAAGCGTCTTCTAGGGCAACATGCAGCTCATATCCTCCACCATAGATATCTGACATCAGGTCTATCGAAATTCACCACTGGGATATCTGCTCCCAAGTCTTCCTTCTGTAAAGCCATGCTAGAAGAATCTCCATCCATCCCTAGCAAACTCTTTGCCAGATTTTCTTCAGTCCTTAAACCCCTTGCTCCTCCTACTCCTTCTTCTCCTCTGAGGATTTTGCCACCATCTTTGATGAAAACATCGACAAGATTCAATCTTCCTGCCCTGCAGTCATCACCCCTCTTACTTTCAGCATAGCTTCTAACATCCTGCAACCCTACAGCAATCCCCACATAATCAAATTCTGTCACCCACACTTCGGACCATATCCTCGGATCCTCTTCTTTCATCAGTCACATAATAAACAGCTCCATGGAAACAGGCCCAGCGGCCTTCAAATCTGCTGTCGTCGAGCATATTTTTTCTAAAGATTGGTGTGAAATCACTGATGTGAACATTTCATCTCTCCTTCCTCTCCAAAGGTCTGAAGCATGCTATGTATAAGTAACTCAGTCTATTTCTATCAAAAAAGGTTTCATGACCCAAACCAATCTGATTTCAAAGCAGCATTCTACAGAAACTGCACTTTTAGCTGTCACTGAGGAGCTTCGCAACCAAAACCATTAAATTGTCTTTGGTTCTAACTCTTCCACATCTTACAGCTTTTGATGCTGTCAAGAAAACTTGGAACCTTCGGTTCTGCTTGGCAAATGGTTTCTCCTGCCTTGTGGGTCACAATTACCAAGCATAATAGGAAGGATCAATTTCTACCCCACAAAGACTTACCACTGGTGTTGGTGATATATTTTCACTGGAGTTTTGCTGACAGCTGACTCATCCTCCCCTTTTCACTCAGTAACACTCAGATCTCTGCCCAGGGATCTACATGTCTGTATGACATTTTCACCTGGATGATGTCACATCACCTGAAACTAAATCCCAGCAAAACACCCAGGTTGCCTCCCCAAGACCTGACCTTATCATCACTTTTGGAAATGCTGTAATCACTCCCACATCAAAAGCACAAAATCCAGGTGTTGTCTTAGATGAAGAGCTTTCATGTTCATCTCACATTAACAATCTCTCCCGGACTTCTTTATAACATCAAAAGAGTTTGTCCTCACCACCGATGCCACTCAGATACTCGACAGTCACTTGTCATCTCTATATTGGACTACTGTAACTCACTCTTGGCTGGTCTTCCTCTGAAGATCACAAGACCTCTACAGATCCAGAATGCAGGAGTGCATCTTGTATTTAATACACCAAAATTCTCACACCACTCCATTACTGTGAACCCTTCTCTGGCTTCCTGTTGTTGCTCACATTAGATTTATAACTCCAAAATGGTCCAGCTCTGCTTACCTGTCAGTATCAGACCATGGGTCACATTTCACTCTCTTATAGCATCACACACAACCAAACTTGACCAGTCTCTTCTCAAAGGTTGATGAAAGTACATCAAGACTTTTCTCAGATTTGATGAGAAATGAGATGGACTGAGCTACCCCTGACTATCAGAACTGCTGAACCCTCACCCTCAAAATACACCTTGGCCTGTAGGATGTTGTTCACCTATGGTTGGTAAGAAGCTGCTGCTGTCTGGAGATTAACTTAAGTAATCAGTTCTGGAATAAATGCTGTAGAGTAGCATTTCTTTCCTGTCTTTCCAAGTCTTTTTCTCTTTTGAGCACTGCTGTTTTGTCCTTCTAGCATTAACTCACCCTCACATTGTGGTATTCGCCATCATCATAGAAAAACAAAAGACACAAGGCAATTTCACCAAACATCTCTCTTGTGTAAAGTTAGAATCTAAACAAGTACTAACAAATGACTTGCATGTCCACTCTAGACAAAGAACATTAGCCTCTTGCAAGCTAGGGCCCAGCTTAAGCTAGGAATGGAACTAGTAAAATACAATGTGCTTTTCTACGGTGTTGACTTTTTTCATTGTCGACCCGTAAGATCTACAGACAAGAAGCAGACCTATGAGAATCTTGCATTTGCTTTAAGTATTTTTGTTATATGGGACTGTTTTTTTGAATGGAGTGCAATATAGGTCAACCATTTAAAATTCTTGAGTTAATGGTTTACAGTAGGATTAAACTAAAATTTCTGGTTTTTTAAACTGGTTTCTACTACACTTTCCACACCAGTATGCACTAGTAACAAATGATTTTTTTCTACCAAGTGTGGAACCAGTAGGGGTTTCTAACTGGTTTTCTTTTGAATTTTCTGTGAGGGAAGGACGCACTATGCATAATACAACACTGCTTTTAATTTCTGTTTGTCTTGGCATAGTATTGATGTGACAGCTTTGGTTTCAGGCTGACAGGATTTCTAATGGCTTCTGGCCAGTCATGTCAAGACAGAAGCTAAATTTATTCTATGATGGAGCAGCTTGCACCTTTAGGGTCTGAAAATACATCACCTTGAGACATAGAAAGAATAACAAATAGCAGGAAGACCTGTATAGGAGGATGAAAGGTTCACAGTGCATTTACAATGACTTGGGCGGCAGAAAGAGCAGTGAATCTTAATGAAGCAAAAATATTTCAAATGTACCCAGTTATTTTTACTTTAGCCCGAATGTTACTGATCAGCCAAAATATGAGCTTGCATCTTTAGTTTTGCACTTGTTATCAGGTTATAGAACTTTGTACCCCATAACGCATGCTCTTAATGAAAATAGCTTGAAATAGTAAAAGAAGCCTCTTTTAGTCATAATTCTGTTTGCACTTTTGTGCATTTTTATACACTGTATATCCAATAGTATGTGCAAACATGACCATTACATGTATATGAGCTTTTTAAACATCCCATTCCAAACCATCGGCATTCATATAATATGTTGCCAATTCCGTCAAAATAGCATTTGTGAGGTCAGACACTGATGTTAAAGGAGAAGGCCCGGGTCACAACAGACATTCTAATTTGTCCCAAAAGCCTTTGGTTGAGTTGAGGTCAGGGTTTTATGCAGGCCACTGGAGTTTCTCCTCCAAACTCGTCAAACCATGTTTTTATGGATTTGTGCACTGGGGCATGGTCAGAACAGAAAATGACCTTCCCTAAGCTGTTGCCACAAAGAAGAAAGCATTTCATTGTCAAAAATGTAGCATTAACATTACGCATGTGTTTTACCCAACCAAATTTTAAATTAAGATCTATGTCAGAGCTAGAACTGTTTGCATACTGTGGGAAGAGTGAAGCTGGGCATCATGGACTTAGGCAAAGACTCAAAAGGATAACAAACCTGGGGGGAGAGACGTTGACGCTGCATGTCATTCGCTCCATCTTAGCCAATGCTTAGTGTTCATAAGCCCAATTAATTCTAAGACTCACCTTCTAGTCATTTGTTAAAAGCAATTGAAACTGTGTCCCAAAAAAATTATTTTGATGCTGTTTATTACTTTGGAAGTGAGGGAGGGCTAAGCCTTTAAAGCCCATTCAAATCACTTCATATACAGTATGCAGTAACATGTTTTTCATTAATTAAGATGAAAGCAGCTATTGTGCACTAACATAGGTGATCTCTCTCTTTTCTAATGAAACCTGACCTTGGGTACAGAGCTTTTAGAGTAAATTCTTGTCTCTTGTTTTGCTGTCATGGGCACAGAAGCACAGAATAACTAGAGATGGGGCGGGCGGAGTACACCATTCACTTCTCTTGACATTTACGTTGACATTTGGAAGCATGTTCTGATTACAAAGTAACGTTCTGCCTTGATAGATCACAGAACATACAATGTCTGTTGTGTGGCATTTCTGATTTCTTTTCATGTCTGTTTCTATTTATTTGACTGTACCAGTGTGCTACTTTAAAGCTAAATATGTCACAACAGTGTCTTGCAAGAGCACTACCACTGAGAGATATCTTAAAACAGTGGTCCAAATTAATAAATATGCAGCATATGCTAGTTGTGCCTGCATACTGTGGTAATGTGTACACCAATCAGCCATAACATACACATAGACTTTTATTTAAATACCCAATTTTTAATCCTCTTTTTTCTTCTTTGATAGTTTCATCTACTTAGACTGTACATTCTGTGATGACCTGTGAATCTAAGGCAGAATCCCCTCCAGCCTGTGAGGTTGCCATGGTTGTTTTGTTGCTGGTCAAACGTTTCTGCCATCTTATATAACCCAAGAGTGACAGACTTCTTATAAAGTTGTTTTTTTATTTATGTTTTGAATTTTCTTCTTTTAGTGATCTTTCATTCAAAATTTTCTAAACTGGTTTCTTAGACTCCTAAGAATTCCAGAATTATAAAATGAGCTTTTTTAGCTGGATAGATGACTTTAGCAACTTGTGCTACATTGTGCTGCATCCTGACCATTCAGTGCCCTGGGGAACTACAGAGTCATCTTTGAAGATCAAGTTTGAAGATCACGTGGAGGATGCCTGTGTTAATAAGCTCCATTAGGCTTTGTAAATGCCATTCACAGAAGTCAGGTTCTTACTGTATTGCAGAAACTGTGCATTGAGATCAGATGCTAGGTGAGTGTTCCCTCAGACAGTAAATTAAACGCCTTTTTAATAAAATAGCAGGTAGGTGATTATACATCTAAGGGCTCCAAATTGCGACTAAAATGGTCGCCATTTGGAGCCCTTATATTGTATAATCACCAGTGTTGGGCAAGTTACTTCAAAACTGTAATGCGTTATTTATTACTTCTTACTGTCATTTCAAAGTATATATTACAATATTACTGTATTTAAAATGTAAGGCATTACGCTACTATTGCATTACTTTTAAGTTACTCTCATCAAAATAACTGGAAATATGGATTTGGTAATCTAAATGTAGCTCATGATGCTCAATTAGCTCATTACACAGCCAGTGGAAGGTGATGTGGTATCTGACTGAGTTAGGCTTATGGTTAAAAACAGTACTATCCGACGTTAGATCAGAATTTGTATGAAGAAAATAAAATCACTTCATTCCCGGGTTAAAAATGCATTGTAACACGTGTTACTGACATTTGTAGCAAGTAAAATATTACCAATTTTTATTTTCTGTAATACCTTACATTACCGTGTTACAGCAAAAAGCAATGCATTACAGTAATTGGTTACTTTTGTAACGCGTTACTCCCAACACTGTATATAAGGATATGACAATATGCACGTGTGTGTATGTGTGTGTGTGGAGCCAGAGGGGGTACACAGCAGGAGGCTGAATGCCTGAGGAAATACTGGATTGTAAAAAGTTTGGGAACCACTGATCTCAGCAGTACTATTGTCTGGAAGTGGAGTCAATACAATACAATATAACTGAGCTTTAAATTCCTGCTGTAGAAATATAGAAACGGGTGAAGAGTATGTGGCAGAAACGCCCCAGGAGCCTGTGGTGGGGAGCAGGTTTGGTTTGGAGAAACCAGAGGATTCAGACAACCAGCGAAACGTCAGTCGTACAGGGGGTCTGGGAGTCCACATACCAGTCACCATCACCTCTCCACCTGGAGAGACCACTCTCATACCCAGTAAGTGCTGCACATAATTCTTCTCTATATCCAGCCAAATTCTTAATTGTAGTTGATAATTTAATTAATAGGAACAAGTAAAATCAACAGCTTAGTGATTAATTCACAATTTAAATCATAAATGCTGTATATGCAGGTCGTTATAAAGTCATGTCTGCAGTCTTAGCATTCTCCTCTAGGGGGAGCTATTAGGACTGAAATTGTTTTTGACTTACGGCACTTTAAGGAGCATTTAGGTTACATTGTTTAACAGAAATGGAGACTGAGGAGTCTGACAGAAGCTGTGCTCATCAAATTTAGGTCCCCTAAATTTGTCCAATAACAGAAAACGAACATAAATTACAGCACATTTGATTGCTGTGTATGAGCATATTACTGATTTGCATATTACTTTCAGTCTGGCTGACCAGAGATGCTTTTGACTACCAAGAGTAAATTTATGCAGCTAAAATATTAAAATATGATCAGAATAGTATAAAGATACTGGTCGCATGAGATGCCCAGGTGTAAGTGAGGTCCATGTTTTCTATTTTACAGTTAATATCGGTCCGTCAGCTACTCTGACCAAATATAACCTTTTAACCTTTTTCCGGGGCGCATTTTCCATTCTGTTCTGGGCTCAGAACAGTGGGCTGATTTTTATCCAGGGTTTGTTTTCATATTAAGGAGATACCATTAGAGTTAAATCCATCACATTGAAAATTCGCCTGGTTTGTAATGAAATATTTTCTTTAAACCGTTTTGCCTCTGAAAAGTGTCAGGGATCCAAAAGCGGGTTTTAGAAGTTGCTGGAGTCTAAAGGGTTAAAGCAAACAAACAAAAAAGGTTCAGTGAAAGTTATTGTGATATTACTTGATGACCAACATATTTGATAGAATCTGTGGTTCCATGAGTCTGTGAGTGTGGCAACACTCATCTCTAACTGTAAGTTGTCTCTCTGTGTCTCAGTGAACAGTATTGACAGTGAGACTGTACCCATGACTGAGAAGAACCTGGAGGAAGTGACCCAAAGCAGCCCTCGCCCTATCCTGCCCTACAGCTCCATGTTCATTTTCAGTCCGACTAACCCGTGAGTGTGTGTGTGTGTGTGTGTGTGTGTGTGTGTGTGTGTGGATATGTGTGTGCGAATGTCAACAAAACATAGGCCTATAGTTTTTTCCAGTCATGCAAAGCTAGCCAGCGGCACTATACTGAGACTTTCATGCACATATTTTAAAGCTGAGGAAGACTGCAAGCTTGCCCTGTCTGACAGTTTTGTTTTTCATGTTATCAGGAGAAAAAGTAAATACATAGAAAAAATAAGCAACCCACCCTTTCAGAAACAATAAAATGGTTATTTTTCATTTAAGGACCTTCTGAAGTAAGAGGTTACTTTTAAAAGGGCAAAAAAACATTTAATTTTGGCTGTTGAGGTCAAGGGCTGACTTACAGTGGCTTGTCATAATGGTATAACGTACATAATGCGGCTCCAATTCCCCTTTTATTCCATCATGTTCTCTGTATGTGTGTGTGTGTGCAGCGTGAGGCGTCTGTGCCACTACATAGTCAGTCTGCGCTACTTTGAGATGTGTATCCTGGTGGTAATAGCCATGAGCAGCATTGCTCTGGCTGCAGAAGACCCGGTCCAGGCCAACGCCCCGCGCAATAATGTGAGTTGATCTGGTGTTTGTGCCTTATATTAAATGGCACGGCCTCATTACACATCTCCTGCACCTCGTTGTTGAGATTTGAGTCAGGTACTGTACCAAGTTTACAATCCCTTGTTGATATTTTATTCAGCAGTTTAGATTGAAATATAGTATTTAATATATTTCATATTTCAAGAATTTTTAGACCTACAGGATGTAATTCAGCGATAAACTGAATACTGTAATTCTCTACTTCCAGCACTTTAATGTGAAATCATCTAGCCTTTGTGTTATAACATCATTATTCATTACTAACATTGCTTAATATTTCCACAGCATTCAGCAAATTATTTGCAATGTATGAAGTTACACAGGTAGCATACAGTCAAATGCAAAATCTTTGGCACTCCTGCATTACAAAAATGTCATTTTTTCTTTTATGTCACTTGGAATACCAACAAAATGTGTGATTTGCCTGGGAGTGTTCCTACTTTTGTCTATGACTGTATATAAATAGCAACTGCTTTATACATTTCTCTGCAGCCAACATGGTTATGAACAATCATGCTACCTCTTTTTAACAGCCATTTTAAGTGTCTCCCTCAATGGATATTTAAACTATTGCTTTTTTAAAAGGTGCTGAAGTATTTGGACTACGTCTTCACTGGTGTGTTCACATTTGAAATGGTGATTAAGGTAAGTTCTGACCTAATTACGGTTTTTAGGCAGTCTTGGAGACAGGTGGCTATTAATGTGAAGGCACTGGAGCTGTTTTTAAATGTCTTGAGTTATATTTGCTTGACACTGATGTGACTGTCTGATGTCACTTTCCCCTCAGTGGCAGGGTTTTTAGGTTATGCCATCCTTCTCCCTCACCCAGATTCATGAATTAATTACAGGTCAAAGCCGATGGCATAATGTTCATTATTCAGAAAGAAGTGAGAATCGCTAAGGATGTAAGTTTAGTAACATTTCAGTGTTCTTACATGTAACCTGCTGTGAGCTCCTTCTTCTTGCTGCTTCCAAAGATGGTGGATCTGGGCTTGCTGTTGCACCCTGGCTCATACTTCAGAGACCTGTGGAACATCCTGGACTTCATTGTGGTCAGTGGAGCTCTGGTGGCGTTCGCGTTCTCGTAAGTAAAACATTGATTATCCTTTCTCTAGTCTCATCAAAGAAGCTCATATGCCGTCACGGTGGGAATCTAAACGTCGCGGAGTGATTTGAATAGGTTTCATTTCTACAGAGAGATTGTCAGGTTAATAGAGATTCTCCTGTTGCATCACAGATAGAGCTGTGCAGCGTTATGCATTGTGTCCTACAGCCAGAGGAGTGTCTCTTTGTTTACCATAATTGTACAGTTCCCCAGTTGGACGTTTGATGTGTGCTAAATTCCTCCCATTCATCAGCCAGGCTGCCGAGCGCTGCAGAAAAGCGCAGAGTAAGAGTTTTGCCAACTCCTGCTGTTCCGCTTCTCTCACCATCCGCCTCTCAGAGGTCAATTGCCCCTGTTTGATTACAAGAACACAGTTTAGTCTCCCTTTGGTTCTTCATTAGGGTGTGTGTGTGTGAGAGTCTGTCTGTGTGTGGGTGTGTGTGTATGCATGTATGTGTGTGCGTGTTCGTATGTGTGTGTGCGTGCGTGCGTGTGTGTGTGTGTGTGTGTGTGTGTGTGTGTATACACCTTTTCAGACTGCTGGAGTTGAAATTCATTTAAACAGTAATTTGCAGCTTCAGCTTTATTCTCATGGGGCCTTAAGAAATATGCAGTTAAACAGTTTGTAAACAAGAAACTGTAATGCTTATATCGCCATTAAGGCTCAGCACAGAGCAGAACGATTTCCTGATCATGCAAACCTGCTAATTTGTGCTCAAATAGCAGGTAATGTGGAGAACAAATGAACGGACTCTTTACAACAGGAACAGGACAACGCTACCTTGTTTCTGATACCAGTAATGCTACTAAAACAGTGAATGCCATTTTTGATTGCAATACATCACTGCGGGATCTAAAAGGATTGGATCAGATTCATTCATTATTTCCTTCTAATATCACATCTAGCATTACTCAGTGATATCTGCCCAATACAGACACCCATCAATACTAAAATCAACCAAATAGTTGTTTTGTGTTAAGGGTTTTAAAATCAGTTTGATAATTCAACTGCATCAGTTTTGTAATGTTAGAATCAAATATTATGCAGGAGTATATTCAGGAACAGTCCATAAGAAATTTTGTTTTTCATGCTAATTTAAATATATATGTGTGTGTGTGTATTCTACTATGTTGTTCTAATTCTAACTTTCTATACAGTATAACAGTTTTAAACTGCCATAGGTGTCTAATTTACTGTCTATTGACTTCCACTGGTCAAGCTACCCAGTGGTGTACAGCAGTAAAACAGATGCCTCCTATTAGAGCAAAGTGGTCTTATAGGGCTTATACATGCGCTCATATTAAAATAGCTGAACTTTTATTCCGAAGTATATCCTTGCAGTTTTTGAGACATGTTTTGTTATTGAATATTGAACTGAAACTTGACCTCACAATTACGTCCTTATGTCATATATACAGTATATATGTGTAGACCTCATTTTTCCAGTTTGTTCTCCGGTGTGTATTGAGCAAATTGAGTCAAATTGTGGTGAAATTCGAGATTTCATGACTCACTGAGTGAAGAAACATTATTAAATTGAATCGCTGAAAGGTCATTTGACACCCCCGGTCAGGACACTCCACTGTAGATGGAATCTGAGTTGACTAGCTTTGTTTTTTTTTTACTCTGAACTGTAGTCTCTCTCTCTTCCTGTCTCTCTCTCTCTTTCTCTGTGTTATTGCTGTGATGTCCTGTCAGAAACGTGGTGTGCACAGTGTGAGCGCCCTTTTCTTCTCTCGCTTACTCTTCACTCTCCCTCTTTTTCTCTCCCACTGGAACCACGTGAAGGAGCTTCATGGGGTAATGCCTTAACTCTCTCTCCCTGTCTCTCTCTCGCTCTCTCTCTCTGCCTCTTCATGTCCCTGTATGTCCTCTTGCCTGTCTCTGTGTAAGTCTGATGGCTCTGTGCCTGTTCATAGGCCGGAGATGAAGCCCCTGCAGTCTCATCATAACACTGCCATACTGAGTCTCTCTCATTTGATCATTTGCTCGTCTGACGTCTCTGCCATTAACCCTTAATGGTCAAGTTATTACTTTCATTTTGTGGTACTATTCCGCTTTCATCATCACGTACTTGCCTACATCATATATGACTTACTTTACATTCAGTATCACAAGAAGATTCACCTTTGCACAACACTAACTGATCATATTCAAAAGATGATAAAACATCTAGAGATCTTTTAGCATCATTTGAATCGAATAAAAGTTAGTGCTTTTACTTTACTGGTGTGTTGATTGAAAGATTTGAATCCACATTTTCTACAGAGGTTCTTTGTTTCAGTGAGTGACGTGTGAGAAATATTTGAAGGACTAGTTTGGCAAAAACTCAAATATACACTATTTTCTGCTTGACATTTTTCTGTAAATGTGGTCGATGGGCCAAAGCAGGTCTCAATTTTAACACCGGAGCTGCAAGACTAATGTTGCAATCAAACACTAGATGCTAATAATCACCCAAATTGTTTATAATTGAAAGTAAATCATAAAAACTTCACTAAGCCCCATTAAAGCGCTTCCACCTCTTTATTAAGGTGGCACAGATCTGTCAGTGAGGTTTGAATCAGATTCCTTCATATTTATGCTAGTCATTGTCTAACATTGTATATCATTATTCCTACTCTTGAGGTGGTTTGTAAATGCAGACCCTGTAGTCTAAGAACTCGTGGTGGTGGTTGAAGATGAAGTGTGTTTCATTTTTATAGTTCTGGTTGTCTGTTGACTTGTAGTGTTTGTTAGCAAAGCTAGCCTTGTAGCTCCATTGCTTAACCAAATATGTCTTGGTCTGTCAGGGGTTGGTTAAAAATTGTGTAAATTGTATTTTTTGCCAAACTATTCCTTTAATATTAAGGCATGCGCTGATAACTTTGGCTTCTTGGGGTTAAAAATACATCCTTATGAAAGACATAACTAGCCTTTGTTGCATTGTCTTTCAATCTTAAAACAATCTGAGCATCTGCCTGAACAGCCAAAGGAAAAGTCCTCGTGACCACATGTGGTTCAGATCAGTGCATGTGACTGCCAGTGAATTCGATCAGCCCAATCATGTTGTATAATATGGTCAGTCTGCCTCCTTGCCACTCTTCATACTGCCATTCTCCAGTCTTTTTCCATCTCCAGCATCTCTAGGCATGAGGACGAATGAGAATGCCTCCGTCTAAACGCCAGTGCATGTCACCGTGTGTTCACTGAGAGGATGTTCTCGACTGGTCTTTGGGCTCATGCGATCACTTCCATTAAAGCTTCTGTGGAATCGAATTGCATAACATATCAGGTTATGCCACGAAAACAAAAAAATCCAATTCATATGACTCATGTTACTCTGAGTCTGAGTCGTCAGCAGCTTTTGGGTTTTGGGTTAATTGGACAGAAACATGGTAATTTGTTTTCCAGCAAACTCATCAAGCCCCCCCGATGTTGGAGCCATTTACTGCAGCAATTATACAGCTGGAATGTGAGGGTGTGCCTCGTTGGCGGTGGCATCTATACTCAAAGGAACAGTTGAGGGACGGTATGAATTGGATTTTTCAGTGAACAGCTCCGGTGTGTTTTACCGTGGTTCTCTTTTCTCGACCGTGTTTGTGAGGCTCCTTTCAACAAGGATAGCTGGAGTTGTTACATCAACCTTCAGATGTGTTCTTTCCGCCAGCTTAACCCTTTCATCCCTGGTTGTTATAGCATGACCAAAAGATACTGTCACTGTTACAAAGGGACAAGTAGAAACAAACACCACTTTAGAAGTGTGGCACCAGCCATACAAAGCATTTTCCTTTTCCTTCTGGCAGTCTTTGCAACATTGCCTCGAAATGGCTTCTTGCCTTTTTCCTTTTGCCTTCAGCATTCCCATCATTAAAGTGAAGATGCCTGTACTGTTTGAAATCCATGTTATAGCTTAGAGGGCTCTTGTCATGTAAAAGGGAGTTTTCCTCATGTTTGAGTTGCATGTAGACTTTTTTAAAGTCCCTACAGTTCGTATATGAACAGTCCACAAAAATGTTGTTTTGAATGAATTGTTTTTGTACTGTCATGCAAACATTTACTACTACTCATGTTTTTACATACATCTACCTATTCAACACACATACATGAATGTTTCAGCAGAAACCACTTTTTAAATAAGGCACAATTAGAGGGCAGGTAATCAGAACAGACATCATTTACATATTAGACTTAATGACAGTTTCAAAAATGAAATCAAAGGTATAACGCAGATTTTAAAAAATTGGTTATGTAAAAATGTATCACGAGTGTAGGATGGGGAACCTTTAAAGGAACAGTTCACTAAAAAATCAGTTAAGATAGTTTTTCCTTTTATCCCAAACATGTTTGATTGACTGAGGGGATGCCTGGAATCTGCTTCTTTAGTTTTACACCTTAGCTTTGAGGCTAAGCTCTCTAGTAATGGAAATCTATACCATCCAAAACTCACATTTATTGTATTACTTTTTTATATTATTATATTATCTTCATAGCTCTTCTGCAGAACTAAAAAAGCAAACTTAAGTCATCACATGTCCTGGGTGATCGACTACTTTTGGGTTAAGGGAAAAAACACAAATAAAATGAGTGATCTGTTCCTGTAAGGCTGATTACCCACAATACTTTCTCATATATTCAAATACAAGTGTTCTCCACGGTGCAGTCCATTGAGAGGCTGATGTGTCTTATGTCTCCTAGTCTAGTCATTTGGTTGATATGTTGTGAGCATACGTAACATTTTGACCTGTGTGTTTTGTTCATTCATTAGATTGCATCAAAATGTAAACAGGTGGGAAACCCCCTGCATTTCTCTTTTCTTCTTTTTCCCCCAACCCTTCTAACTCCCTGTTCCATCCTTGTTTTCTTGGAGTTAAGGGACAGCATCCCTTAATCGACTCTGTGTAGTGAACTCTGTGTAAGAGGAGGGGTCTCTGCACTGGCCCTTCTGATAGCTTTTAACACAAACTTCGGGAATCCAGGATTAAGGAATAAGAACACCTTGAGAGCAAAGAGGGGGTTGTGTGAAAGCTATGAGAAAGACCAGTGTATTGTGATTTGTTAGATATTAACTGTGAGTGTGAGTGTGCTGTGGTTTAGATTCGACCAGGCCCCGGATGTCCCAGTGAAAGCATGCTAGACTAATGTGCATCAGAGAGCATGGGGACAGTGCATGCCAGTATAGAGCCCTAGACCAGGGGAGTAACCCCGCCATGATGTGTGTGTGTGTGACCGTGCTGTTAAGTCTAGTGCCCGTTTCGGGGACAGTTGCCAGGGAGAGCAATGGGTCATGGATAGCTTGTGATGTCTTTGCTGTTTGGTATTGCAGAAAAGGCTGCATTGGGGTGTGGTCATGAAACCCAGAAAAAGTTGGCGTTTTAGAAGGATAACGGGGGTTAACTTTCATTTTACGATCGTAATCCATACTAAAAAAATTTTAAACAGATTACACATAAGACTACCCAAACAATTTCTTTTGTTGTGTGTACGGCATAAAGAATCACACTAAGTATAGAGAAGGCAATGTGCAGGCCTTTTCTGAACTATATCCATTTGATAACTGTCTTCACAGAAGTGGTTGATATAAGTAGTATGTGATATAATAATACAAGGTATTATATCATATGTTGTACTGATATAGAGAGGCTAGACTTATTATTGTTGATTATACTAGTAGTCCAGTAATTTTTAATAATTGTTGTATAATCATAGACATGTCATTTATAAAAGCAAACATTAAATAAAACATTTAATCATTCAGTGATTCACACAAAAGGGATTTGAGCCACCCTCGTGGAGAATGTTCAGACTGCTGAGCATGCCTTTATATTGACCCCTGTTTATTAGTCAAACTGCAAAGCAAACACTAAGCTGGTTCATCGAAAATGAAAATGTGAATTGGAAATGTTTAGTTGAGTAATTGTGAGAGCAATAATCCTGGCTATTGCCAGGATAACGTGACTAAACCATTACATCTGGATACTATGAACTTTGTTTAGTGTTTGCATGCTGCTAAGAAACCAATCTGAATGGTAATATTCAAATATAAAAAAAAAAAACTTTGTGCAGGAGTCTAAAATAATGTACATTGTTTTATATTGTTGGATGCTGTAATAAACTGAGAATTGAAACACTTACGCATTAGCATTAGGCACATTTTAAGGCATTCGTGTTGCTGTAATAATGTAGCATTATGAACATTTTCTCTGAGGATTACTGGAGCTTGTGGTGCAAGATAAATAGACTGAAAGGACATTTATAACTTACGGACTGCCCATTCTAGATTTTTCCCCTATTTTAGTTGATACTCTGTCCACTTTTCTTTAAGCATTAGGTAGGGTATAGTACATGTTGATAAAGTTGCTTTGATTTGAGTCATCTCTCAGTATCCTTCATGCACAGAATCATTTTTTTTTCTAATTGCGGAGTGACAGTGGTTGAATGAGATGTGATGTGTTGTTGTTTTCTGTTCCATTGCTGCATTGGAAGACCTAAACGGTACCTGCACAACCCAATAGTCTTTTAAAATATTCTGCTCTGAGCTTTAGTCTAAAGCTATGCATCGTTAAGATAATGTAAGCTGAAGAAAGATTTGTCCCACGGGTTGTGCCAGATCTGGAAAAGCAAAACAACTAATAATGCAGCAACAGCTGGTTGGCATCATCTTAGAATTCCTCATCACTGTATACTAACAGAAATCCCACCCCAGAAGCCTATGTACTGAATGTCGAATTTTAATGTGTGCTTATCAGTTCCACAAGATTTAACTATTGAGTAATTTAGAGGTATTGACTTCTTTAAATGCCCTTGTTGAATTTTTTGCATGCAGGACTTTTGCTCTGGGGTATACAGTGTGTCTGACCACGAGTTCTTTATTTGTACATTGAACATTCAGCCATAGGCGGTGCTTTGCATTGAGTAAACGTATGAAATGATGGCTGGGTTTTGTAAAGGGGGCTGCTTGGCTTCAATGCGGATAGCACCTGAGATTGCACTGCGGTCTGGCATTGTCGCTCTTTTAGAAATTCCATCAAAACTTTTCTTTTTCTTTGTTTTATGCTTTTTGATTGTTTTGCTCCAAATGCTTTGAGGGGAAGTTTCACAGATTTTTCAAAGTTGCATGATTTAGTCAATGCAAACAGTGTCACTGAGAGTGGCTTGATGTGAAGCGCTCCGTTCGAACAAAACTTTCCAAGTCAAAATTGTTCACAGTAATGATGAATGGAATCAGACTCATCTGACGCGTTTAATGCTTTTAGATTCAAGATTCAAGTTTTAAAATGTTTATTGTCCTATGAACAGTAAAAACCGCATTTCTCTGTACAATGAAACTCTTTTTTTGCTGTCCACACAAATGCAGAGATTACAGAAATATATTACAAGAAGTGGTTATGAAGATGCCCAAGACATAATACATTTTCAACGTATTAGTGTCTGAGAGGGAGCACTTTTTAATTATTTTGCTATTATTACATATCAGAAAACATAGTCATAGGCTCATTGGTTGTTTGGATGGTTAAATTATGTTATATGAAATGATATATTTGCATTATATGAATATAAACCCTGGTTCCTATCACTGAAAATTAGCTTTTCTACAATGCACCATTTCACATCCAACCACTCTGACTAAGGCGTGACTGATAAATCACTGGAATCCCCCCTTTAAGAAAGTGCTGCTGAATGCAGTCAGTGATGTCTGAGCTTTTCTACAAAACAGCACTGGTTCCCCACAAAGAAACAGCTCCCTTTGGGTGGAGTTTCTTTTCTATCATTGGTTGTGGTTTATTCTTTAGAAATCTGATGCACAGCCGTGTGTTTGACTTACCATATTTGTTATTTTTGCATGTCTGAATATTGTGTGGAGAGGTTTAGGTATGAACTAACACTGCAGGTAGGATCCATGAACTGATAACTGCTTTGCTTGCATGCAGATGATTCTTTCCAAACTCCGCTGGCTCATGTAATGAAGGATTACATGACATGTACTGAGAGTGAAGTGGTGTGCTTTTGTGCTACTAATCCAATGCTGGTTGGGTGGGATATACAATTGAATAGGTAATAGACTGACGCTGCAGTGCTTTAGCCTGGGAGAATCCGTTAGAAGGTCTTATAGTTTATACTGGTTGATGTGAATTACATCATTTGAATGGTAGCTGGCATAAGCAATTTCTTTTTTAATAGAATATCATAGTTCATACGTAGCTTTGACTCTGCTAATCATGTTTTCTGATTAATTCTACTCTACTGTCCTGTCTAGAAAGAGCTTAGTTCTATTAGAAATCTAGCTGTGCCTCCATGAGATACCTTGAGTGCGAAACGTAGTGAATAATTAAGCTCACTGACTTTCTCTTGCATTTTGTAGAGGGACCAAAGGCAAAGATATTAGCACCATCAAGTCTCTAAGGGTGTTACGAGTCCTGCGGCCACTGAAGACCATCAAACGATTACCAAAGCTGAAGGTGTGGAGACCCTTTCCCTGTCTCTAATGGAATTCTTTCCGAGGTCTTTTTTTGTGAATAACTGAATCAGCTGTCAAAGAGTCACACATGTGCATTATAGCCATCAGAGAGTGTGTGTGTGTGTGTGTGTTTTCCTCAGGCTGTCTTCGACTGTGTGGTGAATTCCCTGAAGAATGTATTGAACATCCTTATCGTCTACATCCTCTTCATGTTCATCTTCGCAGTCATCGCTGTGCAACTCTTCAAGGGCAAGTTCTTCTACTGCACAGACGAGTCCAAAGGACTGCAGAAGGACTGCAGGTAGAGTCAGACACCACAGGCAGCTCTGATGTACAGACCTCACTCAGCCCACACCTGCAGTGCCCCCTGTAGACACACAGTGGTACTGACCTCAACTCAGACAGAGAGACCTTCAAGGAGGCAGTAATTAAAAATAGTTTAGAGAGGGCAGTCTGATATTCACTAGATAAGATTAAAGCTTCAGGAGGTAGAAAATAATACTAATACTACTGCTACTACTACTGCTACTACTACTAATAATAATACATACTTACATATCCATACGTACATATACAAGTATTACTATATTATTTTGTTGGAATACACCATGTCATAAGTTGGAATCGCTAATATAAATTAATATAAAACAAGTTTTGTAAGAAACGATTTCAATATTCTGGTGCTAATATTCTATGGGATTGCAGAATTTAAGAAATGTCCTTGAAAAACTGTGGTATCACTATTTGTCCACAATAATTGCGAAAGCTATGTAGCACTGAGAATAAACTTGCAACTGTCCAAAAGGTCTTATATACAGAAGCTGTGACCAAATCTTGCTATTCATTACATTTTTCATTATGAGTGGTGACTAAAATAAATCATTGTAGAACAACAACCATTTCTAATGTTTGTTGTTCTCAAAATCCTTTAACTTGTTAATAAACTGTATTCAGTTGTTGGACGTTAATGGGTTAAGCAAAACCGGACAATGAATTAAAATCAAAAAGAATTAAAAAAGGAATAAATACTTACAAAATATTACTTACTTTGTTATTTCCATTATATCTGTTTGACAGAGGGCAGTTCCTGGACTATGATAAAGATGAGGTTTCGGCCCAGCCCAGGTTGTGGAAGAAGTATGATTTCCACTATGATAATGTGCTGTGGGCCTTCCTCACCCTCTTCACCGTGTCCACAGGAGAAGGCTGGCCAACGTGAGTCAACACACACACACACACATAAACACACCACATTTTTCTTGTGAGCTCATTCAGTAATTTGTTTTGTTCAGAAACTTTTTCAGAGCCTTTGCCCATCCGCGTTTATTCTCCTTTTGTTGTTCAAAGTATTCATCGTTTGTAGTGTTTTGTGCTTATAAATATTTCTGAATGGGTTAAAAGCCTATAAAAGCATCACTCCTCTTTAAATGTCCCCTTTGGCCCCTCTAAACCCAACTGTGGCCTCCTGTGATCTCAGTTCAAAGCTGTGTGTCAGTTTGAAGTGTTGCTCTTTGGAGGCTGCACACTGGGAGCTAAACACAACTCTCTTCATGAACCCATCAGACCAATGGTTGACTGGGCTCCGTTCTGAAAATGTGCCACACAAGCCGTGTAATCGTGTGAGATTTATGCTGTATTTAAGCAAGGTTCCCAGGTTTGAGGGATCAGTGAACTTAAGAGGGGCGTCAGCACGTTTTCTTCCATGTCTTCTTCTTCTCTGCCCTGTTTTCTTGACCAAAATCCATGGAATTTCGTAGGCCATTACATCATTCACTGATGCAGATGATGAAAAACATGCTGAGTTTTTGGGTCAAGCAAAAAGTTAATTAAAAATAGTTTCTTCTGAACTGAGAAGGGGTAACTTTTGCTGTGTTTTTTTATGACGATGGTGGAATTGCTGAAGATATAATGCTAATCAGCCTGAGATAAATGTTATTAATTAATCTCATGGCTATTAAAAGTACCAGAGCACTTTAATTGGCTTCAGCTCATAAATGTTTAAAACTTTAAGGCTAGGGTACTCCATTATAAGTGCTGAAAATGGCAAATTCCTTCGTGCATGTGGTCTGTGTACAGTCCAATAAGGGGTCTACTCTGTTTCTTCCAGGGTTCTGAAGCACTCTGTGGATGCCACTTATGAGGACCAGGGCCCCAGTCCAGGCTACCGTATTGAGATGTCCATTTTCTATGTGGTGTACTTTGTTGTCTTCCCCTTCTTCTTCGTCAACATTTTCGTGGCCTTGATCATCATCACGTTCCAGGAGCAAGGGGATAAGGCTTTATCTGAGTGTAGTCTGGAGAAGAATGAGGTAGGACCCAGCGGTGAACATCAGGGCACCTCTAGGAGGTTAATTTATATTAGTTTATATTAGTAATAATTGATGCATTATGTTCTTTGTACTAGGGCTGTAATGGTACATGTATTCGTACCGAACCGTCATGGTACATGGGTCACGGTTCGGTACATTTTGTCGTACGAGACCAAAAAGCGCCAGTAAATCACAAACCTGGGTCGTCGTGTGGTGCCACCTACTGGTGTAACACTTCTCCTGCCTTACACATACATGAAAATATAAGCAAGAGTGTGTGTTTACTGGTTAATACACTGCTGTTTATTTAAAATAAACGAAAACAAACCAAGCCTCATTCTTTAGAACTTTTTGTTACTTAACTTTGCTGTATTGTGAACCGTACCGAACCGTGATATCAGAACTATAGTGTGAACCGAACTGTGACCTTTCTGTACCGTTACACCCCTACTTTGTACATTTGATCCTGAAAACTGAGACATAACCTTTTTCATAAGGCTTGATCACATTTCCAACGGGTTATGGTTAGGGTTTTTTTAACTATACATTTAGTTCTTTTTAATGCTAAAAGTCAAGTACTCAATCAGTGCCAGAAACATAGAACTTAATATTGTATTATGAATTCATTTGTTGTCTTATTCTAGCTGAACCACGTCTAGAAAATCAGCCAGAAAGGAAACAATGATGAAGCCTCGCTCAGACAGTCAGAGAATCATAGCCCCCTACTTCTAAACACCCCCACACTAGGCACCTACACAGTGTGCTGCTACAGTAGTTTCTGATGCTAGTTTCTGGAGTGTTAGGATGCCTTGTGGTGAAACTAGCCAAGGCATCAGCGGGACAGCATGTAAAGAGATGTCTTTGATCTTTATCCTCTTTACGACATTTTCCTATCTATATAGTCTTACCAGCTATCAGAAACCCAATCTTCAGGAGCAAAATACACTATATGGGCAAAAGTATTGGGACACACCTGAATTGTTGAATTCAGAAGACGCCTTACTTCCAGTGAAGGATAATCTTAATGCTCCAAGAAACCATTTTGGACAACGCCATGCTTCCAACTTTGTGGACACAGTTTGGTTAAGCCAATTTCTATTGCAGCAGGACTGTGTCCCAGTTCACAAAGCAGCTCCATAAAGACATGGCTGGAGGAGTTCAGTGTGGAAGAACTTGACTTGCCACACAGAGTCCTGACCTCAACACTGGAACTGGAACAGAGATCAACATCAGTGCCTGACCTCATAAATGCTCTACAGAATAAATGGGCACTAATTCCCACATATATAATGCGTGTATGTGTGTGAAAGTTTCTGAAAAATTATTTGCGATTAAATCATCAAAACCAATATCTGTATCATCAGTAAAGAAAAATGGCCCCTTACAGTCACGTGTGAACACACCACAGCACCCATTCACCAAGTGAAGCAGGGGCGCCCCGGGCCCCTGCTCAGGGAAACCTCAGTGATGACGCTAGCAGTCCAGGGATTTGAACCCACAACCATTTGATTGCTGTGGCAACTCCCTAACCACTATAACAATAATGATAAAACAGACAATACCACTGGCAATAATTGTAATCTTGTTACTCAGGTGAATAATTGGTATCGTATGATATTGTATCGTGTCGTGTGTACCCGGTGTATCGCTGCGGTCCTGAATGCGCCTGCGCCGGGTGGGAAGGAAGGAGGGAGGGAAGGAGGGAGGGATGGATGGAGGGACGGGCGGGGGAGGGGCTGGAGAGAGGGAGGGAATGTCTCTCCTCGCCATGCCTCACATCAGCTCCTCTCTCTCCTCCCGGCGACCCGCGCTCGGCTGTAGTCTCGTTCCTGTGATGGAGCCATGAAAATGAAGATGCTTCGCCTCCGGAGCCCCAGCGTGTCCTCGCTCGGCCCCGAGCTCCGCTGCACCGTGCGCCTGCTGGACGACTCCGAGATCTCCTGCAGCATCCAGGTAAGGACAGGCGACCTTGCTACATCGCCATGCTCTCCATGCATCCTCCCGTGATGACAGCCAAGCTTCCGTAGCAACAGACTTCCATGCAGCATCCAGACCTTCTGCGTAAAAACACACAGCTGGGAACAGAGACAGCTCACAACCCCCCTGTCCGAGTACTTTTAATTCCCTGCAACCACAGGGTAGAGCATGTATGTGTGGGAAGAGCACTCATTTCTACACGTGTTTTGTCCCTTATGGAGGAGGGGGTCTTCATGTGGGGGGTCTGATGCAGGATTCGTCATCTTTGCCTCAGCAGGACAACATGTTTACGCCATCAGCTCAGAATTGCCCACAGCTGAAGTTCGTGCTTTATTTACCCCTGCATGAAGCTGCTGTACCATTTAAGGTGGAATGAACGAGAGAGTGACAAACTTCAAGCATCCTACACGAAAGTGCATGACAATGGAAACGCACACAGACACATATCTTTTACTAGTGGGCCAGATGGTGGGACTACAGATAAAGAAACCATTGTTTTGTAGCATGGCTTTGGCAGTCAGGGATGCTGCACCTTCTCCATCCTCTCCAACTCTCCTGCACGACTTTAGGTGGGTCTGATCTCACTGTTTCACCGCATTAGTTTTTGGTCTAATTTACACAGCGAAGCAGAAGGATGAAATTAGGGTGGTGATGATGTGGGAACGGATAAGATCATGAATAAAAGAGAAGAGGAAGGAAAAGAGGAAAGTGAATGTGGTGAAGAAGAAGGAGAAGAAGAAGAAGTTCTTCAGCATGACTTTATTCAGGTGTGATCTCAGCTTGTTTGGACCTTGCATCGATTCACTGCTTTACTTTGTGGTCTAATTTACATGACGAAATAGAGAAATAGGGAAATAGGGTGGGAGTGTGGGACTGTTAAGATCCTTAAAAAGAGGAGAAGGAGAAGAAGAAGGAGGAAAATAAATGCGGTGAAAAAGAAGGAGAAGAGGAAGAAGGAGACCCTCCAGCTTGACTTAAGGTGGGTCTGATCTCAGCCTGTTTGGACCATGCGATGGAAGTCCAATTTGCACTGTGAACCACAAGTTTAGAATTAGGGTGGTGGTGTGAGGACTGATACGATCATGAAAAAGAGAAGAAGCAGTAGAAGTTTAAGAAGAACTGGAAGAAGAAGAAGAGGAAGTACGAGGCAAATTGAATAAGGTAAAAAAAGAAGTAAAAATTTGAAAAAGAAGAGGGAGAATCTCCAGGATTTCCGCTTGACTTAAGATGGGTCTGATCTCATCCTGTTTGAACCAGGTGATGGAAGACTTTGTATCATTTCACTGCAGTATTTTGTGGCCTGAGGCATAAGGATGGAATTACGGTGTGGTGTGGGACTGATAAAATCATGAAAAAGAGAAGAACGTAAAGAAGAAGAAGAAGAAGAAGATGTTGAAGAAGGAGGAGGAAGAAGATGAACATGAAGAAGAAAAAACCTGAATGTGCAGGCACGGTTGGGTGGGTCTGTTTGGGGCCAGATGATAGAACACCTCGCATTGTTTCACTGCAAGTCTTTAGGTGGCAAAACTGTTGATCATCCAGCTATCTAACCCAGTATCTTCTTAAAGTGTCTGATTTCAGCCCTGCCTCTGCCACTACGAGGAACGTCCATCATGTTCAGCGTTTCTTCTTAGTTCTGCTTCATCATCTGCCCTTGAGGTTTGGATGTTCCTGTTAGAATGAATAGGCTTGTGGAAAGCTTTAGTGGAAAATGGATTTGACAGCAGAGTCTTGGGGAAATGTCATTTTCCAGAAAATCTTCAGATCAAAGCGATGCACTCGAACCAACAAAACACCAAAGTAACTCTGGTTCTGTCTCACCCTGTTCTCATGACATTGTGGAAAGTTATAAAGAATAAAAAATCAGCATAAACGAAGCATATGCTGCACAATGTCCAAAAGTGTGTAGACATCTGACACTGTTATTTTAAGGTGCACCAGTGGTCGGTTTGTATAAACTCTGTAGTCAGCTAATAACACAAGACACCCTGGAGAAGCCGCACATGAGCCTGAACTCCATGAGCAAAGCCAAGCGTCGGCTAGAGGGCTATAAAGCTCCCCAGTATTGGGGTGTAGATCAATGGAACATTCTATGGAGTGATGGAGCTCCAGCCAGCACCATTGGGAGGAGCTGGAGTGACATTTATGATCCAGAGCTAATCATCCAACATCAGTACCTGACCTCACGTATGTTCTTGTGGTTGACTGCAGTCAAATTCTCACAGCAATGTTCTAACATCTAGTGTAAAGCCTTCCCAGAAGAGTAGAGGTTGCTGCCCTCCACTGTAGTAACACCCTCATACTGAGAAAAATGCTGGATTAAGAAAAAGTACGTGATGGTGCTGATAGATGGTACAGGCCTTTACACTGTGATGGAGAGTTGTAGGAAATTCTCCTTCTTCTCTTTTTTTTCGGGTTCTTATCACTCTTTTCTTCACGCAAGACCACCCTAATTCCAGCCTTCTGTGTTTGCCCAGTTTGCTGTTAAAAAAAGAACCGTTTTGTTTTGGTCTTATGAATTTTTCAGACCATCAGAAGGCCATAATGGCTTCTTGTTCTGTGATGGATTTCTCCTGCATATTTCATGACTATCCATGCCGCCTTTGGTTTCTCCTCCATTAATTGCACTTTTTGCTTGGTCGGACTGTCCCTCGCCTGCATTTTATCATGTACAAAACAGAGACAGAGGTGTATTCTTGCTGGTTCTATCTGGAGAAAGGTTTTTAGAGAATGAAAGACCAAGGAGACATGAAGTTCTGAAACATGAATCATAAGTTCGAAGTTATTATTTTTGCTTCGCTATACTATTGGAATGCAATCAGATATTTCATTACAAAATGAGTTATGCAGTGAATTGCATTTATATTTGAATTATGTTCAATATTTCCACAGAATGACAAGAACATAACTAATGAGGACAACTTACATTAAATTCAAAGTATAATAAGATATCTCCTGTTTTACATACAGGCATAAAATTGTACTCAGAAGCCACTGACCTTCCTGTGCTCTGGCCATCATAAGATGGCTTGAGATGATCTAGCTAAAGCAATAATGCTGGTATGTCTTTTATAAATGCATCCCCTGTGTGTGTGTGTGTGTGTGTGTGTGTGTGTGTATGTGTGTGTGTGTTTTCAATAAATTTGAATAATCTGCCTCAGAGAATGTCATAGAGCAGCTCTTAACTGTAACCCCTGCCAAAATGTGAGCGCTTGCGGGGCCTCCAGCTTACATAAGATGATAAAAGGCGAAATACCTGGAAGGCAATTAAACAAACACTTACATAAGAGATTTGTGTACATTGGTTCTCCCGTGTCATGGTCGCCACATTCAGGACCAATGAAAATTTGCGAGAGTGCTTTAGACAAGGGATTTGTAAGCCTACATTTGCCCTTGCCAGCGGAGGTTGTGCATTGAAATGCTGGTTTCATGTTTAATGATCGGATGAAAGTGCCGGAGAGATTCGTTTTCGTGGAGGTTGTTCATCAGTTCGGTCTTGCTTGCGTAGCTAATTTTTCTACCCAGAATACTCGGCTGTCTCAGATATCTCCCTTCATGAGGGGTGATCAATTATTGCACAGCCTGCATGTTTCAGCTTCACCTCAAGGGTATTTTGATGTGTATGAGAAGAACCTTGTAGACTCCTTTTTTGTACAGTCCTCCAGTTTCAACGGACCAAAATAATTGGCTACAGTTAAATAATCTTCAGTGACAGTGTGTTTGGTGCTTGGTTGTCTTCCGTGTGGACGTTCTTCCAGGCTTGCTTGCTCGTAGCTTCAGTCTTCCCTTCAGTAAGTGAAATGTAAACTTGGTGGGTTTCAGGTCAGATTATTAACTTGGTCATTCAAGAACAGGCTCTTCAAAGATAGGGAAGCACCATTCGAGACGTTTCACCTCACTGTTCTGTTACTGAAGAATTCATCTGCAGAGGTGCATCTGCAGGGCAACAGGCTCTGCCTTCACAAACCATCTAAGGAGTAGGAATGCTGATTTTAAATCTTTTTTTTTACATTGACTCCTTTTGACTGCTTTGTGAATACCAGCTCTGAACTTGCTGCCTGTAGCGGTGAAGTTTGGTTCATTTTTATAGCTTATAGTAAGTCATACTGGGTCCTAAACCACCTCCATAAGTCTCCTCCACATTAATGAAGTGCTATATGTTGTTTGATAAAAGCCTTGATTGAGAGATAGCATCACTTATGAATGGCACATCTGGAATGACCTCTAGACCTTTCGTTTGCTCTTTGCATGAGTTGAAAACACACTGATAGCATGAAACAACCAACTGTCCAGTTACTTTTGGTAATCACAGATAGGAGGATGTACACATCCCTACACCCAATATGAGAGCATATTCACCTGGCGCTTTTCCACAAACACAAGGAACCACGCTGTACCACGAACAAATGTTTTTACCCGTTCTGTCATGACCCTGCTCGATGGCAGTGCCGAAAGCGAGCCGCAGCTGAGCTGAGTCCATCACTGATTTCTGATTGCCGTTGACTTGCCATTGTTTATTTTTACTGCCTGGGCAAAAAAACTCATATATAGTTTATAAGTTAGCAGGACATTGCACGACTAAACAATGCAGAGAAAAAGTTTAAAACCCTAACAAGACCAAACGAGACCCGCTGTTATAAACAGTTTTCCGGTTTATGGTTTTACGTCCTCATTGCGCTGCCGATGCAACATTACATTACGTTACATCACAGTACATTCATTTGGCAGACTGTTGGCGGGGCGAAATTCAGTTTCATTCCATCGCAGTGAGGTTTAGGTACAGCACAGTTCCTGTACACCTGTGGAAATGTGTCTTCAATTCCAGTTCAGGCTGCTGAGCCTTTTGGACTGCACAGTGTTTTTTCCCCCTAAATATTGCTCTCTGTCATATTTCATTTATGGCTTTTGTCTGACTCAATGCATGATGATCATTGACTGATGCCTCCTTCAGCCTCTCTGCCTGGCTAACCTGGCAAACATGATGTAACATCAGGCCCTCTGTTTGCATCTGACCCAGCTCATGTCATGCGGTAACACTCCATGGGAAGCCGACCCTGAGAACAGCACCATCTGACTAATTTACACTCCTTCCCTCATCCAGGAAATGTACATAACACTAGATAACGAAAGCAGGCCTCCAACAACTAGTCTCGTCTTGTTTTTACTGACCTTTCACCCCACACACACACACACGCACACACTCTTCACGGTGCTAAGCATAAAGTGTCTGTAGTGCCACCATCTGTGTGCTGAGCTAATGTGGGCTGATATGGTTGAACTCGTGTGCACTTGGTGGGCAGTGTGTTGAACGTTAGCCGTGGCTAGCGCACTGCCAGTCGTATCCAGGGGCTTCTCAGTGTCTCAGACAGACAGCTCTTGCATTATTAAGGCCGATCATGGTCACCAGCGCCGCTGCTACGTCCATCATGTGCTAGCGATGCTGCGCCCAGCAATCGCTGCTCCTGCTTAGGCACTAATATGGCAAATGATGAATTGGAGGTAATGGGCAATTAGCAAGATTTCTTTCTCTTAATGCTAATTGGTGCCTGTTAGTTTCCCAGGATTACTTGTTTTGAGAGTTTTGGGTCAAAAAGTCATCGGTTTTGCTGTAGGATTCAGTGGTGTTGTACACGTTTAGCATACTATATGGTAAAATGGAGCGATGACATGAGTTTGTATATTAACAATTTCCTTAAAAGTCATTTTTTTAAATTGCCATTCACTTTCAGGCTATAATTTCAGGGTTGCATTTGATCCTCAGGATGAAATTCCCACTAAATGTGATCTGTCATAGAGGTGGATGTGATCAATTAACAGTAAATAAACTGAAATGAACATTTTTCCTAAGCTATAATGGAAGACATTTCAACCATGAGATGTTAAATTCACACACTGATGTGAAAATAATACAATTTTACAGTATTTTTGTAAAGTGTGGTTAAACTGGCTGGGACTGACACACACTCTATTTTCTGCATGTTGTAGATTGGCTTTATCAATGTTTATAAAATTATTTATTGGAAAAAAGGCTGGTTTTTTTTTTTATGAGACAACCTTTTTCGAAGGTAAATGCCCTTTACCTTTACTGCGCGTTCAGATTTAGAAATGTAAAACCACTGGTACACATATAGCAACCCATGTTCGGCACAACAGTTCAAAGAAATGGTTTTCATTTCTCTTTAAAACCACAAAAATCGATTATTCTACTAATTTTCAAGCTACGTTTCGGTTTAGACTCCTTAGTCAGCATTGTGTCGGCCCACGCCGGGCCGCCCTTGCTATTTCTGCTAAACAAAAATTCCCATCACTGTGGAATCATTGACTAAACGCTTCTATTTTTACACTTCACCGAGTCCAAATCACCTCATCTGCAGAAATATATCCCTCTCCGCTTCTCTCGCTCTCCCAGCAAGCTCTCCCAGAGAGGACGCATCCGAGATGGTGGTGGTGTTGGAGGAGGGGCGTTTATGTTGGGTTGAAGGCATTCTTTCATTAGGCTATAAATAGACCCCCTGCTATTCTTATCCTCCACTGCGTCCTTTGATGATTTTCAGCTAAGATGACTGAAGGGTGGAAAGAAGGGATCAAGAGATGGAACGGGAGAGAGAGAGAGAGAATGGGGAAGATGGAGTGAGGGAGTGGAGGAGAGGCGAGTGATGTTGGGGGATGTGAGGAATGATTCGTCACCGATGTGCTGTGCATACTGACTAGGGTGCGGATTACAGGCCGGGGGACGCTGCTGTCTGTGCTCCCTGTACTTTCTGCTCTGATGGATGACTGACGGATGATGGAGCTGGGTTGAACTCTGGGTTTGTGGAGCGCTTACGTGTGTTTGGGTGCTTGCTAGACGTGTAAACCCCTGACCTTGAAATGGTTGTCTTCGTTAGTTTCTTTTAATTATATATCAGCAGTTTATGTACTCTATATGAATGTAAATTTTGGGCACCAATGATTCAATTCAATTACACTTAGTGAAGAACCAGTTTAATGCAATAATTTGATTATTTGGTGCAGTTCAGAATGATTTATTTTTGTTAGAATCATTGGAATCTTTTATTTGCTTACGCAAATGAGACTGGAGGAACTGTTCACACATTGGAAAGACGGTAGACGGTAAAACATTACACAAAGTCTTGTTTTTTGCATTTGGAAATAACCAGAAAATTTGATTTGGAGATATAAACGAGTGCCTGGGAACTCCTGAGTGGTGCATCTGTCTAAACATTGGAATCAAATCATCAGGAGGTCACAAGAGGTCACATTACTGGGAGTGTGGCAGACATGCATGACTGGGAGTCCAAGAGAGCAATGCATGTCAAATTATCCAAAACTAAGTTAGAATCTCTCTCTCTCTCTCTCTCTCTCTCTCTCTCTCTATATATATATATATATATATATATATATATCTAGTCTCGATTCTGGTCACTTGCCATTTTAATATCTACATTATTTTACCCTCCAGTATTTACTTTATGGGAAAAGTGATTTGTGTGTGTGTGTGTGTGTGTATGAGTGTACGTGTGTGTGTGTTTTAGCTACTCTGTTTGTACATCAATAGCCCAGGGCAGTTCAGCGACTGTGTGTGTGATGGATATTTTAAGAGACGACAGCATGCTCAGCCAGTGGGGACAGCTGACCTGATGAACACACAAACACACACAGACACACACACACACTCACGGAGGAAAGTCCGTCAACCACACCGGCCTTTCTTGTTCCGCAGGCTCTGGTCAAAAAGATAACATTATTTCTCCTTGAGGAGTCAAATGTAGCGCATGGGGTGTGAAATGGGCCACAGGGCTGCACGCTTTTGTTTTCATCACGCACACCTGATTAAGTTCATTAAGGGCTTGATTATGAGCTAACAGGCTGTCACTGCAACAGCTGAAACACTAGAGATGATTGTTTGACCCTGAATTTTTAATAAAACATTCAAAAACATTCTAATAATGTTTTATGTCTAGGACAGATCATAATCCACTGGATTCAACTCACTGCAGTTTAGCCCCAGCCATTACAATCCAATAATAAAGAATGTTTCTGTCAGGACACAATACAGAGCTGCCAGCCAGAGCAGCGGTCATTTCAGTCTTGAAGGCACAGTAAGAAAAACAGTCATTTTAATTGTAAGGCTTGGAAAATGGTCATGGAAAAATGAACTAGGACTGCTTTAGGTACATAAATATGCAAGAAAGCGTGTGTCTCCATGAATATCGTCATCTGTGATTTGATCATCATGTCGTAGATCATCCCAGATGTCCCATTGTTTTATTGACTTTTCTGCTAAATTAAGACAAAGAAGCACAAAGACTTCTGCCAAAAGAGTGGTCCTCATGGGCCTTCTTGAAACATGGAGAGAGATTAGGTGAAGGTTTTTACACGTTGATTCCTGTGCACAAATTATTCATTCTGAATGAGCTGCGGGTGAAATAATGTTACAGTTGTTACAAAATAATATAGAACAAAGGATCATGTAACAGATATTTAATATATTCCACTTTTGTATTTCCTTAAGAACAACATTAGTAACAGTTTGCTGCTGCATATTGAGAGTCATGACTAAATGCAGTAGTGTTAGTAATGTGTTGTTAGTATTGCCGTACCAATAAAGCTGTAATGATTTAAAGGTGTATGTCTATAGTATGAGAAGACTACTAAAAGAAGACAAAGTGCAAAAAAAACCAACACAAAACATAAATACAAAGATGACACCAAGACTAAGGTGGTTTTTGCAGCTACCTCATTTGATCTGAACCAGATTAGCAGAGATTTGGTCCATGGGGCAGACCAGAGGAGAAAAATCAGGATCAAACTGTTCCGTTTGCAGTGAAAACACTTCTTTTTCGTGGTTTGGACTTCTAATTAATGGAAGCTGAGAAAAAAAAAAAGAGTGGCGGTGGCACGCAAAGAGAAAAGGAGTCGAAGTATTTAGTTGTACTTGATGAAGAAGTCAACATTAAAAAATGCAAATAAATTCTGAAATGTGTTATAATACCAGTAGTAATAAGAGTAGTGTGGTAGCAGATGGAAAAGGCTGACTGCTGAATTGACAACATGCAGATGTTGCCGACGTATCGTACATCGAGATGCAGCCCACATAGGTAATGATGACATCAAAAGTTCTTTAGTGTGCAAAATTACAACGTGAAACCAGATCTAACCAGATCAAATGAGTCCAGCTTAATAAAAACATGAAGCTTGGACTCTAGAAACACCCTGAGAGGATCTTTGGGGAACAAACCAACACGCGAGAAAAATATGAGGCAGGACCTCTTTAGATGGTGTGAATTTATGGATGTCCATGCAGACATCCTACTTGGCTGACTCATCATTACCTCAGCGCCTTAGTAAGTGCTTTGCAAGGGACGGCGTCAGTACTTGCCGGTTAAAACATTTCATCATCTCTCACCTCCTGATCTTCATGATCTTCATGTGATTCTGAAGAAGAAAAATGTTGAAATTGTACCTCATGAAAAAAAAAACCCTGAAAAGTTCTGGCCTGCCTTCTTTTTCTCTATAAACATATAAATAAACAGAAAAGGTCTTTTCTATTCTATCGTGGACCTGCGTTCCATAATTCATGTGAGCAAATGGCCACAAGAGGAAGGCTTTTTTCTATAAACACAAATGTTGCTCAAGTTTAAAAAGCAAAGACTTGAAAAATTCATCAGACGTGAGAGTGGTGGCCTTCAGTCTGATCCCAGCTTCACAGTCAAGCTGCCAGGCCGCTGTGATCAGGCTGGCTTTTTATGTCCATATGCTGTGTTTATTTTCTGCCACCTTAATTAAGACGTCAGGCTTCCTTCTGTTCAGATCACACTCTCGTGTTTTTGGATGGTGGAGAAAGATCTGGATGAGCATCACACTGAAAATTTCCTGTAAGAACTTCATGAAAGGAATTCATTTCCCACCCATAGATTTCGACAAGCCGTGCCTCTTGCTCTAGGACGGTCCCATAGTTGTTGTGTGCTACTGTTGGCTGGTTTCCTGCTTTCTACGCCTGGACTGGAAGCTTCCGCATCCTTTTCTTAGGCCGATCTCGGTGCTGGAGGTGGGGTTTGTCGGTATACGGGGGTGAAACGCGACTTCATGACTACATTACTTTTTTTTTGTTCCCCAATAACAAAAAAATCTGCTGTGCTGTGTGTTCTTATTTTTAAAATGTTTGAGGGGCCAGAATGGGAAGGAGAGAGATCCTATTTAAGGGCTCTTTCCTCTTCCAGCTTTAATTATGCATTAAGAGAGGGACAGCTGGAGAACAAAAGGCCACACCGCTTGTAAGCCGAGACTCAGAGAAAAGCATCGTCTTACCGCAGTACTTTCGTTTCACTTTGGGCCACTTAGAATTATAAACCGCTTCAGTCCGTTAAAGGCTTATGAAGGTTGATGTGAAGTACGCCCACGCCTGCCAGCTTGGTTTACATACCTTCTAGGCCAAACTCTGTTCAAAGATAATGGGGGGTTATTGGCGGGAAGGTTGTGAATCTTATCCATGAGGACCCAACCTCAAGCTTTTTAGCTTTTGATTTTTTGGACAAGAAAAATGGACTGGACCAGGTTCCTCCATGACGACATCTCTGGCATCAACTGATTTTGGCATTTTCATTGACTGGCTTGGGAAAGTTGGCTCTCCTTCAGTCTTTCAATTATACATGCTTTGTATACATTTCGTTGTCTACTCTAATACTGAGCTCTGCCTCATGAAGGTGACATTAGAGACATTAGAGGTTAAACGTAATGGAGATGTAAGGGTCGCCCACTATATTGGTCAACCTGCTTACGTCCAGAACCATCGTTCATCATTTTCCTTCACCCACAGCCCCCAGGTGTTTAACATTGACCCGTCCTCATGATGTATTTGGAGCAAGGACGGATTAGACCTTTTCCATTGACTAAGGGGTTGTGGGCTTTGATAAGGGGTTTGTTTTTCACACTGAGCAGATAGGTCAAGTAAGCCATGAACAAGGCAGATATGAAGCCGGTCCTTTAACAGTTTCTGTGTCTCAATTAGGGCATTAGGCGCTATGTTCTTCACTGCACCTCTATACAGTTTTAAACTAATTAGAAACGTCATGGACAACAAATTTTATAGTTATTGCTATATCATGCTATTAATATCATGCTATTAAAAAATAGATACTGAATAACAAAGACATCTAAATTGTATGATATACATTTTTAAAATTTAGGACTTCTCCCCTTTCACTACATATGGTGGTGTGTAGCCACTGCGTATAAACAGTGAAGCATTCTGTTCTACGTGCACTAGTACAGAACAGCCTAGTACAGTCACTCTGTACTCACTGCCCTCACATTTCCATCGTTTTCCATCTCTACGTCTCTCTCAGTTGTTCCTCTGTCTTCATCCCATTTTAATTGCAGCTCTGTCATACCACACCCATATCAATGTCAGTGAAATCAATACACCCCTCCCCCCACTGACGCTCTCTCTCTCTCTCTGTCTCTCTCTCTGTCTCTTTCTCTCTCTCTCTCTCTCTCTTTCTCTTTCTGTCTCTCTCTCTCTGTCTCTCTCTCTCTGTCTCTGTCTCTCTCTCTCTCTGTCTCTCTCTCTCTATCCCTGTCTCTCTCTCTCTCTCTCTCTCTGTCTCTCTCTCTCTATCCCTGTCTCTCTCTTTCTCTCTCTGTCTCTCTCTTTGTGGAAGCCGTTAATGACTTGGACATTAACAGGTTCCACTTGCTGCTTGCTTTGCGTACCACTCACACACACACACATACACACACACACACACACACACACACACACACACAC
>JBBPCY010000039.1:5051488-5084192 GCA_037974405.1 Brachyalestes nurse | reverse complement strand
AGGAGGTGGAGAATAAGGGAGGGTGGGAGGGGAGGAGGTGGAGAATAAAGGAGGAGGAGAGGATAAGAGGACAGGAGAAGAGGGGAAAGAGGTAGAGAATAAAGGGGAATAGGAGGTGGAGACTAGAGGAGCTGGGGAATGAAGGAGAGGAGGAGGTGGAGAATAAAGGAGGAGAAGAGGATAAGAGGACAGGAGAGGAGGGGAAAGAAAAGGTGGAGAAGAAGTGCAGAGGAGAGGAGGATGTGGAGAATAGCGGAGGTGGAGAATAAAAGAGGAGGAGGGGGGTTAGAGGAAAGGAAGGGAAGAGGTGGAGATTAAAAAAGTGGATGGGAGGGAAGGGGTTGGAGAATATAGAAGGACGAGAGGAGAAGAGAGGTGAGGAGGGGAGGTGGTAGAGGATAAAAGAAGAGGAGAGGAGGAGGAGGTAGAAAATAAAAGAGGAAGAGAGGAGGGGAGGAGATGGAATATAAAGGAGGAGGAAATGAGAGGAGAGATGGGAAGGAGGTGGAGAATAAATGAAGAGTGGAGGAGAGGAGGAGGTGGAGAATAAAAGAAGAGTGGAGGAGAGGAGGAGGTGGAGAATAAAAGAAGAGTAGAGGAGAGAAGGAAGTGGAGAATAAAAGAAGAGGAGAGGAGAGGAGGAGGTGGAGAATAGAGGAGAAGATGAGAATGGAAGGAGGTGGACAATAAAAGAAGAGGAATGGAGGGATGGAGGTAGACAATAAAGGAGGATGACGGGTTGGAGAATAAAGAAGGACAGGGGAGGTGGAAAATACAGAAGGAGAGGAGGGAAGGGGAAGAGGTGTAGAATAAAGGAGGAGGAGAGGAGAGTAGGAGGGTGAGAATGAAGAAGGAGGATAGGAGAAGAGAAGAGCGGAGGAGAGGAGGGGAGAGCAGGGGTGGAGAGGAGGTGGATAATAAAGGAGAGGACTGGAAAGCCAAGAAGGGAAGATAAGGAGGTGGAGAATAAAAGAGGAGAAGGGGAAGGGAAAGCGAGAGCATTACTGTCCAACTACCTCAGAAAAAAAGCCTCAGTTTAGTCGCTGTTGTACTACTTCGGACCCACTAGAGGCAAAATAACAAAAGTAAACAACTGTTGCTTTCAGAAAATGCAGCCCCTCCGTCACAAAGGCGCAGGAAGTGCTCACACGAGTACAAGAACTAATGAGACCGTGAGAGGTGGGCTGTAATCTTGTAGTCCACTTGAGAGCTGACCTGATGACATTTGCTCTCCTTTAAGGGAAAACTAGTAAGGTGCTGGGATAAACACAGGGTCAAAAGCAGCAGAAACCGAAAACTACAGCCTTTCTGGTGGAGGGCTGTATTTAGGACAAGCGGCTTCAGGCCTACCTGACACTTTTGAAAAAACTCAGAAACGTCTAGTCTCACTCAGGCCCATTCCTTATTTTGAGCACAGGTTGATGGGGAAACTTTTTTTTTTAAAGAAAAGCCACTTTTAACCTCTATGCCCCGCGCAAAGTTCCACCGAACTTTCAGTTAAGGAAAAGTTGAATCACTGTTTTTCAAAATGCCCCATTGTGGGTGGTATAAGGTTCCAGAGGTTTTTTTTCTGTTACGAATGAGTCAGCATGTGAATAAGCTAAGAAGAGGAGATTGGGGGGACAGCAGGAAATACTTAGCAACTCCAAGCTCAATTGGCTGAAAACAAGTTAGTACTGAAGACACTGAAGCTACAATGAGAACTGGGCCTGGATCCAATGTTAGGTGGTCAGAGAGTTTCACAGAGTTCAGTGAATTCTCTGTAAGCAGTGCAGAGTCCGACATATTCATTCACAGTTTATAACAGCTGTTATATTGCTTTCAATGAAAGAGGGGTTACTGCAGTTTTTTTCTCTTTTTTGCAAAGATGTGGCCGAAAACAACAAGTGCCACTTAATGCATAAGTATATTGTGAATTGTTTAGCAATGAATGCTTCTATACAAAACTATGTATGAAAATATGTGCATTAACTGCTTTCAGCTGTACTTAGAAGTTGTTGCTTTTTGATATGGCTGGGTCTTTAGGGGAGCGAGGATGTGATCTGGGGATGTGGGCCTATGAGAGTCCGAGTTTTGAGGCTGAGGAGCTCGTTTGGTGGTTATCGTCCGCGTAGGCCGAGAGGAATGCTGTGGTGTGCGTCTGATCTACACCATATGAAACCCCAACAAACACAGCTCTGCCTCCAGCTGTAATCTGCAGTCATGTGATGAGCCTCAGCCAATGGCAGGGTTTGACCTACCGTCTGTGCAGGCTCAAAACGAAGCCAATTCCATACTGCTGATCTGCGTGCGTGTGTATGCATGTGCATGTGTGTGAGTTCAAGCAGCTATATCCCTGATTTAGACAAAATTCTCACGGTTTAGTCATGCAGAAGGCCTCCCTCTCAATAAAGTCCATGACATGTCTGGTCTTTTAGGAACCAAAAGCCATTGGCTACTTATAGGCACATTCCTGCAGCCCTTAACTAGAATAAACACATTCATTCTGCGAATGGGAAATAGATATTAGTGACTTTTTTATTCAATCATACAACACCAGGCTCCAGACACTTAACTCACTCCACACACTTATAAGACCCAGACTGCAATACAGAAAGAAGTTACTACTAAAAGCACTGCAAAGAATTGAGGCTTTCTGTGAGTCTTTACAAAAAAATCTTATTTTACCTTTGAATAACCAAGGTACTCGCTGTGAGATTAAAAGCCTCTTTTTACAGAACTTAGCAAAGAAATGAAGAGGCAAGTTAATAAAGCGTAAAAGTAAAATCAAATGAAATTAAAGCACAACCAAAGTGTTTTCTTTTCTATTCCAGCATGACTGTGCCCCAGTGCACAAAACAAGCCATGGTTGGATACGTTTGGTGTGGAAGAACCACAGAGCCCTGACCTCAACCCCATCCAACACCTTTGGGATGAACTGGAATGGAGATTGTGAGCCAGGCCTTCTCGTCCAACATCAGTGTCTGATGCTCTACGGAATAAATACACACAAATTCCCACAGAAACTTGTGGAAAGCCTTCCAAGACGAGTGGAAGCTGTTATAGCTGCAAAAAGGAGACCAGCTTAATATTAAAGGCTATGTATTTGAAGTTTATACATATATGAACTTAAATTTGAATCACAAACAGCATTTTAGCTTTCCAGGAAAACATCTGGGACCCTAGGTCATTCCTTAGAAGAACTTAACCGCACTGATATTTTATATTACTTTTATTACTTTTCATTACTATTATTCACAACCAAATTAAATTTTATGTTTAAAAAACCATTAATAAAGAATTTAATACAATGAGCTTGGTATGATAAAGCCCTGATTTGAAAGATGTATTCAGATGTATTTCCAGGAAAAGGGTAAAACACCAGATATTGGCATTAACTGGTTAATAACAAGAACAATCATAATACAGTTCATTCTTTAACTTAAAATAGGTTACTCACGCTTCAAGTGTTTCTATAGACCATTCTGAGAGGCTGGAACATTGTGGCTAGAAGGTGCTTCGGCAAATTCATCAGAGTATAAATACTCTCTCTCTCGCTCTTTCTCTCTGTCCTATGTACAGCATGCTTGCACAAACACACACACACACACAGACACATACACACACACTCACGGCCTCAATCTCTCAATCTCTTGCTCTCCCTATGCGCCATGCTCCAATGCGGCATGCCAGCACTGCGAGAAATCAATTAAAACTTGATTAAGCCTTCTTTACAGTTCCTTCTTATTCTTTGTAATTTTTAATTTCATATGAGCAGAAGGGTTGGAAAAGGTAGACGCTATTTACCCTCTTCACTCTCTGGGGGTTATTTGCTTTGCTTAGTCTTTGAATCATTGCCTTTGATTAAAAACCTTATAGGTGAGAGTTGAACAACATAATTGCACAGTCTGTCCAGAAAAAGAAATTAACCTAAAGTGATCCGACTTAAAAATCCACTGTGTAAAATGCACACAAACATTGAAGAGGGACCACTCTCAAAGTGGTACATTAGATAAGTAATGTAAACTCAACATTTTAATTTCATTAAAGTACTACCACATAAAAACCCACTTACCCCAGGTGTGGTCAATCATCCAAGAAGTGAGTCAAAATTCTGCTTCTTCATCTGAGGCTGATGTCAATAAAAACTAGAAGTCAATAGTCACCCAAATCTTTGTAGTATGACTTACTAGGAGCTAAAAGAACATTAACAAACATTTCTCAGAACGTTACAGGCAACGAGTTTTACCAAAGGGTCTGTTTTTTCAAACGGAGAAATTAGTCAAGATCAGTCCTCCTTATGGCCATTTTGTGAATTCCAGCCCTTGTGGTCTGAAATTGCTGCTTGTGACTGTGAAGACTTGTTTGGGACAGACACTGTTTGGGTATTGGGACACACCTCTTAATTTTTTAATTCAGGTGCCCCCTTTACTTTCAGGGAAGTAAAAAAAGTCCTCAACATATCAAAACATTTTGGACAACGTCACGCTTCTAACTTTGTGGACACAGTTTGGGGAAGAACCTTTTCTATTTCAGCATGACTGTACCCCTGTGCACAAAGCAAGCTCCATAAAGACGTGGCTGGATGAGTTCAGTGTGGAAGAACTTGACTGGTCCCCACAGAGCCCTGACCTCAACCCAATCCAGCACCTTTGGGATGAACTGGAACGGAGATTGCGAGCCAGACCTTCTCATCCAACATCAGTGCCTGACCTCATAAATAATATGGATAATACAGGGCACAAATTCCCACAGAAATTCCCTCCAAAATCTTGTGGAAAGCCTTCCAAGAAGAGTGGAAGCTGTTGTAGCTGTAAAGGGGGACCAACCCCATATGAAAGTCTATGGATTTGTCATTAAAGTCCCTGTTGGTATAATGGTCAGGCCTCTCAATACTTTTGTCCATATAGTGTATGATCTAGTGTATGTCATGAAAAAATGCTTGTTTTCTTCTCCTCATTAATATGCAATGCAAAGTTATTTTGATAGTCAAGAATAGACTGTTGTTTCTTATTTATATTTATTTCCTATTACTCCTGCACCAGTAGCACATCCCTAATTTGGCATTGGCAGTAGTTCTGCTGTAGGCTGACTGTGGTAAGATAACAGGACATCTGGGAATAAAATTATAAGAAATACTTTCTACCTCTGGCAGTACATGAATTAAATTAACAAACAGGGAGGTAAATGTAAGGAGCGAGACACGGCCGCCATAGCCATCACACAGACAGACTCAATCAGTGCAGTCGCTTGTCTCTCTCCAGGCTGTACTGGGAAGCAGTACCCCTAGGTAGCTGCTGCACTTTGTATGGTAATTTTCATTAAGCTGCAACTGGCTCTGTCTCTTAATTGGTTTTGACTTCAAGAAAGCAAACGTGTTTCCAAAAAGCCTCTTAGAACTCAGCAGCTTAATGATTATATTTAATTAAAAACTGAAGTATGATCATCACAGCATCACAGATGGTTCTGTTATTTAAATGAATTCCTCTTTCCCTCTTCCTCAGAGAGCCTGCATTGACTTTGCCATCAATGCCAAGCCGCTGACCCGCTACATGCCCCAAAACCAGCAATCCTTCCAGTACAGGATGTGGAAGTTTGTGGTGTCGGTGCCGTTTGAGTACTCCATTATGATCATGATTGCCCTCAACACTGTGGTCCTCATGATGAAGGTCAGGGACTGGTCTTTTCATCTAACTGCAATTTTCAGTTACTTTATTTTTCTGTATTTAGAATTCAAAAGAGATACAATTTGTAGCTTAATCTACAGTACATTTATTAGCAGAGGTCTATGAAAAGGGCAGTGATTGTTACAGTAGTCCCCCAAAAACTGCACTGCTTGTCCTGTGTCCTGAATCTAAAGGAGCAGAAATGTAGGTGAAGTCACTAATGTGGACAGGTTGAATTGTTGGATGATAAAGAAATGCTTTGTGCATTTACGATAAGAGGTTGGTGTGACAAGTTTGATGAATCACCTCACAAATCTAAGTATAGTGATACTTATCACAGCATCACTGCCTGGTGAGGGCCACACTAATGGATGAGGCTTCTAATGCTGCTTCCAGTCTGGTCCTCCCCTGCTTACTTTAGCTTTTCTACATGCCAGGCACATGCAGGTGCGGGGCTTTAGGTGCTCAATAACCTTCCCCGTTGGGCTCTTTTGGCAGTGCTAGCGACCCCCGTGTACCAAAAATTTAATTTAGTCATAGTTTCATGACTACACTGCCTTTTGAGCACCTGTTCCTAATACAATTCTCAGCAGAGCCCAGTACATTACCCCTAAAACATATATTTAAATAAAAGACTAGATTTGTGGATTCTATTGCAACCTTTAGTGCGCAGCTGGATATAGCTGGATATTTTGTAAACTGCAGTAATGGCACAATATTGGCTCTTTATTTCACCAGAACAATTAAAGCAGTCCACATTCATCTATTGTCTACACATTTAGCTGGTGTGACTGTTGAAACAACATTTTAGATGCTCTCATATAAATCCTTTATTGCTCCAGAGTGTTTCACACACTACAGTAACTTAAGAAAACACATGTTACATTTAACTTTAACCTCAGCCAAAACAACTTGGTCCTTATTTGACATCAGAGTTACATAGCATTCATAGATTTACATAGCATTCATAGATATAGCCTTACATAGCATTCATGTTACATAGCATTCATAGATTTACATAGCATTCATAGATATAGCATTACATAGCCTTCATGTTACATAGCATTCATAGATTAGTTCTAATGTCTATCTATACTTATACATGAATCTTTTATTAACTGAACCAGTTTGAACCCATCGAAGTTTCCATGCTTCCTCGTGATTTATTCTGAAACATGTGAAAGATTCTTTTTTCTTTTTGTTATGTAGTTCCACGGTGCCCCAGAGTTTTATGAGGCGATGCTAAAGTATCTCAACATCGTCTTTACTGCCCTCTTTTCATTGGAGTGCGTTCTCAAGATCATTGCTTTTGGCCCTTTGGTAAGTGCCCGTCTCTCATACCTTCAACACTTTAAAATGGCCCCTTGGGCAAATATAATGGTTTAACGGAACCGCATCCTGAGACTGTTGAATGAGCAGTCCTTTCAGCTTGTGCGTGAGTGATCTTGCTAATCCTCTTCGTTCCAGAATTACCTGAAGGACGCCTGGAACGTGTTTGACTTTGTGACAGTGCTGGGGAGCATTACTGATATCCTGGTCACTGAGATTAATGTAAGTGAAAAGCAGTGGGCATCCAGCATGAACATCTTTGGAGTGGGCCTGGTCTTAATAGCTCCAGCAGAGGCAGGGACAGAAGGAAAGAAAGAGTGGATTATGGTTCTGAATCAGATTAACACATGAAGAACGAAACACCCGTCCTAGCACTGAGCTTTGATAGGCCCACAAACAGCTGAGAGATTTATATTTTAATGTTATTCACTGCTTTCATACTATGTTCATCTGTTCCTATCCTCTTCTTGCACTACTCTTACATAAGTGTAGCACTTAATATTTGCCTCTAATTCTCACAGTGTTCCTGAAGCTTGATTGTGTCTTCATGTTGTTTGTCACTTTGGATAAAAGCCCCTGCCAAATGATTGTAGTAGTATTACTAGTAGTAGTTACTAAAACTGTAATCAAACCCTGAGAAATAAAAATAGCAGAGTCACTCCGAATACAGTTATTATCTACTAGTGATGCACGGCAACCCAAACCAGACAAGACCCACAATGTTTCTGAAAGTTATTTGTAACTTAGAGAGAATTTTGCTTTGGCATTTACCAAATCTTTGAATGAGTAATCCACGCATCACTACCATCTACAATTACATCTGCTAATTAAATAGGATTTTACACAGTTTTATCTTAACTCATTTTCAGTCTTTAAGAAGCAAACAAATGCAAGGTTTAATGTGAAATACCCCATTGTAAAGAACCCAAACTCATTTTAAAGACACACATCAGTAGGATCCAGACACCTGAAGAGCCTCTAAAAGCATACAGAAAGTTATTTCATGAATTGGTTATGAATATGCTGCCTGATGTCCGAGACATTGTTTTATTGTAAAACACATTAGTGGCAAAAAGGTACGTGAACCTGGGTTTCTGCCATCACCATTGTAAAGAAATCCAAGTCAGTAAGATTCTCTGTAATTCACTATCAAACCTCTCTGAATGACTCAGGTTCATTGAGTTCTGTTGAATTGTTCTGAAATGTTGTAATCCTCCTTTAACTTCTTCAGAAGTCTTTGACTGGCTGGATCTGAGGAATTAGTGCTATGTTAGGTGGATGTGGTATTATAAAATCTGAACTAAACCCTCCAGAAGGAGAGTTGGTGACCCCCGAGGTCATACCCTAATATGTAAATCCAGTCTAGTTGTATTTAACTTGTGTTCTGTGGGTCAGGTTTGTATTTTTCACCCAGAGCTTCATGTAGTGCATCACGTGAGTTTTTCTGGCATATGTGTTCGGATTTTAAGAGTCATGGTTCATTTTTATATGACCATTTCCAACCTCTCTTTATTTGTTAAACAGGCTGTTTATGATACTGTGGCTTTTGACTCATTTATGTTAATGAGCTCTGTTTCGATTGGCCGCCCTGTATTATCCCTTGTTAAAAAAACAGTCTGGGCTGAAACACTTCCTATAGCTTCAGCGTGAATTGCTGAATATGAGTAAACATGTTGGCTTTCATGATATGGCTCCTTTAAACAGTAGTACTGTATGTCTTAATGTCCATGTCATTGTCAAATATTGTTACTAATGTTAATGTCTGTAATGTAATGTAATGTAATGTAATGTAACTTTCTCTGTATGTGATGGCTGCTCATGTTTTCCTGTTTTTCTCTTGGTTTCCTTCGTCTCTCTCTCTCTTTCTTTCTCCCTCTCTCTCTCTCCCACCTCTCTCTCTCTCTCTCTCTCTCTCTCTCTCTCTCCTTTCTGCTTGATCTTCTTCTTGTCCATTGTTCTCACTCCATCTCGGCTGCCATGATATTTGCCCTTCATTTATAGACGACGGTGAGTGACATGTCTTCTTGTGCCAGTAAATATCCATTTCACCTTCTAAAAACTGACTGGTTCTCTGTTGTGAATGTTTTGGGTGTGTCAGCACTCACTGGGTCCCGATAGAAACAAAGAAATATTTGTTATTAAGAGAAGACCTACTTCACTATTAGTTGGGACGCAGTTATTGTGGGCCAAAGCTTTACAAAAGACTGTAACATTTATTTCTTTAGGGTTACAAAGGAGTGCAGACATTTTCGCACGCACAGAGGCAAGGCCTTGTCTAAATGATCTGCTTATACATGGGCCATTAATTACTAGCTTAAAATAGCATTCAAATCTAGAGATTGGCCAGTGTCTATAACTTTAAGTAAATATCTACTGGTGCAGTGAAATAGCTGCTATCTGCTGCAGTGGAATAGCTGTGGCCTTCGGTGAGAGAAGGTAATTGTCTCCTACAGAAGCTTATTATATCATTGCTGGTCTTCAGTACATTGAGCTCTCTTTATCTAGGGCCCGTTTTGGGCGGGATAAAGGCTAGAAAAAGACGTCAGCTTGATGAACAAGTGAATGAATAAATGAATAAATTAAGTAATGTGCAATCCCACAGGACCGCCTGTTAAACCTGAGCTTCCTGAGGCTCTTCCGGGCGGCTCGTCTCATCAAGCTCCTCCGCCAGGGCTACACCATCCGCATCCTGCTCTGGACCTTCGTGCAGTCTTTCAAGGTACTGGGCTCTGTTTTTTATTAAGGACTCTGTACAATGGATATAGACAATGCTGTGTAAGTTTGAAAACAATACTCAATAACATTTTTCCTGTTCCAGGCCCTGCCTTACGTTTGCCTTCTAATCGCAATGCTGTTCTTCATTTATGCCATCATAGGAATGCAGGTCAGTGCACTGATGGACATAAGTGCTCCCATTCAAAATGTTTAATAATTCAGACAACATAGTGTATTTTGAGAAGTTATTCAATGATAAAGAATATCCTGTAAAAATCAAATTTTGGATGTGTTTTCTTCTCTGTAGCTGCTATTGGCAGCTGTAGTCTGAGTTTGGTCTTATGCTGTCTGTGCAGGTCTTTGGAAACATTGAGCTGAACGAGGACACTGCCATCAACCACCACAACAACTTTCGCACATTCCTTCAAGCTCTCATGCTGCTCTTCAGGTGAATACTGATCTTAGATATGCCTACAAAGTCTGAGTCTATGATCTTCTGAGAAGAAAACATCTAAAGCAAGACTAATAATGCATGTGTAGTGCAAACTAATTATAAAAAAGATATGAACTCAAGTTTGGGAGGTAGACCAAGCCTGAAACGCCTCATCTTTCCCATCTAATTGCCTAAAAGTTCCTATCTTCTCTTTGCTGTGACAGTATTTTAAACCCTGTGCCAGACCTTAGTTTTTCGGTCCCTGTTCATCTAAATCCTGGGTGTCAAACTCCGGTCCTGGAGGGTCGGTGTCCAGCACAGTTTGATGGTTCTCCTCCTCACTAACCTCATCACATTCACTAAACCTGACAATTAACTGGCGAGGTGAACCAGGTGTTTCTGAGCAGGAAAATCGCCAAAACGTGCTGGACGAGTTCCACACCCCTGATCTAAATGGTGGTCCAGCCTTCTGGCTTAAAGCAGAAGTTGCTGAGAACCCCTGCCCAAGTTCACAGAGTCCTCTCCCCTCCTACAGACATGCAGTCTCTTCCCACACCACAACCATATGTTGAGGGCGTGGTCCACAACTGAAAACCTATCGAGGTTTACCCCATTATGACTGCGATGTGTCATGGTGTTGCATTCAGTCCCTTTATAGCGCCACTACTTATTTCGTACATTTCACGAGTTTGAATTATGCACTACATCCGTGCTTCATTCAGTGCCTGGCTTCAGGCCAGTGAAGTTCTTAAAGGAGAGAAGTGTGTGTGCATAAACCCACTCTCAAATGAAAAAAAGATACTCCATTTCTCCCACCGCATGCCCCCTAGCAGTTGCATCCCACCAGAGTTGCTGCGTAACATTCCCTGAACTGAATAATGCTGGTGTCTTACCACTGTCCTTTCTGGGTGGCTGCACTTTTGACTCTTTCTGCCGCAGGAGGGAGTACTGAGGTTCATTTCTTCTCGGGCCCGGAAACAATTTGCAGAAAAGCACCGAGATAGTGTTGATGATGGGTGCTAATAGGGTGGACGACCGCACGGAGAGTGCGCTCTCTCTCTCTCCGGTGTCTCTGAGGGAGCTGTTAATTGGCTGTGCAGACAGGGGGTTTGTGTGTGTCCTCTCAGTGTTAGGCGCTGGCATACCCCCTGGTTAGAACATTAGTACTGTGATATGTGACTGTGATTGTGTGTGTGTGCGTCAGCCTTTGTTCTCAGATGTGTTTACAGGCTCTCGCTGAAGTCACGCTCCGTTAAATACCTCTTTCTTGCAAGTACTCCTTCTTTCTGCCCCTTCCCTGCTTCTGTTCCCAGTAAAAGCTGAAAATGCAGTTTGAAGTGTCACCTGAAGGTAGAGGGTAGCTGATACCTCAGATTTCCATATTTTAATGAACCCCCACACTCTTTCATACCCCTCCCTGCCAGTCTCTTGGCTCAGTGGCAGAGACAAGGCCCCTGTGCTTTTGCTAATTGAGCCACCAACTGGTTTGGCTTAACAAAATGTACGGGAGCTTTTTCCACCACCTCGAACCTTTCTGTTCATCTCTCCATGAAGGAACATTCTGTACACAAGCTTATCTTTACCCCAGATAGAGTCCGACAGCAAAGGTGTGTTTAGTATCATGCAAACTGTGTACCTCACATTAAACCATGTTAATTTGTTAAGAAATCTCAATTAGACTTCTCTATGTGGTGTCTAACTCTGTGGCACACTGCTGTTTATGAAAATATGGATAAACTTCAGGCTTCAGCAGAGTGTGCATGCATGTATTTATCACTTTGTAGAGACCAAATGTCCTCAAAATGATAAGAAAACTGGAAGATCTGTAGAAGTGGGGACATTTTGCTGGTCTTCATAAGGAAATGTGGTGTTTTCAGCAAAAATCTCCTTTTTTAGGAAAAACTGAAGGAGCAGAAAGATTGTCTTTTGAGTACTGATGTTAAGGTCGGGGTCGGGTTTATGGAATGTCCTCACAGTAATACCAAAATATAGTAATATAGTAGTAGCGTTTGTGTATTTGTGTTGTTTAGGCATGCAGTTAGTCTGATGCTAATTGGTGAATATAGGCTTTCATTACCTTTAGCTGCATTAGACTTTTATTTTTTTTGCATCTATAGCACTGTGCAGTTCTATATTAATGTGTATATGAACTGATGTATTTATGATCTGTGGGTCACTCAGGAGTGCCACAGGGGAGGCCTGGCACGAGATTATGCTGTCCTGTCTGAGTCACCGTGCGTGTGATGAGCGCTCTGGCACCACGGGGAAGGAGTGCGGCAGCGACTTCGCCTACTTCTACTTCGTCTCCTTCATCTTCCTCTGCTCGTTCCTGGTTAGTGCTTTTTGGCCCTCTCCATTACCTTAGCCTATTATTATTAAGATTTTCATTTGCGTTCCTATATTCCTCACCTCACCCAGTTATGCTTCTTATTTACCTTTTTTGTTGCAAATATGGAATAAAAACAAAATGTGTGTAAGGTTCCTATTCTGAAAACATATTATGGTATTTAAAAAAGAAGAAATAAGAGACGGTTTACTGAGGATCTGGGATTCTGAGTTATATCCCCCAAACATCTCTTCTGTGTTTTATTTTCCATTGAAACTAAAAATATCAGGAAAACGGTTGGTTTTGGCCAAGAAGAATTTTTTTTACCCTGGACGAGATATTCCTTTCTCACAGCCTTAACATTTCTTTATTTCTCTGGAGAAAAGTGGATTTAACCTACAGGCTGCAATAACAGTTTTTATTTATTTATTTATTTATTTATTCTTCCAGAAAAAGGCTAAATTATTTTGTAAAAGTGAACTGTGCTTCTGTGTTCTCTGAAGATCTTAAAGTTGCTCTGTTTAACACTCCCCCAAGTTTGGTTACGATGGTTTACAGCAAGGTCCTTAATCGGCATGAAAGAACAGCTGCAACCTGCAGTCTCTCCCTTTTCTGCAGATGCTGAACCTGTTCGTAGCTGTGATCATGGATAATTTCGAATACCTGACGCGAGACTCTTCGATCCTGGGTCCGCACCACCTGGACGAATTCATCCGTGTGTGGGCGGAATACGATCCGGCCGCTTGGTATGTTTCAACCTCCCAAACCCCCCCTGGATGTTTCTGATTCTCTGAAATGCCCAGTAAGACAGTAGTCTAGTCACTGTAGTGAAAGCAAGGGTCCGTCCTTGTGGGCTGAAAAGCCTCTCATGATCTTAGGCCAGACCCTGCACGTTTATTTAAGCAATGTTTCCCTCCTCTGCCTTCTTCTATGAGATGATGTTTGAAGGAACTGTTTCCCTCTGAGTGTTTATAGGAGCCCTGATCATGCTCAAGCCGACCGGACACCTATGGGATCGAGTACCCATACCTGTCTAATGAAGTCCACTGCTTTTGCCAATGTACTCTCCAAGCTGTCCTTATACATGTGTCATGTCTTGCTTGTTTTCTCCGCAGCGGACGGATTTCCTATAAGGATATGTACAATTTGTTGCGCATTATCTCGCCCCCTCTTGGCTTAGGGAAGAACTGCCCTAATAGGGTAGCATACAAGGTTTGCAACCCCAGAAACTTCCTCCACTTTTGTGGGCTCTGTGCGCCACTGCTCAGAGACCCAAACTGAATGGCTGTGCACCAAATGACTTGCCTATACACAAGCACTTGCCCTTCCAGACTTGACTGGCTTATGGTTAATGACGCTGATTGAGAAACAAAGCTTTCATAGCCACAAAACGACATGCATTAAGGATATTTTAATATGATACTGTATGATCTACATGCTCATACACACTTACTGTGAAGATGATTCTTTAAATCAAAGTTTATTCATTTGTAAAGTCATAAATACCGAGCCTTCTTATATGTCACTATGTGTATGATAGTTATGCAGCCAATGCTGAGAATACTGTAGCAGTAAATCCAGATGTGCTAAGTGTTGATTTTATACTAAGTTGAATGGCAGCGGAAGGCCTGGCATTGAAACCTTTGTTTCCAAGCACTTGAAAGAGGAAACCACTTGATGTCTCTTAGCATGCAGAAGCAGACATCCTCCAAACAATGCAGCCATTCTGTCACCATCCACACCATGTGTGCACCTCACTCTGCTCCATCCCACCTCCTCCATCAGGGATCAACTCCTCTCCCCTCAGACCTCTAGGATCCATCTTTGTCCCTGCCTGGGCAAGGATGGCATCCCTGTCCATGACACTCTTGGAAATCTAAATAACGCAGATTTCTGTTTTTGTTTGTTTGTTTGTTTGTTTGTTTTTGTTTGATTTGTTTTCTCTTCTTCATTTTGTCCTTTTTTTGTTGTTGTTCCTTCTTAAAATTTCATTTCCTCCCCTCTGTTCCTCTTCCCGTCTCTCTAACTCCCCATCCTTGTCTTTTATTTTGGATTTTTTGCTTTCTCTACACTGTGAAGTGGCCGTATCAAGTACCGCGATATGTATGAGATGCTGCTCCACATGTCCCCACCTTTAGGTTTGGGAAAGAAATGTCCGCCACGAATCGCCTACAAGGTAGCTCGACTTCACCTGTCCCCCTCCCCCCACCACCCTTCCCCACCTCCCTCCTCCCTTCTTCTGCTCGCCCTGTCTTCCCATTGGCTTACCCTTCAGCCAATCTCTGTGCTCTGCAATGTTTCCCGCCCCGGTTTCCTTGTTTTTCTTTTCTCTCTTTTTGTTTTTCTTTTGCCCGCTCTCCGGTCTCTATGGTGTGGCCCCTCCTCTTCTTTCTCCCTTTCTCGGATCACAGCGCCCCTTCTCCACTTCTTGCATCGTCTAAAGATGAAGACAGTATAAGAGTTTGAAGCTTTAGTAAAGTGTTAGCTTGATTTTAGCGATGTCTGAGGGAATTCTATCTCATGTACATTTACTCAAATACGTTTTTTTACGCTGCATTGTTTGTGCACGATATAAGCAGCTCAAACCGAGCACTTCTGAATACCAGTCTGTTTTACGATTGGCATTAGACATTTGCTTTTTTTCCTTCTAAAAATTAGTACCTCATAACCAGCCCCTTACAAAGATATGCATTATTGGTGTAGCAGTTGGTCGAACCATACCAGGCAATATGTACTCTAGGTAATGTCCTTTAATTTAGTGGCCCCACATTTAGCTCAGTGAGCTTGTCGTTTCTAACCTCTTAACCTAGAGCAGGTCTGTGCCCCTAACAGCTGTTCCCTCTTATTCTTCTTTGTTGTGGAGCAGTGTATATTTGCGTATGTGTGCTGTCTAAGTCGCTTTGAACCACAAGAGTATCTCTCTCTCTCCCTCTCTGTATCTCTCTCTCTCTCTCTCTCTGTATCTCTCTCTCCCTCTCTGTATCTCTCTCTCTCTCTCTCTCTATCTATCTCTGGGTATCTCTGTGTCTCTCTTTCTCTCTGTATCTCTCTCTCTGTATCTCTCTTTATCTCTGTATCTCTGTATCTCTTTTGCTCTTTTGCTTGTGCTCCCAGTCTCTCATCCACCATGTCCTCTGCTCTCTTTCTTCTGTCTCTCTCCTTTGTTTGTAACGCACTCTTTTCCTCCCTGTTGAATGTGTGAGCGTTCGGCTGTGTGTGACAGTCCCTTCTCTTTTGTCCATCCTGACTTTTTTTTTTTACTTTTAATCTCCGCACTGCTACTGCAAGTAGATGTACACTCTCTTAGTTCACTGGAGCTCGACTCTTCACCGCATGTCATTAATATACACCTTATCTGTCCAACAACCTCATTTACAGATGAAGTCGGTTGACTGAAATGAACCTGGCCTAGAACGGTGCTTTAGTCCTCTGTCTTAGAAAATAGAGCCTGGCTGATGTGTGATCCAGCTTTATTGTTATTGGCATTTGCATAAATTTTGCTCATACACTGTCAGTATTTACAAGTGATTTGTTTTATGTTGTAATGTAAAGGTGTAATACTAAAGGAACTGCTCATTTCATGAGACTTTTCATGGTTTCTTGCTCTCATTTGAACCTCATTCAATTTGAACACAAAACAACATCGTAATTGCAATAAAAAACAAACAGATGTAAAATGGATCTAATCCTTAGCCTTAATGAGAATAACGTAAAAAAAAAAACGTATATGTGAAGAGGTTTGCACTGTTCTTTAAAGAACAGTCCAAACACAGTTGGCTGTAAGGTGCTATTTACTACTGGAGTGTATTTCATTTTCAACTCTCCATTAATATTGTAATTTTAAGCTGCTTAAAATCAGCATCCAATTTGTTTTATATCCGTCGGGCTCTATTTGAAAGCACTCGAAAGTCGCAGCTTGGAATTTTCAGAATCGAAAAATGAACGTAGTGTTAATTCCAACAAAAATATTCTTTATCCAGCTTATCTGAAGGCAGAGTGGAGCTCCTGTGACCTGTCGAGGCACTCTCATGGTTATGTCTACATGCTTTTCTCCACTCTCCTGTCAGTGTCAGTCTCTCACCGACGCACTTTGGTTGCAGACCGTAGCCTATAGAAGTGAATGTGACTGTTTGAATACTGTTATGTCTCTGTATTTGTACACTGTACCTTCGGACAAAACGTTTTGTGTGCTTTAAATTGAGAGTGTGCCCACCCAAAGAGATGCCACTCTGACAAAACACAGATTTTAGAACTAGACTCTCACAAGCACACAGATGGTTTTGGCCCGGAGGCGTCTTGCTGGTCTGTATTATTTGTTTTAAGTCACTGCAGAGTGCTCTTATGTTTCTAATGGCCCTCCTGACTCCCCTCAGCGTCTGGTGAAAATGAACATGCCCATCGCTGATGACAACACAGTGCACTTCACCTCTACGCTTATGGCCCTGATCCGCACTGCCCTAGAGATAAAGCTGGCCTCAGGTCAGTCACGTGACCTTTCTCCTCTTATTTCTACTGTGTAGGGCTGTTATTAACAATTACTTATATTCATTAAATAGTTATGCATTCTTCCGTTTTATCTCTCTTTGCCCACATCGCAACATCACTGTCATTCAAGGCTGCATCTTCTATTATGCAAGCTGTCAGGATGATGTTTTATATTAAAATTATGGAGCCCTTTACTTTTGAGCATTGGCTCTTAAGATGCAAAACACCTCATAAACTTGGCTTGTGACTCACTCAGTCAGTCACACACTCACACATGTTTTGCAAGATGAAGATTCTCCACAAGGAGGCTCCGGTACCACTCAAGAAATGGTGCTCTGCATACGTGACACTTCATGTCCTTACAATATCATATTTTCATGGCACAAACACTAATTCAATATTTATAATTGCATTAATAACATTTATTATTTCTGTTATAGTTACTTGTTCGTTTTTTGTAATAGTTCGCTTATTACTCCGTTTGCACTATTACTATTTTATTTTATTTTATTTTATTTTCTTATTTATAAATTTTTTTCCCTCCTAACTCTCTGTCTTATCTTTATTCCTCTTGTTGCAATGAGCATGTTTATGACAAAAGTTTCCCTCGGGATAAATTAAGTTCTTTCTTATCTTATCTTAAATCCTTTGTTGATTAATTGTTGGTTCTTTAATACAGTAGCGCTCATATAATAGTTCTGTTCCAATCCTACCCACCTTATATGTCTTTTTTTTACTCACTTTCAACTGTAGCAGAGTGAATTAATGAGCATGCCCTGTTGATTTTTAACTGTTAACTCTGACAGAGTTGATGAGACATATGCTGGATTCATTTTGTTAACTTTGTTAAGTGCTGGTGGTGTGCTTGGTGCCATGTGTCCCATCAGGGCTCATTAGAGTGGCAAGAGTGTGTGTGTGTGTGTGTGTGTGTGTGTGTGTGTGTGTGTGTGCACATACTGCTGAATCACAGTGGATTGCTGCGTGTCTGCCGGATGGTTTTTTAAGCTTCACTGCCCAGTCCTTTTCACTGCCTCCAAGGAATATCTGCTTATCCCTGCAAAAAGAATTCCATGTTTTGTTTGTACGTTAAGTTGTATTCAGTTAAAGATCCGAAAATACTGTGTTTGGTGAGAGGGTCCTGGATTCTTGCCAGATCCAAAATCCTATCCAAACAAATAATATATCATGAAATAGAACAGTATTGATTTTATTTGATGTACCGTTCAAGTCTGGACTATTTCATCAGACAGAATCACTCCCCAAGTAAACTGCCATCAGCCCTCTGGGGAAACTTTAATAATGATTCTTTTAGTTGTTTGGCAGTTTCTAACAAATGACATAACGGAGTCGTGACCCAAAAGCAAGGACCAAAGTGCTGTTTATTTATTTGGTTCCAAACTCTAATTGTTTTATTTTCTGAGGTTATCTGAGGGACTCAGAAGGACCAAGACTGCAAGCTTGTCTTTGATGTGTCTCTCTGGGGACTGAGCACCTGTTCTGTGGCTGTTCTCTGCAGGAATGGTGGCCCAGCGTCTCTGTGATGCTGAAATGAAGAAGGAGCTGGCCACCGTCTGGCCAAACCTGTCCCAAAAGACCATGGACCTGCTGGTGACACCCCACAAACGTAAGCAACCCAGTCACTTACTATCACCTACACATGCAGTTAATTTTGATCTGGTTGGTGCTAATTAACTTGAACTCAATCCAGCAAGCCTGTGCCTGTTCTGCCATCTAGTGGTCAGAAGCAGATTTTTGCCACTGCCATCGTTCCACTATGCCGGATGTGCGAATCTCTTTATGATGGAACATCTCAGACAAACACGTTTGATTATTTAAGACTATTCAAGCTTTACTGGTGTTTCCTGCAGCCAATGAGTTGACGGTTGGGAAGGTGTATGCTGCTCTCATGATCTTTGACTACTACAAGCAGAACAGAGCTAAGAGACTGCAGATGCAGCAGCAGCAGTCCAAAGATCAGACAGGACCTGGACCACAGGTGAGCTACCACACACACACACACACAAAGACACTCGTAGCTTTTCCTGATGGAGCAAAAACACGGAAAACGGAACAATTTCAATGTCCTCGCCATTAAAATGTCAGCAGAGAACAATGTAGCGACTTGTAATTGGATGCTCTAATTTGATTTACATGATATTCTGCTCATGCGTTTCCTCATGTGTTTAGTTCCTATGGAAAAAAACAAAACCCATATAAATAACAAGCTGCCTCTCAATACTGTGTATGAAAACTATATGCATATATGTAATGTGATGACTGTGTCATTATTATGCTTCAGTTAAAGTTTTGGTTTGCTTTCGCAGAGCTGTGTTTTGGGTTCTTGTTTGGTCTTTAGCCAGCGTGACTTGCATATATGCAGTTCAAACAATTTCAGACTGACATGCTGTTGTGTGTTGAAGTTTCTCTTTCCTTTTTGGTCTCGCTCCTATAGAGTAAAGTGGGAGCTCTCCTGGAGCCCATCTTGCCTCTGACCCCCTTGCAGGAGAAGAGCAAGAACAATGTGGACTGCCTCCCAGAGAGCCAACCTTACAGACCCAGCTCTACCACACTTAACAACGGACGCACACTGTAGGCCATTATCACTGCACGTCCACACACTCCGCCATACACACAAAAATGCAGTTACACACCACTAAATCTCCATTGCAAATTCAATGTTTGCATGCTGCCACAAAGTGTTTATAAAACTTGATTGTTGAGTTGATTAAAATTTGGTCAGAAATGTTTGTTTCCCTTTTGTGCACATTACATCATTAATTACATTAATTATTTACATCATTATTTCTTTTTGCCCTTTTTTCATAAAGTAAATCTAGCCATGATAACACTATCAAAGGCTCTTCATCCTGGGTGTCTGAGAAAACCAAAGAAGTCTACAAATCAAAGAGACGACCCATCTCAAGAGGCCAATCGGAGGACATCTCAAATGCCAACACTGCCCAGGTATTCTGTCTTAAAGGGTCTTAAAGAGTCTTTAGAGCAGAAATGAATATGTTTTATTTCAATTGTGTGTGTGTGTGTGTGTGTGTGTTTGGCAGGTGTCAGTAGAAATGAGGAAAATGGAGAACAGTGCCAATCCAGTAGCACCTGTTAGTTTTGATGGGCAAGGGCGAGCAGTGTCCATGCCTAAACTCAACACAGAGATGCAGGTACCCTACTTTAAGATGCTATTGTTTTTGTGGGTTTTTTTCTTTTTTTCCTTGCCTTACCTATTACTTGAGTTTACAGGCATAATTTACAGGCATAAACCCAGTTCTTCCAACACACCAAGTCAGCAGGAAACCTAATCTTACTTTCATTACCTGAGATAAGGCAATATTGATGTATTGTTGCACAAAAGTGCTTTGGTTTGATGGGCCAGTTCTAATGAATATGGGATATTCGGGCTTTGGAGTACAGCACAACATTATCAGCCTTTGGAAGGCTTCCAACTCTGTGGCCTCTATTGGCTTTTTGCTCAAACTAGAAGATGGGAAGTAGACAGTGGAGTATCTTTCCACTCAAGTGAGTGGAGTATTTGTCTATTCACTTGTAAACTAGATGGTTGGGTCTGTTTCTGCACTTTTTAATTATATCTGGTATTTGTTCACCATGGTCCTCAGCTGTTTTTATGAAATGTACAGAACTTATTTATAAAGGTGTGATATCTCAAAAACTTAGAACCAAGAATTGAGGACTGGTCCTCAGACTCAATGAATGGCCCAATGGCCATTTTGAATGATAGCAACTTGGGTCCATTCCTCACCTGGGTTGCTGTTACCCACCGCAGACCACACACACACCATTCGCTCACACACAGCCCCAATTCTCAATGTAATACTTTGAAAAAAGATTTTGAAAAATACTTCAGTTATGTAGTGAATCGATGTAGTGAATAACATCGCTGCCTTCTAAGCTGGAGAGTGTGGTTCAATTCCTACCATGGGTGATACACCACACCAAGAGGAGTCCTTGGGCAAGACTCTTAACACTACATTCTTCTACCCTGTGACATGGAAAAACTTGGGATAAAAGCATCTGCCAAATTATGTAAATGTATAGTGTTCAGATTATGGTTAGTACTATGATTGTTCTGCTTAGTATGTACATAGTGCTGTTGCTTATATATCAAGATGTTAATGATTAAAGAAGGTGTTATTTGTCCCCTCAAAACAAAACAAATTCAGCTTGGCTACAAGAACTAATGATCTTTTAACACGATTAAGAAGCTGTAGAGTTAAAACTCATCGCTCACTTTTTGAGTTTTCTTTCCATTACTGCCTCCCTGCCAAGATTCCACTGCAAACCATCAAAGTAAGAGCTTGATCAGCATCTGCCTTCCGAAACTCGACACGCTTCCCACACGTCTGCGGTGTAATGAGATGATAAAACAGCTTCAAAATGTTGGGGGTTTCTCCTGTTCCACGCTCAAATCAGATTTCGGGCCGGGGCCAGATCTCAGGAAAGTGCCTGACAGGCTGATAATAGCCATTAGCTTTTGACTGTGGGGTTTCACCACCTGCTCATGTGGCTAAAATCCCTCTGATTCCACCTGAGGAAAGCCCTCGCTCTGCTGGCTAGCTCTGGCCTGACTCCAGACCTGCAGCTTGGTTTACAACAACAGAAGCTCCCAAGCCAAGCAGAGTTACTGTGTTTCAGTCTGACTGGCTAAAGAGCACAGGACCTGGTGGTGGATAGGTTGCGCTAAGGAGCCCTGTGACATTAGCATTAGCATAAATCTGTTTTTCCAGCCCTGGTCCATGGAGGCACACTTCCCTGCACATTTTAGTACTTTATGTGCTTTACACCTGAAAACACTCAAATGTACAGGGCAGTGTGCCCCCAGTACCAAGTTTGGGATTTGTTCTGAAGCTTAGCATTTAGCCTGGTGTAGCCATATTGTGCTTTGCAGCAATGTAATAAAAAATGTGAATACATTTTGAGTGTAAGAAATATATCTAATGTTTCTTATTATTAAATAAGATCATTTGACCAAGCTCTCAACATCTGTACATTAAGAAATCTTATCACATCAAATTTTGCAGATCATGATAAAAAAAACTCGAAGTAAATTATGCATTAATGCCAATCACTTGATAAGATGACTGAAAGTAAGTCTAGAAATTGATGGAAATTGATGTGTGTGCAACTGAATGGGTGCATCTTAAAGTGTCAGAAAGGGTGCTTGGATATTTCAGGGCATGTAATGCATTCGATCTATGTTCAGGATGTCCTCAACATATGATGGTGCCATATGTTGCCTGTAAACTGATCTCGCTTTAGAACCAGTGATCCTATTATATAAAAAAAGAAAGAGATTACAGTGATTAATGTGTTATATTTTAGCTCTCTAACAATTAATCATTTCGTTTTCTTCTTTCTCTCTTTGCTTCTCCATGGCACTTTGACAGAGGAGTCATTCTCGCCACTCTCCAGGAACTTTACTAGCAGTATGTATTGTTTTGAATCTTTATTCATTTACAGTCAAGAATATTAAAGGCATGCTAATATGGCATGCTAATAATAAGGCATGCATCACTTCACGTTACTATATTTACGGTATTACTGGGTGCTATTTAAAACTTACATGCTTTAAATACAAGCATCATTTTACTCCGTTATTAAGAGGGATAGCAGGATTAGCTGTTACCGACAGGTTGTCTGTTGTAAAACATGGCATCAAAGAGATGCATCAAGTATGGTGTCTCAAAGGACACTTTACCTGTAATCATGCCGGCCGAATCTCAAACACAACAACCATTTAAACGCAGTAGCCCATAGCAACGTGTTCTTAAATGATAAGTCCAAAGTGCAGGTCAGGGCTAAAATAAGACTTGATTTGTCATCAGCTGTTCCAGATGTAACACCTTTGTACTTGACCTTTAATACCTTGATATTGTGGTTTGCTTTGGGCGTGTTACTGTAATTAGCATTTCTTGCATGTGTCTGAGTTTAGCTCTACATAAGCTCTCAGACATGGGCGTAAGACCTTCAGCTTGTCAGCAAGTGCCTCAATACTGCTTCATGTCCTTCCCCAGCCAATTCCTGACTCCCCCATGAGACGCTCTGCATCCACATTTGCACCACAGCGCACTCCAGAGGTTAACTTGAACGAATACACACTGGAGAAGCCTGTTCAGGAGCGACCACATCACCATCATCATCATCACCGCTGCCACCACCGCAGAGACAGAGAAAAGAAGCAGAGGTCGCTGGACAGGTCACCTGGTGGCCAGCCTCCTAGCACTGGTGGTCAGTGAAGACATACACATAACTTATTCACACACACACACACACACATACAACTTAATTATGGCTTTTTATACCTTTTTTACAGCACAGCTACTGTTAATGGGCTGAACTCATTATATTGAAAAAAACAGTTTATGTTTTATGCTTGATTTTTTACAATATATTAAACTCAGCAAATAAATACAAATTGTGCACCATTATCTTTGAGTGCTGTAAAATAAGGTGTCGGTGACGTCAGTGTTATAAATGTCTTGATATCACAAGCAAGTTAGATCAGTATTTAAATCTTTATTTAGCCAGGGAATTTGCATTGAGACTATATCACAGAGAGCATCATGACAGGGATTCTTATAACATTTATAACATTTATTCATATTCATTTGACAAAGCGATGTGGATGATGGTAAGTTTCATGCAAATGAAACATTTATTAGACTATTACATATTTTCTTCATAATGGAGATGGTGTACACACCCATTCTTTTTAAACAGGTCATACATATATTGGGTAGTTATTCACATATCTTGGGAAATACAAAGCCATTACCAACGCCAAGCAGATGTGTCAAGTTAAAGCAACACTCCAGCCAAAATGAAAAGTTAAACCATCGTTACATCTGTTTTAAACATGCCGAATCGGCTCCTACAGAGATGCCACAATGGTCTCTTGAGCAGGTCTGGTGTTAAGACTAGGAAATCCCCCTTCTGATTATGTATCTTGAAGGCGGGAGGAACTCTTGAAAAACTACAGATGCTTTTGGGGTGGAATTTTTGGGGTTTTTTGCTGGTGAATGCCGAAGAAAAAAGGTACATACAGTAAATTAGATTCTACAATCAGAGCTACATCAACAGGATAAAAGAGAAGAGGAGGAAGGAGAGAAAGAATAGATCAATCACAAAGAAAAGGTTGTTTATGGTTGCAAAAATCTGTTGTCAGAAAAGTGTGCAGAATGATTGTGTATCCTTGCATTTATATGCCACTTACTCCATATGAACTGTCGTGATGTCATTTTGTTCACCACCAGCTTTACTTTTGTGTCTTATTGACCTTACTGGGATGTGAACCAGCATGCCTTCAGGTTCTGGGGTGGACCTTTACTACCGTCTGAGAGGCAGCTCTTGACCAGCCCATACCACTGTGCACTTGTTCTGCAGATTTCAGCCCAAGCTCACATGTGCAGGAGATCAGTGCAGCCTCGCCCCAGCATCAGCAGTAGGCTTTGCCACGAGAGCTTCATGCACCTGGCATCCATTACCCAGATAAAAGGAGCTGACAGACATGCCGCAGACCCGGTGACCTGCTAATTTATGGCCACCTCTCAGCAGGCCGACCGTACACACTGGGGAAAAAATGTCGGAACTCACAGAAAAAAAAGCATAGAACAAGAACCGTAGACTATTGTGTAAAAAATTTGGAATTCTGGAGGGGGTGGGACTAGGATGACCAATGCTTCTGCACATGTTGCAGTTCCCTTTTGAACCATAGTGATCAATCAACAGTGCAGGGATTTGTGGTCTTTGTTTTCAAAAACGGACAAAACTGATTTTAAGATGAGTAGCCTATTTCAAGCAAACTTCATCTAAATGCATTGAAAGGTGGTGAATTGCATATACCTCTGTAGCAATGTGAATTAGGCAAAAAAAGGTAAAACTATGACACTATCAAAAGAAATTACAAAAGAGATGGTACTGAAATAAAGCCTTTTGGGGGAAAGGTGATGAAGCTACTTCTGTGATTTTGGAACTCCAGCGAACCACAGTAAGAGCCATTATGTCCAAATGGAGAAAACTGGTGAATCTTTCCAGGAGTGTCTGGTCAATATTGTTCCTCCAACATGACAGTAACTATTAATCCAGAAAGTCAAAAGAGGATCCCAGGGATACTTCCAAAAAACCGCACATCTCTCCTGCTTCAGATAAGCCACAAGCATTTGTTTGCAATTGTTGCTGCATTTATTAAAGGGGACCTATTATGCAAAACTCACTTTTTTAAATATATAGTTATAATAGGTCTATGGTCTATACAAAACATGTTCATGACAAGACATCACGGGACAACTTTTTATTAGCCGTTTGCCGTTTTTTTTTCTTCCAAATCTCACACGCTTACTCACAAACTTTGAACTGGAAGATGACGTATTTTTGGTCTTGAATTCAAGTACTACATGTCTGTCAACTAGTGGTAGGGAATACAAATGCTATTTTACATGATATTTGTAACAACAGTCAGTTTTATTCATGATGACGTCTTGTTGCAGTTCTGCGACTTTGGCGCTTAAGGGGTTAATTGCGTTAAAAATATTAACACGTTATTTTTTTCTGTGATTAATTAATCTAATCAACGCGTTAAATTCCCAGCCCTAGGTGGAACTTTTTAAGGTGGAATGAAACCAATTGTTGCTGGGACACAGCCATTGAAAATGAAATGGAGCCACGCAGTCCTTCTGTTTTCTTTGTCTGGGAGAAAGTGGAGGGATTTGTGTTGTGGCTGCAAACAACAGCACAAGAACTGTGTGATTTTGTGCAAAGAACTTCATGAGTGACCTGCCTCTGCCTGTAGCACTTGGCTTTTCTGTGCTTGTAAAACTAGCAGACAAAATGGCGGATCTTCAGCTAATTTAGTGGGTGGGGTCTTGACAGATAAGGGGTGTTTCTATGCAAATTCTATGCAAAGTCTACGCAAAGCTGTTGATATCTCTTTATGTGAGTGTGATTTTGTGCAAAGAACTTCATGAACATATTTTGTGTAGCCCATAGACCTGTTATAACTAAAGTAAGTTTTGCATAATATGTCCCCTTTAAGCCTGGACTGGTGAAGGTCCTGAACAGGGGCGTCAGAAGCATTTATAATGTGAGTTGAGTTGGTTATTAACAGCACATTCCAGGAAAGGAAGGAGAGAAGAGATACCGGTCTGTAGTTATTGAGGAAAATAAGTCTAGTGTGAGTTTCAGAATTGGTGTGACCACTGCAGCCTGGAAAGCAGATAGGACATGACCACTCATTAAGAAACCAATAATAACATAGGCGATGTGCAGGATAAGATCTGATATCATCATCCTCATCATAATCATCATAATCTTCATCATCACCATCATAATCATCATCATCATCACCATCATCATCCCCATCATTATCATCATCACCATTACCACCATCATTATCATCACCATCACCATCATCATCACCATCATCATTATCATCATTATGATGATGAGAGCTTTGCTTTATTGTTCTATTACTGTGAGTCTGATGCTGCTAATATAAGCAGACTACTAACTTTTCATCTCTGTTTTTAACAGATGGGAAACACGGAGGACACCAATGTTGTACGGCAGTTTCGACTGAGATCATCACTGTCCCCATCACGGGATTCCAGCTGCAGAGAAAAAACCCTCCATGTGTCAAAGCAGTCATGTGAGTGTCTTTACAGAGAATAATAATAATAATAATAATAATAATAATAATAATAATAATAATAATAATAATAATAATAATAATAATAGTAATAGTGTCATTTCACAGAAGCGACAATTTTTGTATACCACAGATTTAGTGTTAGGAGTTTTGCACAATGACTTTTATTGGTGTAGTTTGGTGTGTTGCCAAGTGTAGGGATTGAAGCTTGTAAGGCAGAGATGTTATCAACTACAGTATTAACAATAATGATACATTTTAGCTAATATTTGATAAAGAACTTGAGTTTGATCAAGGTTGCTTAACAAATAGTTACAGAATTACAGAGCCAGAAACACAAAGATATAGAAACAAGAATAATATAAAATATAAATTATGAAATAAAAGTCAAAACACAAAAGGCAGTATTTAACAGACAGTAGTGGACAAAAACATCCAATAGTCTAAATCAGCAGCCTCCAATCAGTTTCATGTAAAACAATATTTTCACGAACCGGTACAGATACAACTAAACTGTTTTTCTTTTCAAATAAAAGATGTATCAGACTCTGATAAACAATAAAATATTTTAATTCTGTCTTTCTGTGCGACCAATACCAGTCCGCGGCCCGGTGGTTGAGGACCTCTGGTCTAAATTTAACAGCACAGATTAGAGTAGCAGAAAATAGCAAAATCAGAATCAGAATCAAGTATTAGAAAGAGAGGCATGGAGAGTAATCATACATTCTTAATTAGGTTTTGACGCAAATATTCCATAATTTGGGAGCCACAACATTAAAAGATCTCACACTAAAAAGTATTGAATAAAAATATATGCTAGTGAAGTTTGTGTTTAATGTATTTCAATTGTAATTACAGCCTTTAAGATTTAATATAGAAACATTTAGCCTTTCTAAATCAGCAAAAATGACAACTTTAATTATTCAATTGGTATTATTCAGTGCCTTAATTACACCTTTGCCATTTCAAGTGAGCTATTTCACTTGGATAAATTCAGTTGGAAATTCAGCAGGAAATTTAATCGGAAATTCAGTCTGGCATCCAGGAAAAGTCTGCCATCCGTCCGCGATTTGTAGTTTTTAGGTTTTTCACATTATTTATGCACTTTTGCGTTGCTTGTACCTCCTACTCTTCCTCAAAGCAACCTATTTGAAAGCTTTGTCCATCATTTTACTGGTGCAAACTAACAGATTCCCCTTTTATTGCAGCTTTTACACAAGTGAGGGTCCTAGGTGCAGCAACTGGAGGGAGAGATGGGTGCAGGAGAAGATCCTGGAGCTCAGAAAGCTTCAAAAAGCTTCAGAGTAAATCATCCAGTGCCTGCACAGCCAACAGATTGGATTTATTCCATTTTAGGTCATCATATCTCTACTTTCAAAATAAAAACATGCTGTATGTTGACATATGTTATGCATGTTATAAATAAAGCATTTGGAACCCAATCAAAAGCATTAAGAGTGATGCTGTCTGTTGTGATTGATGCACTGAGCGCAGAAATGCGTATTAAATGAATGCAATATTGAATAACATTACTTTCATAAAGAAAGAGAGGTTCACTCTGAAACCAACAGTCTTTATTTAAACTGAGCTTTGCATTGTAGGAGAACCATGAGATTGAATATCACAGGAGACCACAAATTAAACCCATTCATAAGCAATACAAATAAAGGAATACAATACAAAAACTATATAATCATGATGATAATTATGTAAATAAAACTGCCCTGAGAAAAAGACCTACCCTGAGAGACATCCTCAGACCAGCGGGACCACCTGTTTCTGACTCCAGTAATAACTGACAAGTGTTGGGAATAACGCGTTACAAAAGTAACGAATGCATTGCTTTTTGCTGTAACGCGGTAATGTAAGGCATTGCAGAAAGAAATTGGTAATATGTTACTCAGTACAAATGTCAGTAACGCGTGTTACAATGCATTTTTAACCCAGAATGAAGTGATTTTTTTTTTCTTCATACAAATTTGCCAAAATCACCGCAATATCAGCAGCGGAGAAACGTCCAGCAAAATGTTTCACTTCTTGTAGTCGGACAGAACAGAGAGATGAGTGAACCTGCAACTGATCTAACGTCGGATAACGTCGGATGTTTTTAACCATAAGCCCAGCTCAGTCAGATACTACATCACCTTCCACTGGCTGTGCAATGAGCTAATTTAGCATCATGAGCTACATTTAGAGCCAAATTCATATTTCCAGTTATTTTTTTGAAAGTATGCAATAGTAAGGTAATGCCTTACATTTTAAATACAGTAATACTGTAATGTGAAGAATTACTTTGAAATGACAGTAACAAGTAATAAATAACACATTACAGTTTTGAAGTAACTTGCCCAACACTGTAACTGACTGAATTTAAAGAGTTGTGAATTAACTCACCAGGCTAGTGCTTCGTCTTCATCTGAACCTGTTGCTTTGACTCTAGATGGCAGCGTAAACTTGCTCTGTACTCGTCCAGTCTCGGAGGCAGGAGAGAGCTGCACAAGCACAAACTGGCCACATATGTTCTACAACTGTGAACCCATCAGATTTCGCTGTGCTGTGTGAGACCAGATCGTGAGTCTGAGACAGGTGGTTGCAGGGCTGTAGCAGGCTGTCCACAAGTCCTTAGCCACTGAGGCTAGGCTCCACAGGCAGCAGCCCAATCCTCTTTCACTCCCCCTTCAACCACTGAACCAAAATATCCCTCCCTGACAAATGGAATGGTACTGATAGGAAGTGCGATGTGTTCCTCACTACTCTCAGCCAAGCTGCTACACCACTGACAGAGCCCGCATCCCACTTCTTGTCTCACTCTTCCAGGGCGGCAGAGTTGGCCATGGTGGTCCTGAGATCAGTCCAGGATTCAGCCCATTCATACTCTGAATTCACCCGCCAGCTCAGGGCCGCCTTCCAACACCCAGACAGTGAGGTGGAGACCAACTCCTGCTCTCCAGATCAACCAACGCATGAGCTTCTGCCCGAAGCCAGCTCCTCAGACCCTGCCACCAGTGACAACCCGGCCAGTTTTACCACCACTAACGCCCATCGGTTCACCATCTCCATCCATGGACAACTCAGAAGGCTGGGGAACCCATGCAGATAGGGCGCACCTCTCTCAACGGTCATTTCCTTTAACGGTCAGACCCTAGCCTCTAGCCCCATAACTCCTCAGACCGCACCACTCACCCTCATTATTGATCACCACCAAGAGAAGATCCAGCTCCTCCTTACTACCCTCACCATCCTACTTGGACAGCCCTGGCTCCTCAGACACGATTCCGTCATCTCCTGATGGAAGCTGAGACATGCTCTGGGGAGTATTTGAACCATGACCTGAAGGAGGTCTTCAGTAAACAGCATGCAGTTCGACTACCTCCTTATCGCCCCACAATCTCATCATTGACCTCCAACTGGGTATGGTACCACACCGTGGCCATCTTTTCTCACTATCTGCAGGAGAGCAAAAAGCCATGGAGGGACTCCACAACAGAACCATCAGACCCTCCTCACCCACCACCGTGGGGTTCTTCCTTCGTGAAGAAAAAAGTTGGGGGCATCCAACCCTATGATGACTATCAGGGGCTCAACAAGATCACAATCAAGAACAGTCACTCTCTGCCACTCACTAACACTGCCCTGGACGCCCTCTCTGGTGCTTCTATATTTACCAAACTGGACCTCAGTAGAGCCTACAATCTTGCTCGCATCAGTGAGTGCAATGAGTGGAAGATCACTCCCACCGGGCACTATGAAACCTTGGTTATACCCTTCAGCCTGTGCAACAGTCATGCAGCCTTCCAACAGTTCATCAATGATGTGCCCTCACCAAACCATCAAAGTTACTGGCTATCAAGTGGGCACTGGAAGAATTACATCACTGGCTCCAGGGCGGTGGTGACCCCTCAGCAGGCCAAACAGCTCAACCCTTCGACAGGTGCTGTAGGCATTGTTCTTTGAACAATTCAATTTCCAACTATCTTACCACCCAGGGTCCAAGAACACCAAGGCTGACGCGCTCTCTCGTTCCCAGGGTAAGACAGATTCCACGCCTGTCCTACCCTCCAACCTTATTATCTCACCACTCCTTTGTCAGCTGGAAGATCGCATCCGCCAGGGGCAGACCCTGAGCCCTTTTGGACAGGCACCCCACCTAGATGTCTACTGCCCTTCAATCTGAAGCCATCCTATGCCATCGCCAGTCATCCGGGTGCATAAAAGACTCTCTCTCTCTCTTAAAACGAGCCTTCAGTTGGCCCACTATGGCTGATGATGTCAAAGTGTTCGTCCAAGCACACGTGGTGTGCGGCAGGGCCAAAAATCCTAACCTACCCACTTCAGGGGACCTTCCTCGCAGTCGCTGGTCGCACAGAGCGATGGACTTAATTACCGGCCTGCCGAAGTCAGACGACAAAGACACCATTCTGACCATCATTGACAGATTATCTAAGGCCGTTCATCTGGTGGCTCTCGCCAGACTCCCCTCTGCAAGAACCACTGCTGAATCGAAGTATGATTGCATGAAATCATTATGCCGTCTGATTGACTGCTACCCAATTTGGGCTGAGCTGTCTCACAACCTTCTCACCTCCTCTGCCACTGAGCTCAGTCTATTCGAGGTATGCCACGGTTTCCAGCCTCCGATCAGAACCAGAGGTTGACGTACCATCGGCCCAACAGCTGGTCCGCGGGTGCCGGCAGCTCTGGCGCCAGGCCCACATTGCCATCCAGTGGGCTACATTCAACAGTATCGCTGTCGGCACCATCCGGGACGACTGTTCCATGTAGGTGACAGGGTCTGGCTCTCAACCAAGAATCTCCATCATCACACAAAATCATGCAAGCTCACCTCCTGGTTCATTGCCCCTCAAGATTACCCACCAGATAAACCCTGTCACATACCAGCTCCCAACTCAAGCCTGTTTTCTTCTCTCCTCTGTCTCCCCAGGTCCCTGCCTCCCCTCCGCGCAGGATCATCGACAGTGGTCCTGCTTATATCGTCCGATGGATCCTTCACTCTTGACACTGTGGTCGGGACACCCAGGACTACAGTCAGGAGGAACGGTTGTGGGTCCCAGGGTGAAAAAACAAGGAAATGGTAAGCTTTGGTGCTCAGTCATTGAGACTCATGCCCTACTCAACTCTCCTCAAATCTTCTGGTACTGTGAGGACTCTGGTCTTTCAGATCTTCCTTTTCACTGTGTGTGTGAATGAGAATGTAGGTTCCCAGTGGGAATCTCTACTCTCTGCTGAGAGCCTTCTCAAAGAGTGTGGTCTACCAACTCTCTCGCGTCTCTCTGCGTTTGGGTTCATCCGCTATGCTACACCGGACTAACAGTACGCCAAGGTGCGTGACACCTTTGATGAACCTCTAGTAGTGTTTTACCATCCACACTGATCACAAGTGGAGAGTGTTGATTACAGAAGTGCGTTCATACTTTTCCTCATTAAATAAGATTTAATTCAGGTGATCACTAATCAGCACCTCATAAAGCAGAATGAGATATATGTAAATATATATATACACACACACAAAATTTTTGCCTTTCCTTTTCACAAAAGGAACTAGTTTATTGACCTCACAGTGAACACTTTCTGAGAGGGCAGATATTCACAGATTCAGCTGCTTCGAGGAGTTTCTCAAGGTAGGGATTCGATTTTTGCTACTGTCCCAGAGCTCTGAGGGTATTACACAATACATCCACCATTTCAGGAACTTCAGCCCTTGGCCAGCTTGTAATACTGATATAAAATCCTGTTGATTATATATACAGTCAAAGCAGATACATAATACTTAACAGACAAATAGCAAAATAGAAACAACAGTATTTGACAGAAAATACTGTTCATATTTAATATTTAAATGATTATTTTATCAATGCTATGAAATGTTTAAAAACACTGTATTAAAAAACACTTTCTTTCGCTCTCTTTGTGTGTGTGTGTGTGTGTGTGTGTGTGTTTGTGTGTGTGTGTGTAAGGTGTTTGTGTGTGTGTGTGTGTGTGTGTGGTGTGTGTGTATAAGGTGTATGTGTACATGTTCTTATATGTGTGTGTGTGTGTGTGTGTTTGTGTGTGTGTGTGTGTATGTGTGTGTGTATAAGGTGTAT
>JBBPCY010000039.1:5014818-5051388 GCA_037974405.1 Brachyalestes nurse | reverse complement strand
CAACAACACAACACTTCATGAGTGACCTGCCTCTGCCTGTAGCCGTAGCGCTCGGCTTATCCGTGCTCGTAAAACTAGCAGACAAAATGGCAAATCTTCAACTAATCTAGTGGGTGGGGTCTCGACAGATGAGGGGTGGTTCTATGCAAACTGGCCCAGTGGGACGTCACTCTGGGCCCTCTTTCCAAACGGCTCATTTTAAAAGAGACCCAAACTGTCAAGAATAAACCTGTTGATATCTTTTTATGTGACAGTGATTTTGTGCAAAGAACTTGAACATGTATTTGTAGAGCCAATAGACCTATTATAACTAAAGTGAGTTTTGCATAATATGTCCCCTTTAAGATTAAGGTATAATTATTTTTACCCGTTTGTGATACAGATGTTGCAAAATATTTTTCTTCAGTAAATGAAATGATCCTTTTGTGTTTCCTTATATTCTTATTTTGTATTACATTGTGTGTGAGAATCTGAAACCACTTAGTGTGACAAATGTACAGGAAATTGGGGGTTAAATAGTTTTTTTCACAGCACTGTTTATAGCAAATGAAATATATTAAATAACATCTCGTTCCCAGTAAAAAAAACAGATGCTAGAAATGCTTTAAGGCTTTCTTTCTCTAATAAACATTCATTTATAAGTATAGTGGCACATGATTTCCACAGTGAGAAATTCTGGAAGCATTTTGGAGGTTTATAGCTTTACGGTCTTTTGGTCAAAGGTTTTTAAACTCATTATTTTTATGCCTTGTAGAAAAATCTGTGGTTGATGTTTTTGCCAGTTTGGCCCAGCTAAAGTAAACACTGGATCTATAAGTAGTTACGGCAGAAGCAATAAAGATTGAGATTTCTGTTGTACTGATTTCCATGCTCTGACTGTTTGTTTTCCATTCGTCTCAAATTCTGCGTTCTTTCTCAGGCACTGCGGCCGACCATGGGGGAACCCTCTCGTCCCGGGAGAGGGGGCATGATCGAGGTCGTTCCCACGAGAGGAAGCACCATTCGTCCACAGTGGAGAAGCAGCGCTATTACTCGTGTGACCGCTATGGCAGCCGGGAGCACTGCCCTGCTAAACCTGCCCCAGCCAGCTGTGCCACCTCCCCTGGAGAGGCTCAGGAGACCACCTTCGGCAAGCAGGTGGGACCTGGGGTAGCAGCCAGTCAGTGGGCTGCTCAGAGCTTTAGTCTAGAGACAGGCAAGCAAGGCGGTAGCACAAATTATGTGGAGCACAAACCAAAAGCAATTATTCTGTTTGGGTACTGAGTCAGAAGACTGATGTTAGGGAGTTCTCCTTTTTAGGCCAATGTCATTGAATTCTGTTGAATAGCAAATTAACTACATTGATGTCGGCGTGTTCAGTTTTAATCAGTTATAAATCAATCTATGGTAATTTTTTGTCTATAATTAACTATTATTTAAATAGTTTCTTCAGTCATATTTGTTCTTTTTAAAGTCATTTTGAATTCTGCATATGTTAGCATAATCAAAATATTATGATGCATTAAATCATTTCCTTTAGAATTGTAGGAGAATTGAATTCCAAGCTGCTTGTTCCCTTTTATGAAGCAAGTGTTGGATTCGTTTCATGGCATAAACAAACATTCTCACGAAAAGTGCATTATTTAAAACATTATTTATTATATTTGACAATATTTGAGTGTATATTAAAATCAAAGTACTGAAAGTAAATCTCTGGAGTGAAGCAGTAGCCGGGGTTCCAGTATAGTCAGATTCATTCTGCAGGCATGCTCTGACTGATGGCTCTCTGGATGCTGCTTACACGCTGCTGGTTTAGAGAGGCTGGACGAGTGTCTTTGAACCGTTGTACAAGCACTGTAGGCTAATGTAATGTGGATACTGTGGATACTTTAAGAGTGTAGAACTGATACTATACTGATATTGTGAGTTTAACTATGTTGATGTTCTTTATACTGTATGTCAAATGAAACTCACTCTCTGTTCTCTTTGCTCTTTAGTGCAACCACTCATGGCCTTTCACTTCTCTTTCTACTCTTTTCTTCTTCTTCACCATTTCTCTGTGCATTTTGTCTGTCTTTCCGTACTTTTTCCACTATACTTTTGGTTCTGTCCTCTGGTCCTCTTTGTCGTTCGTGTTTGTCTGCCATGTCTCCCTCTTGTCTTTCTACCATACGTATTGCTGTTCCTTTCCTTTCCTTTCCTCTCGTTTTCTTTCCTTTCCTTTCCTTTCCTTCCGCTTCCTTTCCTCTCTCTTTTTTCCTATTCCTCCCCTTTCCTTGAATTTCCTTTCCTTTCTCTTTCATTTTCTTTCCTTCCCTTCCCTTTCCTCTCCTTTCCTTTCCTTTCTTTTCCTTTCCTTTCCTTTCCTTCCCTTCCCTTTCCTTCCTTTCCCTTTCCTTTCCTTTCCTTTCCTTCCTCCCTCTATTTCTTCGTGCCTCCTCCCTTGCCACGGACCTGCTCCCCCCTTAACCCTTTATTACTCGTTACCCTCATCGTTTTTATTGTTTTGATTTGCTTGTTCGATTTTCACCTAGGGCAGTGGTTGGGCTAAAGGGAGCCCTGTGTTGTTGAGCTCAGGGGCGAGCACACCCAGTCGCGGGCGCAGGCAGCTGCCCCAGACACCCCTGACCCCGCGCCCAGCGGTGGCCTACAGGACCGCCAGCTCCTCCCCCGTGCCCTTCACAGGCGTCCAGGCCACCTTGCCTGCTCCCCTGACCCCTGGCAGGCTGAGCCGCGGACTGTCCGAGCACAACGCCCTCCTGAAGTGCGGCTCCAGCCCCAGCTCGCCCTCCCCTGTCACCCGGATCAGCTCTGAGCCCTTCCTGGGCCCACCCCTGCTGGACCCCCGCTGCAGCCTCCGGCCCCAGGCCTCAGGCCTCTTCCAGGAGCCTGCGGGCCGGGTCCCCTGGTCTGCCGGGCAGCAGATAATGACCCTCCCTCCCCTGCCCCAGCAGCATCCCCCCCACGGGTTGCCCAACGGGTATCACTATGTCCTGGGCATACCCAGCAGCGAAAGGGCCCCGCCCTACTACCCAGAAGCAGAGGAGGACGAATGGTGCTAGTATGGCTTTAACACACACAGAAACACACACAAACAGACACACTCAAACACACACACAGATCCTCTGCTGATGATTATTATTTTTAATGGATTTGTTTCGTTTCTTGTCAAATTTTGATGAGTTTTATCATCTCTTGTTTAACGGATAATGTACATCACTTATATGTGGACATGCTTTTGCTTTACATTTGCAGGAGAGAGGGAAAACAGAGGCCACATGTACACAGATAAAGAGTACCAGACTGCTGTTCTTTTTGATGAATTTCAATCCATTCAAACCAGTCCAAAAGGGGCTCTTGAACTTTTGTGACAGAGCACTGACAGATCATGATGATGAAAAATAGAAGCTATTTCTCTTAATTCCTTGCCTTTCTGAGAGAAACTGCAGTCTGAATGATCTCAAAAAGGCGGGTGTCCTCTGTGAAAACAGTGACCTATAGAGCTCCACTATTTAGAATGCAGCATTCTGAAGAGCTCTGGCCAGCTGTCCAAAGAGCTGTGCCTGCAGATGCCCTCCAAAATGCAAACTCCCTTGAAAAATGACACTGTCTGGGCTTTACATGTAACTTATAGCTCCAAAAAAAACTCTTGTAGAAATGTTAACTGTTTAGTGTGGACAAACTGGACCATGCCTGCAGGCTGTGTGTGAGCCACACACACACGTTTTACACAAACACACACTCACACACACACACACACACACACACACCTACACACACCCACAGACAAATTTATTTTACACTGTCCATGAAGGTGATGATTGTTGTTTTGCTGCTGATGACCATTCCTAGCACATATCACTGTGTGTGACACACACATGTCGAGGATATGGCGAATTATGAAATGTAATTTATTTTGTAACAAACTGTTGTAGATCTTTTATCTATTCATTACGTGCGTTTTTTTGTATTATATTGTAAAGATATTATGGTGTTTTACGTATATTGCTTACAGTTTCACCATCTTGTCAGGTCTACCGTTTCTTACAGACTGCTCCAGATGTTCTTACAAAGTGCCTAACCTTTTGAATATATCGTAGTAATGATGCGACCTCAGACTTTTTTAGTGCATCAACACGCGTGAGAGAGGGGAGCGAGTCAGCTAGGAGTTACCTGGAACTACAAGGTGTTACGACTGTAGGCCTTAATCGGGAAGCAAAAGAAGCCGTAGCTTTCAGTTTCGAGTTAGGCTTTGTATGGAAATGACAGTATGATTGTGTTTATTTCTTTCTTCATTTTCTTGTAAGACTTATTTCTTGGTTTTTTTCTCTCTCTCTCTCTCTCTCTTACATTTTAGACTATGGAATGGGGGAGGGGTTAAAGTTTAGAACAAAGTCAAAATACTAGTTAGGGCAAAATATGAAGACTAATGTAGTTGTATATTAGTCCAAAATGGACAACATAATCACCAAGTTACACGAATGCATGATTTTAAAAGTGACTGGGTTGGAGAATTTCCCCTTGTGGTGGAGAAGCTCGGCTGAGACAGCACTGCTTAGTTATTTGCCTTATCTCATCTAATGGTCCATAAAGACAGGAATGAGAGGACTGCAGAAAGCCAGCGACCTACACTCTTAAAAATAAAGGTTCCTAAAGGGTTTGTGGTTTGTATTCTCCTAGAATCACATGGAGATTTTTAGACTTTAAAGGGGAATTCCACAAACGGTCATGTAGCGGTTCAAACTGATCAGCTTGGAATTCTTTACAGTGGTGGTGATGGGAACCAGGCTGCTACCTTCAGTCACAATGTCTACTAAGAAAGTAGAGCTTTTTTAATTAATTCTTTAAAATGACCAGTGGACCTATGTGTGTATTCTGAGTTTTATATGTAACGTCGATTATGGAAAATAAAAAAAAAAAAAGTTATGGTTTTGCCCAGCAACATTCTACATCTACCCCTATGCCATGAATGTATTCAAATATGTTTTGGGCCAAAACCTTCTCTCTAAACCAGGGGTGTCACGCTCCGGTCCTGGAGGGCTGATGTCCACATTCACTAAACCTGACCATGGTGAGGTGAACCAGGTGTTTCTGAGCAGGGAAATCACCAAAACGTGCTGGACCACGGCCCTCCAGGACTGGAGTTCCACACTCCTGCTCTGAACCATAGTAACAGTGGCAACTTATTTGTAACCATCTTGTGTAATGTTTCCAATAGAGCTTGTGTGGCCTGTGGTCTAGGGGTATTATTCTCACTTAGAGTGTGAGAGGTCCCAGGTTCGAATCCCGGATGATCTCTGCTTTATGAGGCAGCTGGTGACCTAGTGGTTAGGGAGCTGCCTCTACAATCAGAAGGTTGAAGGTTTGAGCAAGATGCCATCCCCACACATGGCTGCCTGGGACTCTGTGAATGGGTTCAGTGCAGAGCACAGATTTTGTGCTGTTCACGCTGTGGTGTGTTCATGTATGACAAATGAACTCTTTACACTTTTACAGTTGAGAAGGCTTTGGAAATCTGGTTCCTGTTACCACCACTGTGAACAACTGTGATTCGGTCAGTTATCAACAACAGTATTTTACGTCAAACCGCTGTGAGTGATGTTGGTCATAATAACCACTGAACTATGTAGAGGTTTCTGAAAAAAAATCTTTGGAATCCCACTTTAAAAAGATTCTTCACTCTTAAATAAGAAAAAAAAAACATTTTTTAAAAGAGGTTCCTTAGAGAGGAGTCCTTGGGCGACTGACTTTGCAAACCTTTATTTGTAAGAGTTGAGCTGAAGCATTAACAGTGTTGGAGCTTTGTGGGGGGCTGCCTGAACATTTAAAAAATAAAAAGATTAAATCAACAGCCCCACATATGGGATCTCGCTTTGTGAGGGAACGTTTCGAAGTGACTTTAAGAGATTGGAGCTGGTGGATGCAACTCAGTTACAGCAAATCTCACATCGCAGCGCCTGAGCGCCACCACTTTCTTTTGTAGCGCTGCAAAGCTAACTTGTCCATTTGCCTGCTTAGCATGCAGTAAGTAAATGGGGGGAGGGGGCGAAGTGAGAGGGACCTTCAATGGCAGAACTTGAATGGCATATTGAAAGAGAGGACTTGTTTTGACTTTTAAGTAGGGCTATGCAACAAGAAGACACTTTTGAAAAAATAAAATAAAAGGTAAAAAAAAAAAAACAACACCACTTCATTCATTCTGTAGCTTTACTCGCTGGGATGTCCAGATTCAGCCTTCCGCATGATTGTGACCAAATCTTTTTTCTATAAAAAAGGATTTAAAAAAAATGTATGAAAAAGTATATTTTAGAATGCATAAAGGCACAATGATTAAAGGAGCAGTAACATCTTTGCGAAGAAAACTGCAATCTTATATATATCTGCATGCATCAGAGTTAACCCACTTTCATCGTTAAAGAAGAGCAGGTGTTTCGAACAGAGAAGCTGAACAGTGGATATTTTTATACGCACACAATAAAACTGGGGAAGTACCCCCTTCATTTAAAGGCCGTGCTGAAACTGTTCCGATGACCCCAGAGTCGTTGCTTTGTTCATGATGAGGTGTGGAACAACTTCTTTGCACTCCTGACACGTTCACTGTCTTCTGGCATGTTGCCATCATGGCTTCAAATTGTAGTTCATATACTCCACCTAATCCATAACTGCAGTTTCATTATTATTTGGGGGGCAGGGGGCCGGGACGGTGCCCCTGAATCTTTCACAGTTTGTTGCCAAACCCTGAAATGCTTCTAAAGTCCTATCTGCACATCCAGTTTAATGTGGCTGTTCTGGCTGTAATGTTTGCATGGTCTGACAAATGTATGTGCATGTTGAACTACACATTGTTTATCTTCGTACGTTTTTGATACACTGTATTCTTTCTGTTGGGATTTTTAAACCACCTTTGATATGAATTCGGGGGTTTGTTGATGCGGGCGAGGGTGGGGGGGAGACTTTCTATATAAGCTCAGTATTGAACATTGTGGACGGTTCCTCCCACGGGACGGAGCTGGAACACCCTTTATCTGAATTCTGCGACTGACTTGTTTGTTGCCTGATTTCTGTTCAATGGCCAGACTTTGAATTCTGCAGTTGTTTCTACCTTAACATTTTGTATGAAGCAAAGTCCTTGAATTAAAAAAAAAAAAAAAAAAAGCTTTTGTGGAGTGTTCTTTGATGCGTTATATTCGAAGTTTAGTTTCCTTGTATTTCCACTTACCTGCCTTTTGAGTTGTTGCAAGTGATCGTTTACCCATTTTTACGCTATTTAAGACAGCTCTAAATAATTGTATTAAGCTGTATGGCTGATGGCCCACAGTGCTTCACAGTTCCATGAATTGCTTGACACAACACACCTCATTTAGTTCATCATATTACATCCTTCATGATATATATCAGGTTTGTCGGGGCAGGGAACAGTCAAATATTGGTTCACCAGTGCTCAAAAGTTAAAACCACGATGATGGTAGAACAGTGTGTAGCCCTTGCATGTGCAGTCACACCTGATCAAGTGACATGTTTTTTTTTATTTACCAATTGAAGATAAGGTCTCTTGAGAAAAAAGCATAGCAAAAACAATGGTTTGACAGAAGACATATATTGTGTTTTATTTTTTTCTCAATATGTTCATCAAATAAAGAGTAATTGTGCAGTAAAGTTTGCAGAAATGTGTTCTCTGTAGAGGATGTGAACTCATTCTCACTTAGAAAGTCAGCACAATGTGTCATATGACCGGGACGCCCAAACGTTTGCAACTGCACTAGAAAAGTGGTGAGTTACCTTGAGATGCTTTCCAAACACTACTTCTGCTACTACTGCAACTACAACTACTACTAATAATAATGCAATTTTTAGCTTTAGAAATACTACTTCTACTATTACTACCACTAATAGCAATAATAATAATAATAATAAAAACAAAAATAATAATAATAGTAATAATAAGAAGAAGAATATAATGATCATTCTTTAGCTTTGCAAATACTATTTTCTACTACTACTGCTCCTTCTGGATCTACTACTACTACCACTACTACTACAACTTCTACTACCGTATTATTAATAATATTACTAGTAGTAGTAGTGGTAGAGGTAGTAGTGGCAGTAGTATTTTCAAAGCTTTTATTATTATTATTATTATTATTATTATTATTATTATTATTATTATTGGTTGTGGTATTATTATTGGTTGTGGTGGTGACAGTTGTGGTTCAGCCACGTACAGTCTTGGAAGAAGCTGATTGGCTGTGACCCGTGAAGTGGGCGTGGTCGTGTGGGCCTGATAGAGCGTGCACTTGCCAAGTCAAAGTTATGAAGCAGAGTGGAGCGACCACTGATAGCAGAGCCAGACCACTCACTCAGCCTGGCTCCTCATTTAGCAGTGATTAGAATGGGGACCTGGGACCAGTCAGACCATTCAAGCAAAATATATTAGGCTAAAGTGATTCTTTCTTTATACATGCTAATTGTTGTCAAACCCAGTTGGAAATAATGTCTTTTCCAAAGAGATTTCTGAGTTTAACTCTGGCTCTTCACGTCCTGAGTGTTGGCATTGCTGCTTTTCTGCTGGACTGGACTGCAGACTGGACTGAAGACTGGACTGAGGAGGGGTCTGGGCTTCCAGAGACAGGTAGGAACTTCACCTTCAACTCAGAGACTTCTTTCAATGTGTGGCTTCATCTGAACCATCATCTGTTTTTGTCGCGCTGAAAGACTTTATAGCACAAAAGTCTTGTGAAAATAGTGAACTGAAGTACTTTACTGTTCATTGATGGTTTTCATAGTGTTGCTCAGATTAGAAGAGATTATTTAGGTGATGTAGATCTCTGCTGTTTTTAGACCGTGATGCTTTTAGAACTTGGTGGATGTGTTATGCACATTCACCTGTGGTAGCCCAGTAGACCTGATGGGGGCGCTGCACTCTTGGTTATAAACTAAGACGGTGAAAGCATTAGAAAGAACATGAGATCTCGGATGTAGAATGAATGAACTCAGGTTTCTTCAGTTTCTTTACAATTTGAACAATAATTTGCTGTTAAATTGATTATCCTGAAGTGTGTATTTCAAATAGGTGTGTTTTTGGCTAACGAATGTATTATTTTCTGACGTTGCTAAATGATAAAAACACAAAAAAAACCCAAAACAACCAAAAACAGATCTTCCATAAGACTGAATTGAAGGCCTATCAAGGCTTCATGAGCAATCCCATGCCTAGCAAACATCTGCCTTCACGTGTAAAGTAAGAAAGATGTCAGAAATTTACCAACTAATTCAAAGTAATGTGATGGAATAAACCTTGTTGACTTTGCATGGAACATCTGCCTTTGTCCATCGCCAACTGAAGACGAATGTCTTCTTGATTACATTGAAATAAACCTTTCACAATGACACATTCAGTCAGAAATAGGTGATGCTGCACCATTTATTTTTCCAGTTTTATGAAGTTACCAATCATGAAATGTTCCTGTTCAGTGATGGCGCTTAGGCTGCACTGCCACTTGAGTCAAACAGAAAACCACTGCTATGTTCCTCGTGTTCCCTTGTGGTTTCCCACAATTTTAACATGACATAATCTGGACTGTCTTTAAATAGCCTCCATATGTGTGGGGAGGGAGTTCGAGTTTGGTTTCCTTACTGGGCTTGTGCTACAGCAAGTTCTCATGGGCTTCATTTCAGCCGGCTGCCTCCTGGAACTAGGGAAGGCTTGACTCCAGATGGAGAACAGCAACCAAAATGAGGAGCGCTGTAGATTACACCCATGGCTCTGCTGAGCTCATTATTGGATTTTTTCTTGCTGTTTAATTTTTTTTTACAGACTGGAGAGGGGGCAGTGTTTAATTTAATAGGATGTTTCACTTTCCCTGCCAGTTGATTAGGGTGTGCTGCTTTCTCTCACCATCTCATTGTAATGATTTCATTGGGTTATCACTTTTGCCTACTGGGCTTTAGTAGCTTAAACTAATTCTTCAAGGTCGTATGCTTAGTGTTACATGAACATTTCCATAAAAATGGGTAAATCTGGACTATGTCAGGTACTGTGTTCGAAATAGCATAATGGTCTCAAACCTTCTTTATTGTAAGCCCCCTTTATGGACAGCAAGGGCCACTGCACTCCCCCTTATCCCTCCAGGACCTTGCCCATTTTGATCATTTTCTGGGTGCATTCTAATTTTAATGATGTTTACCATTTACCACTTTTAAACAGGTACCATTGTAATAAGTCACTAATTATAGATGCAATTTGAAATTTCTCTGCAGCCTCCCTGTTTGAGAAACACTGGCGTATTTTATACTCCATATAGTGCCGGTATATACTGTATACTGCATGTTACACCTCATAATACAATGGTATCATCACCACTAGGCCACTATGTCCGTGGTTCGTAAGTCCTCCTGAAGAGATGTGTTGTATCATGATTATATTACATTACGTTACATTACATTACGTTCATTTGGCAGTTTTTATCCAAAGCGACTTACAATAAGAGGAAACACTCAAGCTTCAGAACAGTGTGAGAACCAGAGGAGGGTTCTAAGGGCTGAACTGGATTTACCTTGTGTGTAGGTATGGCAGAGCCAGACGATGTTCCTTGAAGGAGTGGAGTGAGGGAGCATGAACATAAGTCTGAATGATAGGGTTAAGGTGTCACTCTGTAGGTAAGAGTTAAAGTTGAAATGAATTCAGACAGTCATGGGTAGCCAGTGTAGGTCAATCAACAGTGGGGTGACATGCGACCGTTTGGGCTGGTTGAGTCCAACTTTGTCTTATTATACAAGCTGGGAGACCCACTAGGAGATTCTGGATTCTGTAGTTTGGATTTTGCCAGAGTGCTACGTCAGTTGAGTCTCGTTAGCGTACTGGAGAAATTCCTGTTGGTCCCATATTACATACTACCATCATCAAGAGAAGATGAGTTGCTCCATAATGTAAAATAAGAGGCTTTGGGAAATTCTTGCAAGGCTTGTACTGGCTTTACAAGGGCTTTGGAAAGTTGGAACTAAGAGAAGTTTTGCACAATGAAGTGTCACAGAAAACAGCGAGCAATTTCTAGAGCTTTCCCTCCAAATGAACTGTCTAATCAAGGTCATTGTTTTACCAGCTGTGCCAGAATTAGGTTTAACACAGAACGGGCCAAGAATCTGTTTCTCAGGACGATTAGCGGACGTGTACTCGAGCCAGAACTGAGACCATGCCCAGGACTTACTTTGAAATGAGAGTCATATGTAACATACAATACCGCTGGCCCTGAAACAAGAGAGCGAGTAATAGGTTTTAGAGTAGAACATCTTCAAAATCAACACTACTCTGTCATGGTTTTCTTTCTGGTTCATTTAAAGTAATGAACTGCATTTGGGTTTTGATCTTCATATGAGACATGAACTGTACACCTGACGTTAAAGAGCCCAAATCATAAAGAACAACATTTCTTCACTTTTATGTTTTAAATAAAGAGTTTGACGTAGTATGTAACCTTTGTTAAAGTTTAGACATGTACTGGAAAAGTCATAAAGTGCATACATATGAAAACTTTGTGCAAAAAAAGACCCATTTTGAATGTATTGTTTTCATCATAATGCAAAAATCAGTGCATTTTTCCAGCTATAGCAGCTATAGTTTAGTTTCATATTCACATAGGCATCATTTCCATATACTGTATTTGCCTTTTGTCCATTATGTTGTGTATGGAGATCATATGCTTTGTTGATATGCACAGGAAACAAACTAACTAAAATATGGCAAATTTTGCAGGACAGTATCTTTTTTATTGGATGAGTTTAATATATTATTATAAATAAAATATATGAAATACATTGTTACACCTTTTAACAAAAACATTCTCTTAATTGAACACTAATAAAAATACTCAAACGCACAGTTAAAAGTGGATTGTTTCTCATGTTTGCTCATAAATCCATACAAGACCTTTAAAATGACATTAAAATGATTGATATGGAGCTTTTTGCTCAAACATTCTGACTCATACACACTACGTAAAGTATGCCCATCCATAATCACTACAGTGAAACCACCAGCTGTGTGTATATTGTACTATAATGACTTGACCAGCTGTCTAGAGTAAGGCTATGGTCTATTTGTTCAGATTCTAGTCTGCTAATCTTTTAATTTGGTCTCTGGATCAAAGAGCTGGCTTGTCTGTGTTTTAAGAGGCACCCCTCTCAGCCTGAGCCAGACACAGGGCTGTGATATGATAGGAGGCATAATTAATGCTAGCCGTGATTGAAAGCCATAATTCTGGTGTGCAGCCAGGGCAGAACGATCCACGTAACCCCGCTGATTGTGCGTCTGGAGATCATTAGAGTACAGTCAGACAAGTGCAGGCTGTCTGGGACACAGCCACGGAGAGTGGACCTAATGGGCTGCGTGTTCTCTCCAGGCTCCGTGTTTCTTATGGCACCAATGGCTGAAAAGTTCAAGACATGCTTATAAATGGCCTGTAAAACATAGAGGTGACTTAAATGGAATGACTAGTTTGACTCAATGACATCAAGTCATATGAATGGAGTGCGGAAAATGGTGAAGGGTCTATTGTAATTTGGATAAGTCTAATGCTGCAGGAAGCATCTCTTATTTCAAACCCAGATAACAGCACGCACTATGTTTTTAACTACAGTATGAAAGGAGAAAAGAACAATTCTATTCCGATTGTGCATAAGGGAAGATGAATAAGAAGCAAAGTAGCAGTTTAAGTGCTTTTAAATAGCCACTTAAGCAAAGTGCTTTTTAAAGTATAGTCCTTTTTAATGGACACACGTTTTCCGCCTAAAGCCCACTTACATTCATTTTTTAATGACAATTGTTGTTGAAATGGCATATAGAATTATGTGGTTTAGTTATAAGAAGTCAAAATGATCTTATATGTTAGGTTTAGACCTTTAAAGATTAGGTTAAAAAACTAAGCCGGGTAGACAGACATACCTACTCAGAAGAATACGGTGAAGACATCAAACTGAAATAGCATCTGGAATTATGCAGTGATCATAAAAAAGTCAAAATGATGTTATATGTTAGATTTGGATTAGAAGAAGCGGGTTTTTACCAGCTTTACGCATCTTTTCTCATCCCCTCAAGCATCTTCAGGAGAGGAACTGAAGAAATTCCAAAGAGGCTGAGACATTGTTGGCTTACTTTGACACAATACATTCTGCACCACACACAATACACTCTGCACCACACACAATACACTCTGCACCACACACAATACACTCTGCACCACACACAACACACTCTGCACTACACACAATACACTCTGCACTACACACAACACACTCTGCACCACACACAATACACTCTGCTCCATGCACGGCACACTCTGCAAAAGATAATCATGTAAACTTTGCGTAATTGCCTGATGTCCTTGTAACTATAGATATTGTTTGTATGCACGCTGTTGCGGTTAGTAGTGAGTTGCAATGGGTAGCACATCAGAAAGGTCCTGGGCTTGATTTCAATTTCTGTGTGGAGCTTGCATGCTCTCCCTGTATCTCTGATTTCCTTCCACAGTCAGGTCATTTGGAGATGCTAAATTGCCCCCAGGTGTGAGTGTGCATGTTAATGTGTTTGAGTCTGGGTCTGCCCTGTAATGTACTGGTGACCTGTCCAGGGTGTTTCTCTGCTTTTTGTCCTGTGAGTGCTGGGATAGACCTGCACCACCTGCAAGTGCCTCAGATAATGAATGGATGAATAATCACCATCTAAAACATCATGATTGTGAAGGGCCTAATCATAAGCCTGTAGATCAAAATTTTTTAAATTGTATAAAAAAACAGACCTGTCTAAAACAGGTGTGCCTGAACATTTGATTGCATATAAAATGGGTTTTATGGCATCAGAAAAAAATGAATTCAAAGTGGACCATTTTTTATAGCTTTCCATCACAATATGCCTGGACTAGAATCAAATCCAAAATATAGGTGCTTTGAAGAAAACAAAGCTAACATTAGTTAACATCACCCCTAGTCTTCAGCATGTTACTTTAAGTCTAGTTGTACTTACTGTGTATCTTTAAGCCATATAACTCCAGCTGTAATTTAGGTATTGACTGCTCCTTGCTTTATAAACCAAGGTTTTGATGAACATGAACAAATGATTTAGGATGTCCCTAGTGCATGTGGAATTTTCCTGGTTTGTTAACTGAAACCCTTCCAGCTCCCCCGTCTTCAGTTCCGACCGTGACGCCAGACACACAGCTCTGAAAACAGCGCTCTGATTGGTGAGAGGAATCTCCTCTTAGAGCGCCACTGTCTCCCCATCGAGCTCATGCCCAGGATCCAAGAACAACACTTGGCAGAGCTTTAGTCTGCGGTGAAGAGACAGGAGCACTCCTGTTTGCGCTGAAAAGAGAACCCGAGTGGGCAAAAAAGCCCAGACTGTTCTTGGCACTCTCTTACTGTCAAGGATCCCCTCAAATGTCCCCTAGATTCAGTTTATCATCAAACTGAAGCAAGAGAAATAAGCAACACTGTAAAAGTGAATGCAACTTAAGTTAGGCTGTTATTAACAGAGTTATTAACAGAGTTATTAACAGAGTTATTAACAGAGTTATTAACAGAGTTCGTTTAATAGCCAGTAACAAACCAGCGATGCAAGTAACAAGTCAGTGCAGGCTTCAGTCTCAAGTCTGGCCAGTTCAAGTCTCAGCTTGCATTCTTCAGCAACTTTAATGCAGTTTCAGCACTCAGCGCTTCAAATGATGGCATCAGTAATAAAGTCCATTCAAGTATAATAATTGTCATAAACCATTCCTGTCTTAATGAAACCTTGTAATTCCAGGTTTGCCTTCAAAGCTGACCTTTACATTGTGTGAAAATGTAATGATGAAAGGACCAGTTGTAATGGTTTCAGAATTACTTGTAAAATACTCTTTTTACATTAACCTCTATTATAAAATTTTTTCTTTCTTCTGTAAAGTAAATTTTTTTTTAAGATGTGAGGTTTTGTTTCAACAGCCGTGACATACACACTGGAATAAACAAAGAGTAGCACAACTACACATGAAAGACAAAGTCAGCAGTTTTCAAAGTACCATTGACCTTCACAATCATTAAAAAAGTCATAATATATGATGATAATCATTTCGCAATCATGTTTCGAGGGGTAAGCCTGTGCCTTCACGCAGAGTAGAGTTCAAGTCTTTCTGAATTGTTCCTCATGTGACTCAAGGTCTGATAATTATGTTACTGAATTACTGTTTTGTTTAAATGCCAAGTAGAATGTCGAAATGATGTAAATAATGGAAACATGATGTTTTATTCTTCATGTGACAGCAAGTAAAGGCAAAACTGGTTATTACAATTCCTCTGAATCAAGTGTGTTGCAGGAGAAAGCTGTTCTGTAGTAGTCAGTGTGGAATACAGTCTGTGGTTTGAGGGTCTGACCTGGCTTGCTGTCAAAAGACATTTTAGAGGGCAGCCATTAGTGGGTACTGCAGTTCATGCACAGGAAACACTCTTCTAAAGGAAATTACATTTTCAGAGCCTCATCTCAGCTCTAAATTGATGTTGCCATTACTTGCTTGGGCTGATGGAGTGTGACTTTTTATGATGCTGGTGGAAATGGAAGAGGAAGCTCTGCTGAGGTCCAGCTGATCTAGAATCTAGGATTAGTACCACCAGCCCAAAACCTGTTGTAAGTGTGCAGGAGCAAGAAATATCAGCACAGTGAAATGATGTATTGGTATGGTTAAGGATTATACCCACTTGGAGACATGGGATAATACTGAAACCGTCTGGATTCTGAACCTCTAGAAGACAAGCACCCCGAAGAGAAACGAACCGCTATATGAGTTTTGTGCTTCAGTGCTCTAACAGTGTGCAAACATCAGTTAAACTCAAGTGCGTTTTATAAAACTGGGCCTCAGATGGCCGCGGTTGCTACAGAAGAACACATGTTTGAGCAGAGCATGGAAAGGTCAGTTGTGGACTGTGCTTGGAGGTGAATTTGGTTTTAAAAGTAAGGCAGAAGCTTTAAAACCCAGTGAGTGAAACCTGCTGAAGCCATGAATCAAGATAGACTTCCATATAGAGCTATATTAGGTTTTGTTGATTTGTTTAAGGAAAAATAACATTCTCTGGAGGAATCAGACTTAAATAAGCATTCTCTGGCATTTACTCCTATTTGTATTGTTTCTATTTATATGCTGAGATGAACATACTGGAAAAAAATAGTAATTTAATTAAACATAAAGCACATGTACAGTACAGTAAAGTACAGTGGTTTGCAAAAATATTCAAACTTAAAAGTCATTATCTTTTTCTGGATTATTGAACATGTATACACAGTTTTCCTCAAACAACATTTCTGTTGAGAACTCGATTGCTCCAGTATTTTTTCAAAGCTAAAATAGCTTATCTGTCTACCCACCTGAAAAGATTTTCTCTTTGGATATAACACTACAAAATAGAAGACAAATGAGGATTTTGCTGGCATGAGAAACAAAATGATTGAAATGTACAAAACAGGAAATACAAAAAATATAGTTTAAATGTCATTGACAAGATATGAAGGGTGCTGAAAATCTAACCACCTCTCTCAGAAGTCTGCAATGCTTTTTGGCTGAAACTACAGTGAAGGTGCATAGGACAACAATTTCAAGAGCTCTCCATAACACAGGCCTCTACAGGAGAGTGGTAGGAATGAAGTAATTTCTTGGGAAGCTCCACATGAGAAAGAACCACCTACCGTTTGAGAGAGGTTTTCATGGTCAAATGAGACCAAAAAAGAACATTTTGGCCAGACTTCAAAGAGGTACGGGTGGTGTAAAACTAACACTGCCCGTGCCTCAAGAACTGCCATACCTATGGTGAAATATGGTGGTGGCAGCATCAGGCTATAGGGATGCTATTCATCTGCACTGAATGGGAATCTTGACAGAGCTGAAGGGAAAATGGGTGGACACAAATACCACACAATATTGCCAGACAGCTTGTTCCAGTCTGCTATAAACCTATGGTATGGGAGATGATTCATCTTTTAACATGGTAACTACCCTTAGTATAAGGGAAAGTTCAAAAGTAGAAAGTTAAATGTTTTGAATGGCCAAGACATAGCCCTGATTGAACACTTATGCAAACCCTATATGTGAATTCATCTTTTTTAGTTAAATGTTCACAGAGAAATGCTTTATTTGACTTTCAAAGGGGTTGAATACTGTTGCAAGCTACTGTAGCCTTCTTTCGCCCAATGTCTGTAGTATAATGTGACTGAGGGTGTCCTAACTGGCAGGTAGTTTACATAGCTAAATGGGGAAAATGCACATAAAAAGTGTCATTTTTTTCATAGATTACATTATATGTTTGTTGGTTTTTTTGTTTTGTATTGTATGATAAACCCAACAAATAAACAAAATGCATTAAACGGTGCAGAAGTATGTTCTCTGTAGAGGGTATATACTTATTTTCCTTCAAAAAATCAACAAACCTTTCCACTGGACCAGGGCCATGTTTAATGCTGTAGGACCCTTCAGACTTTTTTTTTTTTACTTTTTATGTTTCGACACCTTAAGCCTCTCTGTATCTTTGTCAGGGCTGATGTGAGACATGCATTGTTGAACTGGGTAAGAAAAGAATACTCATGGCATTGTGACACGGCAAGTGATCATAAGGTAGTTTGACAAACCTGTCAGTCTTTGGATGACCTGCGTGCTCAACAACTCTGTATTCATCAGGGCTTGGAATGTGCATCTTCCAGCTATAATGTAGCCTGTGGCCAGAGAACTGGAACACCATCTCCATTCACAGGCCTTGCATGGCCAAGCTGACCGGCAGACTGAGCTGTCACCACTTCTGTGGAAAGAGTCTGCAGGGCAGCAGGTCATGAGGGAACTGAAGCTTTCCTTTAAAGGACCTATAAGGGGCTGCTGAAATGGCACCAGAGTCATTCCTTGGTCTTCCTCTACATTGACTAATACAGAGCATGATGAGCATGTAGACTGCTACATTTGATTATGTTTAATCTTATATTGCTGTCATTATAAGATCCAGAAATTTAACACTCTCTGGAGTTGTTTAGCAAAAGAGTCAGATATCTAAGAAAGTCATTATAGAAAATAACTTTTTTTCTATAGTTCGCTAGAGCTCTGAGGCTATTGTATCTGAAAAGCACTGAAAGGTTACACCCAACCTGATAACATCATGCACATTGTATGCTGTGTCAGGTTGTTGATCTCAAATAGACTTGCTTATTGTTTCCAATGCTGTATGTCAGGGGTGTCAAGCTCCGGTCCTGGAGGGTCATTGTCCAGCACAGTTTGATGGTAGTTCTCATTAAACACATTCACTAAACCAGACAATTAACTGGTGACGTGAATTAGGTGTTTCTGAGCAGGGAAATCACCAAAACGTGCTGGACCTCGGCCATGGCATGAACTCAATATAGAATTCAACACTCCTGCTGCATGTCATACTGTCACTTCTAAAAAGATGTATAGCTATTTGTTCATTTTTGTTTTATGTGTGTGATGCGTCCAGCCCTACCAGCTAGCTCACAACAGCACACCCTCAGCGGTGCAAACCCAGTGCAAGGACCTGGTCTGCCAAGAAGGTGAGGGGCCTGGACCTTGTTTCCTGCTCATCATCATCTTTTTAAAGATTCAACACGGCATTATACCCCTTTCATTTCGCCACTTCCCTTGTTAGTCTGTCCTCTTTTATTGCAGTATGAACGCTGTGAATGAGGAACTGGGTGTTACATCAGGAAAACAGCTGCTCTTAACCCTCCTGGCAGACAAGTATTTTTCCTTCAGAACAAGAGAATGGTGTGAAATCTGGAAAAATGGAATGCTAGCGCTGTGACATTGATAATGAGTTGTAAATTTACAGCGTCTGCTGGGCGAAATGTCTCTCCCTGAGCACCATCTTGAGTTCTCCTTCACCCTGTGTGTTCTGACATCAATCACTGCATCCCAGAGGAATCTGGGGAAGAAACTAGAGCTGTTTTCGTATCCTTTCTCCTCTTGTCACGACTTCTCAAAAAGGTCTGCTACGAGCGTTTTTGTGTGACACCCTCCTTTTCCGAAAAAATCTGTTGTCCCAACACTTTTGTTTGCTTTTCTGGCTCGATTCTGTGTCTACAGACTTGGAGAGCTTTGCTTGTATCTTCATACACAAAGCTTGGCCACTAATACTGGATGTTCTCCAGTTTCACAAAAGGCTTATTGGCAGCACCAAAAAGACTGATGTGAATAAAAGCTCAGTGTGACAGCTCTTCCCAGGAGAAATGAACATTATTGCATCTTTGGCAGCTTAATTAACTTTGGGAATATTTTCTCAAAATGAGGAATTGCTGCTGGATACGTTCACACTGTGCTAATGCTTGATAGTAACTTTAAACCAACTTTCCTTTGGTACAGTATTTAGGTTGTAGACCTTTAATTCACCCATGTTTCTCCAAGGACAGTGACTTATTTTAGTTCGTCGACGAGAATGTTTCTGCACATTCTAATGCACAGTTCTACACACTTTAATGCACAGAATGTAGCCTGTGCAAAAGTTTTTACACTTTACATATACTTTACCAGTATGTTAAAACAGAGCCTGTGCAGTAGAATTTTCAGAACATTTCAATATTTAAGTTGTTGACTGCAGAGGATGTGGGAACTTATTTTTAGAGCAGGATGTAACGCCTAAGGTTACAATGACCAATGCATTTTCCAAAAGGATTCAGTACCTTTGGGATTAGTTTGAATGATATTTGTGATCCAGAACTACTAGTACTGTTGTGGTAGAGTGCAAGCAAATCCTCACAGCAGTGTTCCAACATCTAGTGCAAAGACTTCCTCGAGGAGTAGAGACTGTTACTTCATCAAAGTGCCTTACTAGTGAGGGTCAACAGGCGTCTAGAAACGTTTGGAAATATGGTGTACATTAATATATTACAGGATCATATGAAATGCATGTTCCAGTGTTTGTTACCAAGCATAATTACACCTGTAAAAATACTCAAACAGTTTTCATTTCCACTACAGCCCCAGAATCCTTACAGTTTCCTACATCACTGTATATTTCGCCAAAGTGGATTCTGCAGACTTCCACCTCCTATGGAGCTGTTGCCATCTGTATATTCAGAGTAATGAGAGGAAGGAAGGAAATCAAATGTCTGGAATGATCAAGCCTTTTTCAGATGCAGTCTTTTCAACAGACTGCATCTGCTTCTCCGTGCTGCCATCACACCATGGAAATCACATCTAGAGAACACACTTGGATTTACTGTTCATGTGACATTGGATGTACCCTTCAGTTGAGAAGTCCTTTATGGAACCAAAAGTGCTTCTTCTATGGCAATGGTTCCCAAACCAGTCCTGGAATGCCACCCTCCCACCCCCCCATCCCCTACACATTTTTTTTGTTTACACACCCACTCAACTCAAGAACATCTGGGCAATCAACTGATTAGTTGGATCCGCTGTGTTGAGAGCTGTGTTGAGCTTTTTTTGGCACCTCAAATTCATTCATTCAGTTCATTCTGCCCATTACATATGTGCACGCTGTTTGTTTACACTTCCATATACTATATTGAACATACTGTATATTACCAATATGCCTTTGAAGACTTTACTGATGTATATTCCATTGACAATTTACAGAATATTTACAATATATTGCTATTTATTCCATTTTCCCAAATTTCCTTGTGAATTATATGTTATCCTTACATAAAGGTGCCTATTTTGTTATCTAAACGAATAAATAAGTGGAAGGATGAAAGGATCCTACATAACAATGTGGTTAAATGTTGACTTTATTAGCAACTTCAATGTTGAAAAATATGCTCTGGTTGGAGTTGTTTTTTAAATTCTTATAGTGGATTCAATTCTTATATTTTGTGCTCTAGAAGTCAAAATGAATTCTGCTATCAAATGCTAATTGCTGTGTCACAGTCAGGCAGTTGGGATCTTTCAGTAGTGATAGTGTTGAGAAATTCTGGATTTCTCTTGTCCCCCTATCGGTCGGTCACTGCATCATATTTAAATATTACTCCACCTGGATCGGATAAATAAAAGAAGGGCCTTAGGAGGGTTCTTTTAAATGAAAGAGAATGTGGGGAATCTGAAGCAGAATTGCTTTTGTGTGGAAGACTTTAGAGCCTGAGCTTGTAGAGTTCATTAACACACAACAATATGCTGGTCATGTGCATCCCCATGATCTATGACCTACTGTACAGTCTGTGTCTAAACCTGGACCTGAATGTGTGAACATTATAAGGTCATACATGATCATATAATTCCAATGGTGAGTTTCGTTTCACTGCTCAGAGGGCGATGGATGCAAAGTAGCAGTTAATTAGCTTTGGATGGTCATCAGAGCCTGTTGATTTACTCCACATGAAACTACATTACATTTCAATAGCCTGAGCATAATCTACCTTTTGCGAGATGTGTTCTTGGCTCATAGCTGCCCTTTCCCTGGCAAGGGTGTTATCAGTCTTATGATTAAGGAGCTACACTCAACCCATCTCTGCTTACAGTGAAAGGAATGATTGAGAGAAATGAGAACAGATTACAAAGCAGAGTTCCATCCTCCTTTATTCTGTAATTGCTAGCTCAAGGCTTTTCGGCTCCATCCATGCAAATGAAACACAAGCCAGCAAGGGGGGCTAATTGAGCATTAAATGGGAAACAAATGCCGGCAGACACCAGGCCTCACGTCTGGCTAGGCGCTACATGAATGAACCTTGAGAATTACAGATTGGCATTCAGAAACCCGTCTCCTGTTGAAGTATTTGGAACAATTGGCAAGCTATTTGAGAGGGAAAGAGCAGGATATGAGGCCTTGGCAATGACTTCTCTCTGTATGAATGTAAATCTGATTGTTGCTATGATCGGCAGACCACATAGATTATGCTGGCGTGTATTACTTCATAAATGTGCGTGCCATGTTTTGTTCATCACTCTTGACATTGCCCAATTTCTCCCCTCCTGTGAGGTGCACTGGGAGCTATTTAGTCCTGGCCTGTTTTCGCCATCCCCTCAGGGCCACTGGCGCTCTGCAGTGCGGCTAATAGATGCTATCTCCTGGCCCTCTGGCCCTGTGATCACTGTCTCATTACTATCATACTGTGGTGTCTGAGCAGGCACTGGGCCTCTTTGTGTTTTACCTGGGGGCCTGCCAAATAAATATAAACCTTAGGATGCATTAGCTGTCAGAGTTGCCAGCTTGCGGACCATGCGGTATATTAGCCTCTATTACTATTGATGGAGAGAATGAAGACTGGTGGTATGCTCCTTTAGCTTTAGCAGTATTTTGGCAAATTGTATCACTATATTTCAAAGGCGCTTTATTGCCATAAGTATATCACATTTATATCTAATTCAAAAGAACATTTGGTTCAGGATTATGGAAACGCCAGCTGCCTTTTATGTGTGAACATATCATGATAAATGTGCCAATAGAAATACTGCTACATAAAAATGCATTAGAGTATAAATGTTTATTCTTTCTTCTATAAAGCTGCCAGTGCAGAGATATGACACTGATGATATACCAATCAGGCAGTAGAGTTTGTTGATGGTTTGTACAGAATTCCAGTCTGAGGACAATAAATCCGATGGTGCTGCATTTAGTCAGGGTCACTTATCAAATATTGTTAGTAAAATTGAATGAAGGATGTGATTAATGGACAGGAGTGTTCAGATTAGAAAAGGCTGACATTGTGATTTTACATGATTGCTTGTGCCTTTACATTTTTATAGTCATTGTATAAATTATGGGCTGTCAAGATTAAATCATTAAAATTCATTACAACGCCTGTTCTTAATAAATGTACTTTTTGAATTTGGATGAAAAAGAGGGTGTCCACAGGTCATCATGAAGTGAAGTGACCATTCTGTCATACATGAACACACCACAGTGTGAACAGCACAAAATTCTTCCTCTGTATTTAAACCCATTCACCAAGTGAAGCAGTCTGGAACACAGCGGCCGGGGAGCAGTATGTGTGGGAGCAGTGTGTGGGGGAGCAGTGTGTGGGGGAACAGTGTGTGGGGGAACAGTGTGTGGGGGAACAGTGTGTGGGGACAGTGTCTTGCTCAGGGTGCCTCAGAGGTGCTTAGCAGTCTTGGGAATCGAACCCATCACAGGGCAACTCAGGTAGCTATAGTGAGCATCACTGAAAGAGAGGCAACCCACACCAGCAAGATCTGACTAATGCACATATGCTTGTGGTTACACATGCCCTGTATATAAATTAAAGTTTTAAATTGTGTGTATATAATTACTTGATTAAATGTGAAAAAGCTTGATTACTTTTGTAAGATATAGTAATTGATTACTAATATCTTATGATACATTTTGTCTTTACAGTATATCATTTGTTAGTCGTTATTGTGATATTGGCTCTTCTGATCATGATTATTGTTAATAAGAAGAAAAATTAAAAAATATTTGGAACTTGCTTATTTTTATAACCTATGCTGCTTTTATATAAGCAGTGTTACCATAAAAGACCCTTGAATACGGTAAATCCATGATAAGACTTATGGATGCCAAAAATACTTACATCGATGATAGTTTGCACATCTTTTCAGGGGGCAAAAATGTGGCAGAATTTTATTTGCACCCGAATTGATTTTTGAGAACTTTTTGTGAACTTACGGACCAAGCACTGTCATCTCTGTTGGAGATACTCCAGCTGGTGGATCAGCTGTGTCCCAGTTACTAGAACTTTGTTTTTGCCCTTTGCTTTGTCATGGATTGTGTTAACACCTGCAAATGCAGCTCAAACTGGCTTACAGACATCTGAGCTGTGTGCTAAAGCTGTCCAGCTTCTGAATGAGATGCTGGAACTCTACACGCCACTTCCACGTTCCAAAAAGGATTGCAGCCTACTCAGTCACTGTTTGCTCATTTTGTGAGATGCAAAATGTCTTTTTTACTTGAAGGTATTCTGCCCATTGTGCAACATGGCAAAATTTTAAAGCACATTCCAAAAAAATGTCATTTGTTTGCATCACGTCACAATAAAGTAAAACCTGTAAAGATGTTAAAGCTGTTGCATCAGCAAGAAGGTAGTTAGTGAGTAAAGAACGCTTTTACGTGTGAATAGTCTGGTGTTACTGGGAGATCAGACGAAACAGGTCATGCAGACTTTAGGTCTTTCTTCAGACAGATGGTATCAAGATGCTGGGGCTTCTTCCTTCACTCACCTGTGAATAAGTAACTGAGTTTGCTTTGAAACGTGCCGCACTGCTCTGATCTAGCCATGAGCTCCACTCCAACCTCAGCACTTCATATTGAGCTGTTTAAGATGAGCTAAACCCCATCTTCAGCATTCTAGCCATGCCATCTATAGGCTGGAGCGGATACACAGACACTAAAATGGGGTGAATTTTACCTGTTCTGTAGCCACTGGTCACAACAGAGTATCTTTACTATTTGGGCAATTAAGCATTATTGGCTTGTTTGGTGTCCTTCATTTATTTGGACCAGAGCAACATGTCTAGTTACATTTTAAGTAAATATTAATGGGAATTGATGTACCCCTATTAGTATCGTGCCCCTAATTTATGTACCCCTGTTAGATCTGTCATCACACAAAACTGCATTTAGTTCCTAAGGACCTGAGAATAGTCTTGCTTATGTGGTTCCTGGTGGAATTTCACAACTAGAAACAGCCCTACTGGCCGTTTTGAAGCCTAAAAAACATCTTTTCTGTTTTGGATTGAAGACATGTGACACTGGCCCATGCTGCTCCACCTTCAATCAAGAAATAAAAAAGTTTTGTCTCCTTTATTTTACATCATTTTTTTAAAAAACAAAACCCTTTTACCAACACGAGTTCTCATCCTCATTCTTCTGCCCTCGAGGGATCTCTTCAGATTCTTTTCCATCATCACAGCTGAAGATTTATGTGGACCTAAAGGGGCTTGCTGTTGTCTGTGGTAGCCTCTCGTGGATGATTGTCTGCTTGTGATACTTAACAGCTGTCCTCGCAGCTTGTGAGCCCCTATAGTCACTCACACCACAACCTAACATATGCATTTATGAATTCGGCAGACCCTCTTTTTCAGAGCGGCTTGCAATTTCAGCCATGTTACAGATGCAGGCAATTGTAGCGTTAGGAACATCTTGCCCAAGGACCCTTGCTTGTGTAGCAGGGTTTATATACTGAATTATAGTCTTCTGTGCGAAAGACAGCAGTGTTAACCAGTTTTACCACTGCACTACACCATCTGCTCTGCTGATGGTCTTATCAGGCCTTCCAGTGGAAACACTCTCCAGTGTGAATAGAGGATGTGAATAAAAGCTACAGTAGATAAACACTGGTACTGGGAATGGGGTCATATGAGACCATTTGTGTGGTATGGGGTGTGTGTGTGTGTTTGAGGGAGAGAGAGAGAGATTGATTTTTTTGTTCATGCAGTATCTTCGTGTGTATTTGGGAGGACAGACATGCTCCTTGTTCCACAGTGTATCTGCGTATTTGTTTGATATGTGCACGTGTCTATATGTGACTGTCTGTATATGTGTTTGCATGTGTACTTGCGGTATGTAGAGAATGGGACGAGGTGGAGCTTTCATCAGTTCGTCACAGCATGGTTATATGTGACTATGTGAGACTACACACTGGCTGTTGCCTCCACAGGCTTTAGGGCTGGAGGTGATGACTGAGGCGAGACTGCAGTACAGTGGACGGAGGCTTCCTTTCAGCACTGAAATAAGATATTGGCTGCGAATAAAGAGGAAGCATTTTTAACTGAAATCTGCCCTCCATACATCACACACCGTATAAGTTATGTGGTATTATATGAAGCAGCTATGCTGAATTTGTCATAGAGGCTCATTTAGGCAGCAAGATTTAAACCCTGTGAATGCGGCGTGAGTTATTACTGGCTTTACTGCATTTACTCCACAGCATCTGCATAAGTAAACCTAGTCTTTATACAAGACATTCACTATTCCTGCTTCCTTCCTTTCTTTTCACTGCTCTAACGACCAGGAACCACAAATTGAAGCTCCTGCAGGAATAGAAATGTTACATCATAAAATGACGTGAGCTCTTTAAGACGTTAGGGATTTTCCTTCTCGTAGCTCAGGCCCGTTTCTGCATTGAAGTTTTTGAGAGCGGCCATTGTTAGCTGTGCCAGAGATTTGAAAGCACGGCGAGTAGAGGCTTGTCGGAGAAGCTGAATGTGCATAGGGGAAGGATGGAAAGTTCATTAGGAACCACCTCACTAAATCTCCTTCGTGACCTGTGGGGGTTAGGTGGGATGAACTGTGAGTTTAGTTACAAGGGAATTGCTCTGTTTCACCCGATGAACATCCATCTGAAATCTCATAGGAATTCTGTCTGTGGCTCATGTGTAACAAGGCAATGTGGTCATTAGAAATCTGTTGATGCAACGTTACAGCCACTGCAGAACTGGGCCTAGACCGATCATTTTTGATGAAACATAAAATAAAGCTATCGTTTTTTTAGCTTCTATTGGGTTTTTAGAATAAGTGAGTAAAAAGCTGGGGTCAGTTTTTGCTTTTCGCCCCAAAATGCAATTTTATGATAACTACAAGATACTTGCATGTCAGAAATCTGATACCATTCTGTTTCCTGTAGTAAGACTGTGGGGTCACTAAAGGGTCACCTGGGGCTGTAACTTTACGCAGCCTTTGAAGGGCTTGGCTACATCCCATTTTGCTAAGGCCTTGGCTATGTCACATATATTAATATGTAACAAAAATATTAACATATATTAACACAGCTGCTGCTGTCTACTATCTAACCGTCCAGGCCTAGAGTAACATTTTTCATCACAAAATTGGTTCAACACAAGTCAAACCATGTCTGATTTATTTTATTGTCACTTCTTAATTATGTTGTTATGTGCGTTTGACGCACATACCAACATAATTAATGAGAACTAAAGAAAAAAATCTATTGGGTAAGCCAGTATACTTGTTATATAATGCTTTATATATGAAATTAAACCTATTGTTTCAAAACACCTTCATTATGGAATAATAGTGGAAATACAATCATGATTCTATTGGATAAAAATGAACAAACAGTAGTTTTTTTCAAGGATGCTTCTGGTGTATGTTATTGGTGTGATTGCAGAAGCAAGTTTATTTTTTAATTTTACTATGATTTGTTTATTTATTTTAACCGCACAATCACCACGATTGTGATGTTACATTTTCACTGCATCGACCTGGAGTTTACTGGAAACATCTATTAGAAATCTCGTAGACAGTCTGTCTGTGCTCCTCGTGTAGCAGCAGCACAGGGTCATGAGATGTGAACTGAGAATGTGACATCACTCAGGCTCTGTAGTCCTAGGCCTAGTCCCACTATTCTGTGGTCGTTTGTGCGATACATCATGGAAGCTGTTTGTAGAGCTGTGCCTTTATCAGGTTTCTCAAAGTAATTAATGTTGATGTAGGATCAGTCACTGTCTTTCACTCTATAAACACAATTATATGTTCACTGGGAGCTGATCCTAGATCAGCATTGCCTCTCTGTTCCGTACCGGCCAGAAGACTCCCGCTGTCCTCAGCTGTTATGTTCTCTTTGATTAATAAATGTAATGTGAGCGACCAAAAGTGTTACTGTGTTCTCTGGTTTGTTTTTCTACATCCATCATTCACGTCATCTTTTGCTGAGCTCCCTCTGCTTGCTGAACTGGAGATGAAACATAGATGTCAGTGTAAGTGCATCGTCAGGGCCTGTAATTTGTGTAATGAGCACCAAGAGTCCATACCCTGGAAAGGACGATTTTCCTCACTTTTTTCTTAAAATAAAAAAAAAAAAACAATCCATACCATCTACTACAGTCTTCATCCACGGTGGAGACAATATTTCAGGCTGTATTTACATTCACAGCATTTAGCTGGCGCCTCTATCCAAAGCGACTTCCTTTCCCTAACTACAGGGGGCAGTCTCCCTGGAGCAACTTGGGGTTAAGGGTCTTGCTCAGGAATCCTGTGGCGGTGTGCTGAAGGTAGGATTTGAACTCTTGACCTCTTGGTCCAGAGGCAAGTATCCTACCTATTATGCCACCACCACCCTAAGCTCTGACTGCCTGGACCTCATTTTAGAATGAGAGAAAGTCAGAGCTTAGGTCATTTACGTATAGTAGTCTTAAAGGCACTATAAGAAATAACAGCTTGTTCAATGCTAAATAGTTAAATACTTGTGTTTTGTGAATAGTCCAAACATTTAAACCACAAACAAACTTCAGGAGAGAAAATGGGCCGTTTAAGCAATGCTGTTGCGAATAATGTATGCTAATGATATATACTGAAGAATGTTTATTGTCTGTTGTGATGGTCTTTTTTACAGAGGAGGTGGAACTACATTTGAAACTTTTTACCCAAAAGGTGGACTTACTGAAGGACTTGTTCAGCCTTGTGCCACAGAGTAAGAATGTGTCTCTGTATGAGGACGATGATGGATGTGCAGTGCTGGATATCGGACTCTATTCCACTTTGACCCTGCCCACACAGCGAGCTTTTGGGATGAGGTGTGTCAGTGGGTTACAAAGAATACACAGGTTTTCTAACTTACACAGTTCTCCATTTACCCAAGTGGTACTTCATCAGTCATATTTAGTCTCTGAACCCTAATGGTCCATTCATGACGAATGGGAATTTCCAGTTGGGAGCTATCAACTTCCCAACCTCACACGTCAGTATTTAATGTTAGACGAAATGGGTGAACATAGTAAGCCAGTGCTTATTTGGGTGCTGTGCCCACATAACAAGTTTACTTTCATAAAAAATTGGTGCTGTTTGATTAGTGATTCATTTATTTTCAGACTGGAGGTAAGCAACGGCAAATCACTGTTAATCCATTGGCCAAGATGATATGAAAGCACATAGAAGGGCGTAACTTTACAATTAGCCAAACATCTCTATTTATTAAGCTGTGGTGGAGTTAGGTAAGGGCAACATTGGCAGCCACCCAGGGCAGCATCCTGCTGGGATGGCATGGGGCACTTGCACAAAAAATTAGAGCATGGTGACATTTCCATGATTGGTTTTCAGTCATCAAAGACCATCATGTCACCATGTGGGTCAATTAACCATGTCGGAATGGGCACCCTGATTTTAGTTGATGAGCTTTGCAGGCTACTGCCTGTGAAGTTCACCCTCTTGACCTCAGGTCTCCCCGCTGGAAGCCTGAGGTTGGAGGCCGTGAGAAACTATTAAAAAGCGCCCCTAATGCAATTCGTAAAATTAGTCTCACTAGGAACTTATAGTGAATATATAGTTTCATAGACAACCTTTTGTTAGCAATAGCGGAATGATATAGTAATTTGATTCTTTACACTACAATTTATGTCCATTCCTCTTTGTTGCATCTCTTTTTTTGATATTTAAGTTCGATTACTCCATAGAATTTTATATTTATGTTATATTGATTTGTTTATGCTCCAAATAGCAAAATAAAAATAATGTTTGTGCATAAAATGCGGGGTTGAAGGGCATTAATGGCATTTGACAGATACTCTTATCTGGAGTGATGTACATGGATGCTTTGTGGTCTACAAATTAACATGCCTATCACAATCATCTAGACTTAAATTAAGAGCTTGTTATGTATGTTAGCTGGTTTTAAGATACAAATATGTAGTTATACCTACTGAAGAGCTGGGTTATTACCCTGAGTGCTCACTTAACAAAAGTATACACAAGAACTGACCATGGGCACCATGAGTGGGAGTTCATTGGTTGTTTAGATTATTTTCATAAACCTTACATTACACATGTGGCCCAAAATACACTATAAGGTATCTGACACGCAATGGAAGCTTATTGTCACTGTTTGAGCAAAACCTTGTAACTGCACAGTTTTACCTTTTTGAAATGAAAGTTAATGCAAAATATGTTTTTCCAAGTAATCTTGGACCATCTCTGTTGTTCCACTCATCTTGAAATTTTGACACAGAGTAAAGGGCAACTGCTGACAACAAGGTGGAGATGCAAGGTTTTGTATCATGAAAACTACTGTGTACACAAGTTGTTGAGTAATCGAACAGACTTGCTCATTTAAAATCTATATAATATTAACACAAATGTGCATCCATACAGTATACAGTGACAGAAACCACATGAGCTAGTCTTTACATTGTGTAAATCTGAGCTTCAGCGAAATATTCATAACCGGACTGTGTGTTTACAGTTTTGCGGATGAGTTCAGTGTCCTTCTTCAGTTGCGGAGCTCACAGCATGAGGACCGCAGTCTCCTGACCATCCTGGACTTCTACAATCAGGTGACACTCCAGATCCGCCTGAGTCCTTCCGGTGTCACCTTCATCACCGCACAGCAGCGCGATTTTGAGTAAGTCAATCAAAGGAGTTTTCCAATCAAAACTCTTCAGTCAAAGGAATTCTCCACCACTGTTTAATGTAAAACTTGTATCTGAGGTGGCTGCCTACTGACTTTTATTCTGAAAGTTTTGGGTTTTAAAGATATGGGAAAGATGCAGCAGATGGAGACTTGGTTGCATGAAACTAAATTATTCCTTTAAGCTTTGCAACATATATCATGTTCGGTATGATATACCTAATGGGCTGGTGGGGTATTCGGTAAGACACCTGCCACTGGACCAAGAGGTCATGGGTTTGAATCCTACCTTCAGCAAACTACCACTGGGTTCCTGAGCAAGACCCTGAGTTGCTCCAGGGAGACTGCCCCCTGTAGTTTGGGAATGGAAGTTGCTTTGGATAAAATCACATGGTAAATGTAATGTATGGGTGAATGATCAATTATGTTAAATCTTTTAATATACACCTCTTTACCGACTTTTAATGGAACAAGTCAGCTCTTTTTACACACCCCTCCAGCCCTCCTAGATAATAATCCATTTAATGGTTTGTTTTCCATAGGTTTTTGGTACCTGGCCTGTCTGACTCGCAGTGGCACTGGCTCTCAGTAGGCGTCTCTTTTGAATACCTGTCCGTGTATTTGGACTGTGTGTTGGTGGAGAAAGTCAGATGGACCTTCCCCTACATGGGCATCACCACTGATGGCCTGCTGATGGTTGGAGGTATACTGGAGGGGTTTGAGACGCCTTTTGAGGTAAAACGTTGGAACGTTTGCTAAGTCTTAACCTCATGAACATGTGTTTATGTACAGTCATTGTTATACAGCAGCACCTACAGGTGAAAGGTTCTCAATGCTTTTGCATATCAGATTGCTCCTTTGGGTCCTTTAGGTACAGATTGATTCGTTGTAAAAACTGGTTGAACTCACCAAATGAGTTGATTGAAATCTCCGTATCATGGAAAACTGAATTTTCCTCACTTCTTCTGACATAGTTGTTAAAGTTTTTAAACGTACCGTTTATTCCCCAGGCTGCACAGTCTAAATATGTAAAGTAAGCACCAAAAATTATCACAAAATTACCAGATTGTTCTACATTTACATTTACATTTCAGTTAGAAATTGTTCTAACTGAAATGACACGACCAGACTGCTTTCTGAATGTGGCACTAGAAAACAGAGCCAATCAGAACAGAGAACATTTACATATATCAGTCTCAAGGCATATCAACAAAAAGACAGTCATAAAGGGGTTAGAAGAGACTGATTATTTGTAAAAGTAAGTGTTTTTATAATATAAAACCACACAAATGTAATAAGTGAACCTCAGACAAAATAAAATGTGAGGCTATAGGCACTTTAAATTCAAGAGTGCTCTGAAATGTACTCATGCTCAGTCTGTGACATGCCTAAAGGTCTGAAAATGTGTGTTGCAGCATATACAGAATGGGATCTTTCATTTAAATATATTTACGTCTGCTATAGGACTGCATCTGAGTCAAATATGTGCCTCTTATGGATCATACATACTGAGCACGTTAGTGATATCAGCATCCTTTTAGACATAGACAAGATTAATGGTAAAACAGCTGGCCAGGCGTGCCTGATACAACCTGCCTTCTCATCCTAGGCTGAGACATTCCTCACGGTTTACTACAGCATCACACGAGATGCATAATGATATCACATTCTCAATCCATCAAAAGCACAACTTGATGAAGCAGACTTGACCGAAGTAACCCAGGATTTTGGTCTTTTTTGCGTGTGGGTGGCTTACAGAAGTGATGGTGTTGTGCGATGTGTTTACAGGGCGAGCTCAGGCAAATGATGTTTGAGATGGGAGATGGCCAAGCTGCCAGCCGTCACTGCAGCCTCCACCGACCTGTGTGTGAAGTCCCTCCTGAAACACCCTACAGGACCCAGGTACAAGACAACTGAACCTGTACTACAACACTGACCTTTTAATAGTCATTAATCAGGAGCCCCCCATTTACTACACATTTACAGCTGACTTGTTTGGGAACATGATTCAGCATTATAATCTTTCAGCCATAATACAAAGGTGCGATTCTGGAAATAGAGTAAGTCTAGTCTTGGTCTTTGTTTGAAATATTTGCACTTCTACTGCACTTTCAATTTTTCTTTTATGTATTCTTTATTTCTTTTATCTCTCCCATTATCTTATTCTATTTAATTTAATTTTATTCTCTATTTCTGAAAAGCACATTGAATGACCTTTCATGTATGATAATGTGCTATGTAAATAAAACTTGAAACTTTAGCATTAAAAATCCTATTTAGTCTGGGATTAAGCATATTCTGGGTCCAGAAAAAGGCAGACGGCTCTTTAATCAGGCTTGAAATGATATATAGATTTAAACACAAAGAATAAGGATAAGAATAAGAATGTATCCTATAGAGAGGGCACGGATCATGTAGTGTGTGAGCATACAGTGTCAGGAGTGAGGAGTGATTACAGCATACTTCAAGAAGAATACAAAATACCTGCATCTCAGCTTCAATCACTCATCCAACTGGAGCAAAGACTATTCTATAACAGATCTGAGAATAACGCAGTACTCAAACTTAAATGATATTATAGAGCTGGAGACATTCTGTAGTGTTGTTTATTGAGGGTTTTGACTGACTGTATGTGACCGTATCTGTGTAATGTGTCCCAAATGCCATGACAGTATTCTGTGATATGCACCACACTGGTGGTTAGGGAGCTGTGTCTGTGATCAGAAGGTTGTGGGTTTGAATCCCCAGCAGCCAGCAGCTGCCAGCAGCACCACTGAGGTACCCTTAAGTAAAGTATCGTCCCCACACACTGCTCCCGGGTGCTGTGTTCCTGGCTGCCCGCTGCTTCACTTGGTGAATGGGTTAAATTCAGAGAACAATTTTGTGCTGTTCACACTGTGTGCTGTGATGTGGTGTGTTCATATATAACAAAATGGACACTTTACATTTTACTTTGCACTCTTTACTCTCTCTCTTTCAGTCTCCTCCATTGCTGCCCCCAACTGACCTGACCGAGGAACCGATATTTTCTCCAGAGTCCTCCACTGACACGCAAGATCATGTCATCACAGCTACAATTCAGCTCAGGCCTGACAACCAGGAAGCCGACGTACGGGTAAGGATTCGGGAGAAGTCCATTTACAGGCAGTGAAAAGTCTGCTTGTGAATTATAGCACACTGGGACTCATTAACATGCTCGCTTGAGCGTTTACAGGCTTGTTGTAGAGGGTTTGACAAAGAAGAATTAACCAGCTTCAAATGGGCAAAACCTCCACTCATCATGGGGCAGCAGAGCTTCAGCTGCGGGCGACGGCTAAATGAATGGCCTCAGAAAGATGGAAATTGAAGGGATGGAGAAAGGAACTCCTTCTTCATTTGTGCCCATAAAACTGCTGCTGTGTTCTGCTACGAAAGGGTGGGCTGTGACTAATGGCTGTCGTGAGAGCAGTTTCGTTTTGGGCGTGGTACTGGAGCAGAGAGGGCAGGGCAGAGGGAGTGATAAACGTCTTGTCTGGGAGGGCAAGAGGGCACAGCCTTGGGTCTCACTCAGTGCCGCTCTGCAGGAGCCAGTAAATGGCCTGGAAAGTCATTAACTGCATTTGCCCCTTTGTAGCTCGGGCCTCAAAATCTCAAAAGAATGGAGATTTGGAGCAACATGTTGGCATAGCAGTTATAATAGGCCGACATTATCACATTCATTTACCATGCAGTTATGTTTTAATGGCCGTTCTATCCCTCCCAAGTGCCCTGGTGATTTCTCACTCATAGCTCATTGAAAAAAGCATAAACTGCCAAAAGAAGAGGAAATATTTTATAATGGCTGTGATGATGAGAATGATTGTGTGGAACACTCCTAAAAGCCCCTGAAACCTTCTTGGCTTGGACATGCAGGAAAGATGTTTCACTGGTGTAGAACCTTTATATTCTGCAGAAATTCTTTAAACTTCTTCAAACATCTTATTTACAAAAGTTGATTCTCTCCAAATAACCTTTTTTTCACTTTTCAAGTGCATAGACCCTCTTTTTTGTCTTGTTTTGTTCAGAACAAACACACAAAAGGGTAGAATGTAAATCTATCCAAACAAAATGAGTATCACCAAATTGATAAATTTACAGGAGATGGCACTAAATGGTTTTCCATTTTTATTTTTCTACATCATTCGAACACACAAACTTGATTTAAGTTTGTGTGTTCGAATGATGTAGAAAAGTAAAAATGGAAAAACATTTAGTGTTTTTATGCAATGAGCTGTTTGGCCTACTATGTCATTCATTATGTAATTGCAAAATGGGAATAATAAATCCAGACTTTTATGGGCTAATTAGAAAGCAAAGGGTTGTTTGAGCATAGAAGAAACATTTTAGTGTTTTTTAAAGAACCTTTCTGACATTATGTAAAGGTTCTTTACACATATAGTTGATGTAAAATGTACATGGGATGTTGTGTATTTGCACTAGAGCACTTCTAGACTTTCTAGTTCCTTTAGGAGTTACACTACCCATCTCCAGTGCTGTAGCATCTGTGAGAGAAATGTCTGAGATAAACACTTTATTTGGTGAAATCAGAGGACTGCAGTAAAGGCTGAGATAAGGCTCCTTTTAAGTGCCTCCATAAAGAAGCTTCTCTAATTGACCCAGCCCACACAAAACAGCCCACCAACTCCAAGGGGGATTCCTCAGGATGTGATTTTGTGAGACTTGCAATGAACATGTCCAGTGACATGCTCTGTATCCCACCCAGGTGAAGAAAGGTCATGTTAAGGGTAACGACTGCTTTATTGGAGCCGTAGAGTGTGCTGTTCGCTTGTCTTTGTCTGAGTAAGTGAAAGCTGGCTGGGTTGTGTGTGTTGAAGTCTGGACTGAAGGCTTGTTAAGCAGTTCGCTCTACTCCACTCATTACCTTCAGCTGTGTTGTAAATGTTTGTGTTTATAACCTCTTTACCCTCCAACCACCCAACGCATGTTTCTGGAAGGATTATGAAACCGTAATTTTGCTGGCTGTGGAAAGTCAGTGTCAGTTGAAATGCTTTTTTTTTTTACTTTTTTTTTAGGCTGTTTGGATTTTTTTGTTGTTGCTGCTTCCTGATTGGATATCTTATTGAAAACATTTGTCTGGGAATTGGAGAGGGACCTCACGAATGTACTTGTACATCTTATTTATACTAGATTGCATTTCCTTGAGAAAAATGCGAAGTGTGACTGCACGGTTGCTATGGTAAGTGTGGTTGTTACTAGGTGCTTCTTTAAACAGCGTAAACATTAATGAGATCAGGTTCATCACATTATAATACTTTTATTTCTAATAATGATCAGAAATTTTTAATTCCATGCAAAATCTCAAAGGCCTTTACACAGGAAGAGTAAGGAAAGATAAATTGGAAAGATAAAATGGTACACTCTACTGCACCCAGTGATCAGGTATGTACACGAGTAACCTTTTGGCTCTGTGTTGTGTGAAATGACCTGAACCTTTAACTGTTTATGTTTTATGTGAGATAAGTAGTGTCTAACGGGTCCCATAAAGCTCTGAACGATCTACCAGAAAGTGACCCAACAGTCACAGGTCCCTCAGTGCAAATCCAGGCATGCCTGAGCTAGCCATCTTCTCTCAGGCCTTTTACAGTCCTGGTACTGTGAGAGATGACATGGATACGTGGAGAGCAGTTCCACATTTGGAGCTCACATCATGTAAAATGGTCAATTTAGTAAGATCCAGTTAATGCTGTCTGTTAACTGTTAGGACAGAGCTACAGCTCAAAACTGAAAAGTTCCCTCTGGGCAGGGAAACTCCCTATACCTCAGCTCTCTCTCTCTCTTTATCCCTACCCCTTCCTCTCTCGCTCCCTCTCTCTCTTTCTCTCTTACCCTTCTCTCACTCTGTCCTCTCTGTCTGTGTCTCTATCTCCCTCGTTCCTTCTCTCTCTCTCTTCACCTTCTCTCTCTCTTCATCTTCTCTTGTCCTTTTTTGCCTGTCTCCTTTATCTGTCTATCTCTCTCTCCCTTCTCTGTCTCTCCCTTTCCCTCAGAACTTCTGTCTCTCTCTCTCTCTCTCTCTCTCTCTCTCTCTCTCTCTTTCTCTCTCTCTTTCTATGTGTGTGTGTGTGTGTTTTGTAGCTGTAGGCCAGTGGAATCATTTCCTCCTCTAATAAAGATGGAGCGTGATAGAGCTGGTTATCTGTGAAACAGAGTAATTACAGCTGAGTAAAGGAACTGTGGGAGTTCTCTTCAGATCCAGTTTCATATCAGACTCAGAAATGTCCCCTGACAGTGCTTGTCTATCATCAGTGTCTGACAGA
>JBBPCY010000039.1:4983786-5003344 GCA_037974405.1 Brachyalestes nurse | reverse complement strand
GTGTGTGTGTGTGTGTGTGTGTGTGTGTGTGTGTGTGTGTGTGTGTGTGTGTGTGTGTGTGTGTGTGTGTCTGTGTGCTCCAGAGCATGAATGGCAGCAGCTGTGTGTGGGATACCAAGGACTGAGGCTAAGGCACGGATCCAGAAATCTTAATGATGCCTGCAGTGTGTGTTGATTGAACACTGTGTCCTTAGGAAGAATTAAGGGTCTGTTTTATTACACCTGTTGTATCCACTCATGTGGTAGATAAATCAAACAATGCAGTTTTAGCGATTTCACTCCCTTTTGCAGCAATTTACCTTCCTATAAACCTTACACTGTACAGCTTTATTTCTATTCCTTATTCACTTGAGTCTTGTCTTGAGGGGTGTTTCTTAAAACAACAGTTTTGACAATGAATTTAGCCAGGTGTTTACTGATATTCTGACACCTAGAGTCAGCCCACATTATGGATTTGACAGACAGAGGATTCATCCAGAAGATGGTCATTGTTTGAATGCAAAACATTAAAGAAATAAGCCTCGCAAGGCCGCATGTTGTAGAGCTATTCTTTTGTCTGAGGTGAAGTACACCAAATCATTTAATAATAATAATAATAATAATAATAATACATTCTATTTTTCTCCAAGCAGTATCATTTTAATTTTTACTTAAAATGGATCTTCAATTTAGAATTCAGCTGGGTGAATCACATATTTTATACAAGTGATTTAAGCTCAGCTAACCAGACTTTAGAACAGGAACTTTGACATTTCCAGGAGAAACACTGACACACCACACTCATGGTCCAACCAGTCCTTAAAACAAAAATAAGTGTTTTAGTTGTAGGTGTAACAGAACAGGCATGCTTCCATTTTAATTTCAGTGTTTGAGAACACATTGACGCACATCTGATACATCGGTCTTTTCTAAGGTGCATGCTATTATGTTTTAAAGCCGCTGTGAAACTGTTTAAAAAGGGTGCAATAAGAGCTGATGGGATATTAATGGAGATGAGTCAAAGGCAGTGTGGATTGTATGTATGGCGATGCTCGTAGGATCACTACGCTTTTTCTTATTTGGGATGACTCATCAACTTTGCAGTGGCTATATAGTAGAGGTACTCAAACTGTGGAGCACTCAGTTGGAATGGGGTTTGCTAAAAATCTGCATTAAAGATTAAAGTATTTAAATGGCGTTTTTTTTTTTTCATTTTTATTATATGTAGTCTTTATATTATATATAATTTCGTAGTATTGGTTTATTTATTTTTAATGGTCAAAATTAGTCTAGAAATGGTAAAAAATCTACTTAAAAAGGCAGAAAATATCATGACAATTATTTGAAATATGCACCTACTTACATATAAGTATGTGGACAGTTAAGGCTGCATTGTTTTATGTGGGCTATCTACCTTTGCTAACAGCATAAAACCAATAGAAAAAAAGTGAATGTACCATAGCTACAACAGTATCAGTCGCCTTGAAGCCAGAATTTTGTCTGTATTTTGAGATAAAAGTGTAGTTGCAGTTTGCTTTTTAGATGTATTAGCCATGCAGGTTCAGTGCAAAACTAAAGAAGCCACCCTTAAAATCCTAATATGTTTTAGCTGATCGACTACATTTGTTAGTGGTAAAGGGAAAATGTGGCACTTTATATGCAAAAGTGACACTAAACTGTCACTAAGTTCTTTTTCACAGAAATCATATATAACTGAAATTCTGCAGGAGGTGCCTCGAGCCAATCATGAATTTCATTTTTTTTTTAAATGGGATAGTTTTGAGTTAAAATATTTGAGTGGCCTATACTAACAAAGAGATCTGAGATTAATGGGTAAATATACAAACATGGATAGCATTGTTTCAGAAATTGGCTGGCACTGTGTGAAAATGCAAATGGGAGAATGTGCGAATCAAGAGAAGTGACAGACACTGTGTGTGCGCATGTGAGTGCATCCTGGTGTATATGTGTCACATATCAGTGTGCATGGTGGTGCCAAAGCCTCCAAACAGCTTTCAGAATCTGTCTTAGGGTTTATTTTCTGCTGGAAATGTGTTTTAATACAGACATTTTGCTTGAGAAGCAAATATACTGAAGCAAGGGGTCTCGCTAACAGCTGACACAGTCTACAAATCAAAGAAAGGTCTCCAGAAATAAGCTAAAAAGAGGGACGATCTCAGGTCTGTGAACATGCACCCTGAGGCAGCTGTCAAATAAATACGCAGCCACTACGAATACATGAATACTAACCAGGTAAACAAACAAATAGGGATTTTTGTTGTAAACAGTATGTCACACATACTGTTTAGAGCAACAGAGAGAGAGACAGGGACAGAGAAAAGCCAAATAAGACATGTTGTTATTCACACTGCTCCATACTTGCCGCAGCATAAGCAGCCATTGTGTACGCAGGTTTAAAGCCAACATTGTCCAGTCACCTAGTCCTGACTATGTAAAGGGCCCTGTACAAAACCACATTCACTATATGGACAAAAGTATTGGAACACTTGTTTTTCAGGGTTTGGGCTAGGCTCCTTACTTCCAGTGAAGGTCAATCTTACTTCAGCAGACCGAGACATTTTGGACTATGCCATGCTTCCGACTTCGTGGACACAGTTTGGGGAAGAACCTTTTCTATTCCAGCAGGACTGTGTCCCAGTGCACAAAGCAAGCTCCATAAAGACATGGCTGGAGGAGTTTAGTGTGGAAGACCTCAACCCCATCCAACACCTTTGGGAGGAACTGGAACAGAGATTGAAATGGCCACAAATCCCCAAAACATCGTGGAAAGCCTTCCAAGAAGAGTGGAAGATCTTATAGCTGCAGAGGGGGACCAACTCCATATTAAAGTTTATGTATTTGAATGCTCTATTGGTGTAATGGTTTGCAATCCCAATACTTTTGTCCATATAGTGTATATACAGAAACTAGTATTATGCCTGTACACCAACAAAAACAATGATTTGGAACTGTGATTGTTCAGGATGCTCACAGCACAGTGTAAAACTATATATTGTACATGTGTAGGCTTATGCAATACCACTATAACAAAGTCCAATTGTATGATACTCTGTTATATACTGTGTCATGCCACAGAGTCAGTCGACTACAAGAAGTCTCTGGGCAACGCATTAGCTTATGCATTTTTGGTTCTTGTATTAAGGTCATCTGCTTTACAGGAGACCTGTTTAAGTTTGCTTTAACTACTTCTTGTTTATTTCAAGGGGGTGACTGGACGAAAAGGACTAAAGGGGGAGATGGGTAAACCTGGACCCCAGGTCAGTACAGAAGCTCTCAGTAACAGTGATTGCATTACTCTTCTCTATCACAAGCTTACAATGTTCCTGTTTTAGGGAGCTGCAGGTCTAAGAGGTTCTGAAGGGTTGGTAGGCCCTAAAGGTTTACCAGGTATAGAGGGACTGAAAGGTGACCTCGGCAAGCCAGGACCGCCAGGAGAGATTGTAAGTGTTGGGGAAACTGAGCCATAAATCTTCCATAGTTCAGCAGAATTGCAATTGATGCTGTTGCTTTGATGTTTTTTTGATCAGGGACCAGAGGGGTTTCCAGGAATTAAAGGCCCCCCGGGACTGCCAGGATTAAAGGTACAGTTTGGCCATTCCAGGTACATTTTTCCACCTCAAAGTCTGTTTTGTACCAAGGACTGGCAATAATAGAAGTCTCAATTTGCTCTCATGTGCAGGGGCTTGAAGGAGAGTTGGGACCTGATGGGCCAGTTGGTCCTCCTGGACCACAGGTGGGTGTTTCTACTAGTGATCTGAGATTTTTATTAGTCAGTTATTCAGAGGCATTAAGTCATTTTACTAGGTTATTATTAATGATTATTCTTTTGGAATGTATGCCCTTTACTTGAGTATTATCTGAAAGTGATTGATAGTAAGCCTTGCTCTTTTGGCTCTGCACCCCAGCAACATGAAACCAGACATTCAGCACTTCATCAGCAGTGTTTCATTCTAAACATGCTGGAGTACAGAAACAAAATAGTAAAAAATCTGTCCAATCACTTGGCTGCAATGACCTTTGTCTGTATGTAAGTTCTTCACTGACTTAACTGTTGTCATTGTTGTTCTCATTTTCAGGGTCCAAGGGGCACCTCTGGTTCTGAGGGGCGACAGGGCCAGAAAGGTCAGAAGGTCAGGTCTTTTCCTCTCTTATTGTCCATTGGGGAATCTTACAATTTCATTTATGCAAACATGGTGGATCAAAACTACTGATGTGCATTCCCTATCTTTTCTTTTTTCAGGGAAAGGATGGTCGAGATGGGCAGCCTGGAATGACTGGGAATGCTGGGCGGAAGGTGAGAAAAGCACACTCATTCTAAACCCTCGTACTGTGCTTGCATTAGAATATCAGAATCAGAAATACTGTTTCATTCTCAGGGCAAAAAAGGGAAAGCTGGACTGAGAGGACTGAGAGGAGTCAGAGGAGAGAAGGTGAATTCTCTTACCTCTAGTATAATGTATAGAATTCTCCAATTCAGCTCTCTTTAAAGTGATAAAACAGAGAAATACAGCTTCAATTTTACCTAGTTTTGGGCTGATTTAGCTGATTTGGTTTCTTCAGGGTCAGCCGGGGCCTGTGGGGCAGCCTGGACCACCAGGAAGACAAGGCTCATATGTGAGTGACCTTCTCTGTCACATGACATTATCACCTTTTCTCAGGCCTGCTGCATGACAGAGTAATGTTTTCCTAACACTTTATATGCACTGTACACATCACTCACTTACCCCCTTCCGGATCTTGCAGGGTTTACCTGGCAAAGAGGGAGAGAGAGCAGATAAGGGTGAACGAGGGCCTCAGGTACAATGTGTTTTTAGTGATCTGAGGATCATCCTGCTTTTCTTGGATCATTAATTAAACATTTAGGGCACTTTGGTGAAATTAAAAGTTGTAACAATTTCTAAATATATTGCAAACACTTCTTCTGATTATGTGTCTTGAAGGTGTGGAGAAACTTGTTTAAAAAACCTGAAAGTGCTTTGTCTTTGATATATGAGCGTGGGCTACTTGACGTTTATTCATCCACTCGCTGGCTAATGCTGATAACGTTATTGCTATGAAGCTGCAGAATACTAAATAGTAGACTGAATGCTCATTTTAGACTGGAATGCCTCTTTAATGCTCCAGTATCTGTTTGCAGGGAGAGAAAGGGGACATGGGGCTACCTGGTCCACCAGGGAGTGATGGAATGAAGGTACTGACACCAATTTATCACAAATGTAGGCAATCAGCCAAGACATATTGGATGTTGCTTCTTTAATTTTGCATTGAAGCCCTTAGGCCAATGTAGCTAACATGTAATGGAGGCATCGTTCACATTGAATGCCAGCTGGTGGCCTGGTTGTTAGGGAGTTGACCCTGTGATCAGAAGGTTGTGGGTTCAAATCCCAGGACTGCCAGTGGCACCACTGAGGTCCCTTTGAGCAAGTTACCGTCCCCATTAATTTTCCATTAATTTCAGGGGGAACAAGGCATTGTCGGACAGATTGGCAAACATGGCACAAAAGGAGAGCAGGTGATATGCTTAAGTACACCAGTCATCTTAATATTCAAAGCATGCAATGGGTAATCAATGGGAGACTGATTACCTGAATGTTTTCTTAGGGTGACATCGGCCCTACAGGTCCACGGGGGAGACCAGGCCTACCAGGGATGCCTGTAAGTAAGCTCGTTTGGCTTCTTAAAAAACTCTGTTAATGTAAAACACGATTCACTTGAAGATTAGCATAAAGTCCCATTTGTCTGAACCATCTTAGAGCCAGTAATCAGCTTGCACAAGGCTCTCAGAGGATCTTAAATGTGCCACTAATGTAATCTTAATGAAGTCTCCAACGTACTTAGGGAAGAAAATTAGTCTCCTTAAAGTGCAGATCATGCACTCAACGAACGCTCAGCATAAAGTGACTGCTAATTCTCTTCATTTCTGTTCTCCGCAGGGGTTATTTGGAGAAAAGGTCTGTAACATTTATTCAAATACACACTGCTATCTTTGTTTTGCTTCAGGAAATGTAGTTTCATAGTCCATTCTGTGACAGGTTGACTTACAAGGCTTATTCTGTTGTGATTTTGTGTTTTCAGGGCTTGAAGGGATATGCAGGGCTGAATGGGCCTGCGGGTCTGAGAGGGCCACCTGTGAGTACAACAGCTTATGTTTCAAATCACTTCCAATACAGAAGTTTGGTGAGGCTCACTATACTGACTGATGCAATATGATGTCTGCTACAGGGGCCACCGGGTCCTCCAGGGCCTCCGGGGTTCTCTCTTAACCTTACAATGACTGAGCTAAAGGCAAGTAACATCCTTCCATGAGTAAATATATTTATAAGTAACATCTTTCCATGAGAAAATATTGTTATTTGTCAATGCCTGACACTCCATTGTGTACCTGTGTGTGTGTGTGTACTTATATAACCACTCTATATATACACTACCAGTCAAATGTTTGGACACGCCTTCTCATTCAACGATTTCCTTTGTTTTTATTATTGGCTACATTGTAGATTAATATTGAAAACATCACCCACTACTCTGATGACAGCTTTGCACACTCTTGGCATTTTTTCAATCAGATTCATGAGAAATCGACCTGGAATGGTGTTTAATTAACAGGAGTTCTTCGTCAAGAGTTCATTAGAGGAATTTCTTACCTTCTTAATGTGTTTGGGATCATCAGTTGTGATGGTGGGGTTGGTACACAGTTAGTGATCCTATTCCACTACGGTTCTACTCCACATTATGGCAAGAACCACTTAACTAAGTAAAAAACAACAGTCCATCATTACCTTATTACAAAAGAGATTCTGGTTTGTTTAACTCTTTTTTGTCTACGGCATAATTCCATGTGTTCCTTCATCATTCAGTTTATTTTCAATATGAATCTACAATGTAGAAAATAATAAAAACAATGAAAAAACATTGAATGAGAAGATGTGTCCAAACTTTTGACTGGTAGAGTATATATACATATACTCAATGTGTACATACATACAACTTGCCTAAGTCTACATATAGTTTACGTAAACATATATGTATAGATTTTACAATACAGATGTCCATATTTTATATTTCTATATTTCTGTACTGTTGGTATAGTATTTTATTCTGTTTTATTCTATTCTGTTGTTAAGTTTTTGCTGCTCTTTACTTTGTACTGTCTACTTTCTGCCGTGACAAAGCATATTTCCTACTTGTGGGACTAATAAAGGTTTATCTTATCTCTTATCTTAAATACATTCCCAATGTCAGGTTATTCATCCATCACTCAAAACCAAGAAGCAGTTTCTGTTTGTATATGACCAGACCATGCTTTTCTTCTTATGCAATTCAGGAACTTATGTATCAGTCAGACAAGCCCAACTACCCTCTCATCAGGACTCTACTGGACTCCCTTCAACAAGACCTACGACTCTTCATAGATCCACCAGATGGCACTAAAGAACACCCAGCAACGACCTGCTTAGAGCTGATGTTGTGCCATCCAAACTATACCGATGGTATGGGCCTTGTTTAGTTGATGTTACTTCATTGACTGTGATTTATGTTTGCTGACACTAATGTCTTCTTTGTTTAACACATGAGGTGAGGTGTGCTAGAATAGCTGTAGGAATCAACAAGTCACGCTGATTTCCAATGGTTAGGACCAATCTTGCGAGCAAAAACATGATTCTGTGTCTTCTGGAAATCCTAAATATATTGCTGGCGGTAAATATGAGCAGCTACCCAGGTGCTAGTCAGTTGCTAGAAATGAAAAACAGCAGCAGTAGCTCTGAGCATCTCTACTGAAAGAGATACACGATAAAATAAATGAAACGTCTGCGCGTCAGCATTAGCTTAGTGCTAACTTACTATTGAAAACCACAAAGAGGCGCTAACAAATTTGATATCATATATCCCCGTGTTTGACATTCATGGCCTAAAGTGAAGGCCTAGCTGTAGCAGTCAAGGTAAAAGAATGCAGAAGTAAAAAAAAACACTAGTAAAAATAATTCAGTAAAAATAATCATATAACTTGGCACCAAAATTCAACAGATGTGTGCATTTATAATTATGTATATTTGAATATTAATACACCATTTTGAATGTGGAGTAGTGACTGGAAACAACTTTTATGCAAATTTGAACTTCCGCATGAAATCGTCCATCTGTGGGAAATCAAGATGTTTTTGTTTCAGGAATGTATTACATCGATCCAAACCAAGGCCATCCTTCAGATGCTCTTCTAGTCCACTGCAGATTCAGTTTAGGTGGTCAGACGTGTCTTTCTCCTCTACGGCCACAGGTAACGCTCCTGAAGGAACATTTCTCACCTCTTTCCTACACAGAAAGGATGCTGTGATCTTTTATTCCTGCTGTACTGAGTTGATTAATACGAGTCCCTGTACCGCAGGTGCCAATGAAAGCATGGCTGAAAGACTCAGAGGAAGACTCTTTCACCTGGATGAGTACCATGAACCAAGGTTTCCAGGTAAACTGCACATGGCAGCAAAGCCAATCACACGGACTCTAATCAGTTCATGCTCTTTTTTTAACTTTCATTCCCTGTTCTCCTCTGAAGTTTAATTATACAGAAATCAGCGTGGTGCAGATGAGGTTTCTGCGGCTGAACAGCAGGCTGGTCACGCAGAACATCACATTCTCCTGCCAGCGCATGAGCAAGCAGGGCCAGAGCGAGAGAGAAATCAAATTCCTCGCAGACTCTCGGAGACAGAGCTTCCTAGGAACGTTACGAGATTGCGTGGTACGATTCTTTCTGATTATTAATCAGTTTTGACCCTGTTTATATCTGTTCATTTCATGTATTGGGGTTATATCTGGAAAATGTGCCCAAGACACATTTAAAGCAGATTCAGAAATGATCACTGATATAATAAAAGGGTAAATAAATCAGCCTTTCCAACCAAAACATCTCCCTTTTGTTGTTATGCATGTGGTCCATTCCTTCAGTGAATAACAGACTAATCATGGAGGACATGCATGGATAGTTTGTGTTGGAAGGCTGATTTTTTGGTGCATTAATTTAAATACCAGAAATTTCACGCAATGTAGGCTAAATAAACGGATAAACAAAATAAACACATGGAATAGTGTCACTATTACGTCTGTTAGCCAAAGTTGCAATATAAACAATATTATTTAGGGATGCACCGAAAAGTTTTTTTTGGACCGAAAGCGAAAACCGAAAATGAGGAAAAACTTGGCCGAAAGCCGAAAGAAATTATTACTATTAAATTAGAATAAATCTGTTACAAAAATATGAAAATATTTATTCAGCATTCATACAATGCACAATATAAAATAAAAGTTTAAATTAAATAATTTACTTGGCCTCACTCATGATTAGCCTAAAAGCAAGATAGCTGAAATATTATACAACTAAGTAACTTCTCTTATTAAACTACTGAATTCAAGTGCATTTTAATATTGTGGAGGAAGTGCATGAACAAAGTGCATTCAGAGCAAGTGCTTTAAAAACTGCTGAAAGATAACTGCAATCACCGGAAAACTTTCTTGCCTTTTCAAAAAAAAGGTCTTGCCTATTCTGTGCTTTATACTCTGCATGGTGATCGGGATGTTTTGCGATCAAGCCTGTTGCTTTAAGGAACTGTGCATGCTGGGGGATGTAGTTTTTCAGGGGGCAGGGGGTGTGGTAGTGCGGAAAAAAGAAGAAATTAAAAGCTCCCGTTCTGAGGGAGGAAAGCACATACCTAGCTTCCTGTATCGTCTCATTTTTGGAGCTGATCAGTTGCCGAGCGAACGACGCCTGGTTAGCAGCGGCTAACACGAGGCGAAAAGGCAACACGGTAGTTGATTACGTCATCACTGTTTTGGTCGCGTTTAAAAATCATTTCCATTTTCGGCCGAAAATTCGAATACTCGGTGCATCCCTAGTATAAACTTAAAGGTAGCTTTTTCTGACAAGGCAACACTGCCCACTGTCTCTGGTAATGATGTCCCCCCTCCAAGGCTCCTGATTGGTTCTGAATGCTATACGATTTAAGGTTATATTGCCACCTGCTGTCTATGCTTTTGTTAGTGATTTTGCGATGTCGTGTGGACGAAGATATTTTTGAAAACATGATTGTGTGGACGCGATAAAAAAAAGAAAACGGAAAATCTCTGTTTTCAGAAATACCCGTGTACGTGTGGACATGGTCTCAATCTTTGGATTCTACACACTGTTGTTTTTTTAGATTGTGGGTCAATGCAGTGTCCAAGTAGTTGAGGGCCTACTTTAAAATGCTCAGTTTAAGGCTTGGCTGTTTTTAAATCAAGGATATTGCATCAGAATAGGCTGAGATTCATGGTTCAACTCTGGTATCCCTATCAGAAAAGAAACAGTGGTATTGTGCTCTATAAAAAAACCTTTAGTGGTTAACAGAATCCTTATTAGTTAAACTGCACTGCCAGTAATTCAGAAACAGAGTAATAAACAGTAATTAATGGAATAAAGTCTGATTCTGAAGTTTATGAGCAAAACATGTTCTTGATACTAGTTTATACATCAGTATCACATCTATAAAAACAAACCTCAAATGTCTTAAATATCCTAAATGTAGTGGATCAGTCACATTTGATGCACCTTCTAGTTATTTAGTTTCACACAGGATCTACGTGGCTAATGGAAGTATTTTCAGAAGTCAACATGCTAATGTAATGTTTTTTTCAGTTTTTAAGAAGTGAGTTTTCACAGAAAACACAATAAAAGGGCAAAATAAGAGTTTAACAATACATAAATGAATGAATTCACTGTTTCTGTGGACTGCTTTTGGAATGAGGTCCCATGTAGGACAGCCAATCAGAACAAAGCCCATCTACCTATATCAGTCTTCAAGGCACAATAATAAACAGTGCCTATCTAATTCTAAGGGGACAAACATAGGTTGGACGATACACAAAAAATAAAATGCAAGATGTGAGCCCTTTAAACTATAGTTTGTGCAAAATAATTGTTAATGCATGTGTGTGAGAACCTGAATGATCCGACTTTTCGTGGCACACTGTGTTGCTGGTGGCACTGCAGGACACTTTTACTCCCAGATCCTCACACCTGTTGAAAAAGACAGAGAAACCAAAAGAAAAGAACATGAATGACTGAGCTTTATTCCTCTGATGTGCAGGTTAACACCAGTCAAAAAGACTGACCAACTTTTACAAGACAGTCATTTAGGAGATCATGATCATTCACATCGGTCTAAGAGTACAACAACTTGGATCTAATTTTCATTTTAGTCTGAGGTCACTGTTTATTTTAGTAAGAGTTCAGTTTCAGTTCTGTAGTATGTTTAGAAGTCTAAAATTTCTCTAGGAAAGGCATTCATTTGTATTGAAATTTTAACTAATAAATAGAGGGTTGGATATAGGCCTGTAGCCGGTCAATGCATTACCATCTAAGGTGAATTTCTTTAGTAAAGGTTCTGTAATGGCTGTTTTAAGTGAAGTGTTTATGATCTTCAGTACATGATTTGAAGATTAACATCGGCTTAAAAATACTGTTCAGATCAGGTAATTGGTCGACACTGGCTCAGTAAGATGGACTAGTTACACTTCCTCTGAGCAGCAATTACTTAGATTACTATTTAGATTAAAATATATACTGTGAGGCGAGGAGGTGGAGCTGGACTGATTACGGGGCTCCTCCCTTCAAAGGGTCGAGACTCTTTAAAACATGGACTTGTCAGCGGAGAAGAGAGAACGGAGGGAGAAAGCAGAGGGAAAGGATGGCTGGAACAGAAAGAGGAGAGAGAGTAAACCTGTGTTTGATTCAGCCCAAAGTGCCAATGATTTTGTTTGGTGTTGAATTAGTATGATTTTTAAAAATTAAATAAAGCTCTGTTGTGCACCCGCGCTGGTGTCTGTGTGTGTTCCTGGGTGTGTGTTTAGGTTTCCCAGCTCTGGATTCTCCAGACACTCCCGTTATATATACAGGTTTAGTGCAGATGTACGTATTAGATCACATCTAACACTTCACGTATATTTGTCAGTCAATGCAGTATTGTGACTGAGAAGACCAGGGAACATTTTAACAGACATGCATTGCTAATTTCAGAAACTGATTCTGTATTTAAGTGGTGACACTGATTCAGTATTACTGCAACACTAACATGACTCATACACTCAATGGTTATAACATACATGACAAAAATAAGTGCATACTTATCACAGGCGTAGCAGGCAAAGCAGGACTCTCCCTTGTCGCAGTAGTGACCCTCCATGCAGCCGCAGACAGTGTCAGTATATGGTGTGCAACTCTTCTTAACCTCCCTGTTAACTATGACACACAACAGAGTCTTCATTATGACGGTTGCTTATGAATGGAGAAAGATTTGCAAACAAAACTATTTCATAGAAATCAACACATTATCCATGTAGATCAGTACAGACCATGAGGTAAATCAGGTCATTTTCAGGTGATTAAAAGTACAATCAGGAATCAAGAACAGCCTGTTTACTGCAGCATTAGCAGCCTTCGGATCGTTTTTCATGATGCACAGTATGTATCCATTGGGATATACTTCACCTGACCTGCACTGTACTGGGGTTCCATTTACGCTCTTACGACCGTATGAAGAGCTTTTTAAACATTAAAGAATCACAGAATGTTTTTGGATGAACTCAAATTAGTAAAGAATTATGTCTTTAATCGTAAAGTCATTTACGGAAATAGTTCTTTAGAAAATGTAAATAATTCAGTGGCATCCTCAAACAAACTTTCTCTAAAGAGGATGTGCCTTTTATGCAGTTATGAGACACTAGTGCAGAGGTCCACCAGGCCACCGGGCTGCAGACCGGCATCGTGAGTCATTTGGTAACAGGCCGCACAGAAAGACAGAATAAAAATATTTGATTAATTAGAGTCTGAAAGATCTTTTTTTTTTAAATAAAAAACCATGGAATTACAACCTCTCTTTAATCTTAATTAATCTAAATTAATCACACACATTTTCACTGTGAAAGTATTTAAAGGTTTTAATGAATTGCGAATAAATAATCAACATTACAGCGTCTCTTTTATTTAAGAACTGTTTCTGCACTGTTCATGTGCAGTAATGGTCACAGCAACCAAAAATATGACCTAATATGCTGAGGAAAAAAATGCTTCAGCAAGACAGAACTAAGTCTGTTTATAAGGTCAGCTTAAGACACTGTACATCCAAGCACGGGTGTTCTGATGAATTATGCTGCCTTGTTTCTAACCTGTCGAAAAATACTACATTGAAATGTATACCGTTCCATTTATTATCAGTTTATAACACTGATAATGATGAGAAATAACAAATAACATGCATAACCAGAGAAAAATATATTGTATTTTTTAAATTTATCTATAAGCAGTCTATTGATTCATGCTACCCTGTGGAAAAATGCTCCCTTGAAGTTTATACAGCTGCCAGTGTCCCAAGGTTGTGCAGCTTTATGGATGTGGTGCTGAATCCCAAGACTGTGGAACTGCACATGAGCAGCAGGACACGGTGTCTCGATAGGCAGCATGTTTCCGGAGAACACTAGACCGGCAGCATTAATTTTAAAACGCATTATTATTTCTGTAATTAATTGATCGAAATGAATGCGTTAATTCGACAACCCTAGTCTGAATATTGGGCCGTCTTATTTATCACACATGCAGTTGTTCAGTAGTCTTGAAGTACTCATGACATAAACTATACTAATTAGTAACTGGTTCAAGGAACTTGAAAAGAAAAGAACAAACAGCAACTCACCCTGAGCCTGACAGACAGTACAGATCTCACACTGTTCCTCGCCACTTGCATGGTCTTTATAAAAGTCCGTTTTGCATAATTCACATTTCGGATCTGTTCCCGGGGCAGTGCAGTGCGTCTCTACATAGTGACCTAAGAACACACACAATTTTCATCAATTTACTGTCAGGTTTAGCTTCACTCATGTTGTTGTTTCATGTTTTACCTGTGGGACAGCGACAGCATTCTAATTTGTTATGAATGTACGTCCCATGCTCACACGCCTGTCGTCTCCTGCGGACCATCATGTTCTCAACCCCTGCAAAGCAGAAGCTACTCCACTGCACAAAGAAAAGAGAAAAACAGTGAAACAATTTGCCATAAATTTTACACAAAATATACATAATAGAAACTGAAGTGTAGAGGTGGAAATATAGGTTAAATATCTTGAACAAGTTACTTTTTTCTTGGTCATACAGTTAAGCACAAGACAAAAAAAGAGTGTATTTGCTTATTTTCCTCTTACAGTCAGCTATGACACTTTGTATTCTCTGTTCAATCGTCGTTTTTTAAAGACTACACTTTTAGACCTTGTTTCTAAAGAAAATCATACAGGGAACCTAAAGGAACATAATTTGCATAGTTTTCTAAAGGTTCTCAGACTCTGTTACCCCTTAGTCATTTTATGAGCCTCATTAGGAAAATGTCCAGGTGAGATACATTTAAATTCCTTCAGGTGACATAAATGAGTTGCTGCTTTTTCAAAATTATGATAAAATCCAAAAGATTCTGTCCTGGAATTTCCTGAGGAGTAGCTTGAACGGAGTTCTATTCAGCTCAGAGCCTGACTGATATGCACCAATAAGAGTCTTTTAAGAGACTTTTAATTCTACATTGGTAGCATGACTGAACATCACTCTGGATAAGAACATCTGCCAAATACACAAATATAAATGTGAACGCACTCCCACTACCAAATACTTGATACCATGATACTTACATACACATACAAAATCTTAATGACACAAGAGATCTCTCAATATTTATATTTTGTGACATCCCAAGTCGGAACGGACAAAACACAGGCAGAAGTACTATATTTAAAAAAACCAGGTACAAAATTACGACAGCAAATGTTTTTTTGTTCAGTGTTCAGTAAGCTCTGCTTGTGATGAAACAGTTGTTCGGTGTTCCTTTAACTCCTGATATAATCCATCGCATGCCCAGGAAAGCATATTGAAACATACTGTGAAGAAATGTATCAGTGTAACAATAAATATTTTCACATTACCTAGCTCTGCAACAGGTTCAGTGATTGTAATAAAAATAATAATTAATTAAGAATAAACTGAATGTTTCCAAACATTTAGTATCTTTTTGAAACCCTTTGGTGCTGCTTTAAATAAATTAATCTGTTTAGACCACCATGAAATGTAATGTACATATGAAATAAAGTATTTTACATCATTGTTAAAAAAGAGTCTCTCAAAAGTGTTGTGGGCTTCTTAAAATGGTAACACTTACTGACAAAAATATCTAATAAAATATATACTGACTAAAAATCAATACTAGTTTCTGACATCGATACCAATATGCCAGTATAGATGATATGTTCACACAATTAACTGGACTATACTAGTATGCCACACTAATTCATAACATATGTATAATAACCGTTACAGGCTACAGGCTACAGGCTACAGGCAATTTTGCAAGACTAAGGATCAATCAATTATAGGGCCACCAGGCAGATGACCACAGGTAAAAGGGTGTGCGCTGGTTAGTATGCTTGTTACTGGCTGTCAATGATGGCTGGTGAGGGCTGTGTAGACATGGAGATGAGGAAGAACCTATTAGGCTACTACAAACTACTGTAAGAGTAAAATGTTTTAGTGACAGTTAAGTTGAGTAATTTTGATTTGTTTTATTCAGCAGTCGTGTTGCTTAAGCTGTTTTGTTTTTACGTTACAAGACTAGCGTGAGTTTAATGTTTTTCTCTTTGGGTTTCCCCTTCTGTGTTTTTTTTGACAACAGCTTTCTGGTTCCCCCGGATGTGAACATACAGTTTGTAAAGCAACGTGGGGGTTTACTTTGAGTCTTTTTTTTTATTAAATACTCAAAACGAAACTGACCAGCTATATTTTACACCTCTGGGGCTTGAAGAGGTAATCTACCAACTTTCCCAAATTTCCTCAAAATTTTTTGACATGAAAAGAGGCAAGTGGTTTAATGTAAACATATTTCCTTACAGTGGTAGTGAATGGAAACAACTTTTACAATGTGCCTTTTCATTTCTGACGCGAAACGACCAGTGAACCTACATGTGTATTCCCAGCTGTAATGTTTATAAAGCTAAAATAGGGGTAAATCAGAAAAAAATACATTTTATTTGAGGGCTAATTCGCCTCACAAAATACATCTCAGGCAAAAATCTTTCATTAAAAATGTTTCAGGCATCAGGCAGAGAATTCTGCGTATTTCATGAAAAAACTTTCTGTTAGGGAGCTTTTGTGGCCTTCAGACGACTCACACGTTTGGTTCCATTTAGCCACCACTGCAAAGAACTCTGACTCTTCTGTCAGTACACACACATATTATACAATAACTGACTAATAATTAACAATATACCCTTAATAATACATTTTAAATACACATCAACAGATCATACATATTTATTTGTTTGTTAAATTTATTTGTTGATAAAAGGATGCACTCTACTAGGTAATAGACTTTTGGACAACACCATGCTTCCAACTTTGTGTCCAGTTTGAGAAGGAACCTTTTTTATTCCTGCATGACTGTGCCTCAGTGAGGAAGCTCCATAAAGACATTATTGGATGAGTTCGGTGTGGAAACACTTGACTGGCCCACACAGAGCCCTGCCCTCAACCCCATCCAACACCTTTGGGATGAACTGGAACAGAGATTGTGAATCAGGCCTTCCTACCTCATAAATGCTCTACAGAATGAGTGGGCACAAATTCCCAAAGAAACTCCAAAATCTTGTGGAAAGTCTTCCAAGAATAGTGGAAGTTGTTATAGCTGCAAAGGTGGAGCAACTCCACATTAAAGTCTATGGGTTTGAATGCAGGTCCCTGTTGGTGAAATGGTCAGGCGTCTCAATCGTCCATATTGTGTATATTAGAATTGATTTTTTTATTGTTAACTGTAAATACACCCACGCCTTTGGACGGTCCAGTATTGTGAAACCTCACGTGACGACCTTTGAGCCTGTTAGAAAGTGAAAGTGAAACTAAATCTAGACGTGTCGATGACATAATTTGGGTTCCTGTAAATCACACAAAACAGAGTCAAACCACCTCCGACCGCTCCCTTTCTTTCAGCTTTTAGCTCACACAGACACCTCACAGTCCGGATTCCACCCAGACTTCGGGTAGGTCTCGGAAAGACCTGAAAACCAGCAAGAGCTCCTGTCCAACAGTTAAATAAGTATAAGAAGAGTGGAAGTTGTTATAGCTGCAAAGGTGGAGCAACTCCACATTAAAGTCTATGGGTTTGAATACAAGTCCCTGTTAGTGAAATGGACTGGTGTCTCAATCAAAACAGAGACAAACCACCTCCGACCGATCCCTTTCAGCTTTTAGCTCACACAGACACCTCACAGTCCGGATTCCACGCCTCGTCTGAAAACCAGCAAGAGCTCCTGTCTAACAGTTAAATAAGTATAAAGTGAAATGATTGGAACTTCTAGCCTTGACGGGTCTCGAACATTTCACTCTTTACACTCGAAAGAAACACTTTCATTCCTACTTACCGAAAACCAGAGGCCAACCAACACAGTCCGTAAACGCATCCTCACACTGCTGTGGACGTTCCACACTGTGCTTCCTCTCTGATCGAGAAGGTCCTCGCTGCAGCCTGCGGGATGGGGCGGGGCGGGATGGGGCGGAGCGAGATGTGGGCGGAGCGAGATGTCACGCCGTTCCATTTATGGACATAATCTCCGCTACCGCAGGTGGCGTTATTTTACATAACATGCTCTAGAACTGGAATAAGAAAGAGCCGAAGAACTATCCTCACTATATTTATTTATTATTTTTTACTGTTATATTCCTAATTTCCCCATTTTCCATAAAGATCCTGAACTGTTGCCTGAAGGTTATTGAGATGCTGTCTTCTGACAAGGTAATTGTTTAAAACAAAACAAAAAAGGGTAAACATATTTTGTTTTTTTGGATAATTAAATAATGTTACAATTGCAGAGTTGCAGTGTATTTGCTGGAAATAGCCATGTTATTCAAACATGGTTTCCACCAACATCAGCAAATCTAGTACTTCATCTCCCGGTAAATTTCACATTTTAAATTCTGAACCATACAACCAATATAACCATTCAACTATTTTAATATGAATCTCTTGTTTTCCTTTTTTCAAAGCCTCATGCATCTAATCTTGACTGGATACTTCTTCCTGTATGGCAACCAGGACATTGGATGTTATGTGTTAGTGCGTCCAATTTAGTCTGTAATGTTTCACTTTTATTGCTATTACATTTTCAGGTTTTTACTGCTGATATCTTTATACATTCACTGGAATACATTTTACAGATACTAAGGCCTCAACTTAAGGAAATATTTTTCCTTGATTCACTCTGTGGTACCGGTTTCAGAGGCAAAAACCACACCATAATAAGGTTTTTGGTGGGGAAGTTAAGTTGGGGAGTTCTGTTGTAAGCCTACGTTCCTCATAGGCTGTTCTGTTGTAAGCCTACGTTCCTCATAGGCTGTGGTTCAGCTTTGATCATATTTTATCCAATCTTTATTACAGTATTTAAACTCACACCCTAAGTTAATTAATTAAAGTTTTATTTATGAGGATTAAAGCTGAACTACGAACAAACAGATGGGACAGCTTTGTCTCATTTTTATGCTTTTTCGCTTTTTGGCTTTACCTCATTCAGCAGGATGTGTTGCGGTTTTCTCCATGTTTAAAAGCTCTGCTGTTTACCTTCTTCAACAGGGACATTTGTCAACTCCTGTCGCCTGGATCATGGTCAGAATTCATGGCAAATGATTTGGAGGTAACATTATATCTAGTGTTAAAGATCGCAACAAAAAGGGCTCTTTTTAGTCAATTTGACAGTCTTTTTATTCCAAATTCATAATTATGCCACATTTTGTTTATATGTATTTGTTTTGAATGACAGGGCATACCGAAACAAGGACTCTCCAATAACTGTGGGGTTTTTGTTTTGATGGTACTATCACACATACATTTTCCTTAGTACTCACGATGCTCTAAGTCTAAGGTCTATACTGGTATGAATTAAATGTTGCTGTTGCTACTGTTTCTCATTACCAGTATGCCCTCTACTTTGTGATGGGAGCAGATTTTGATTTTACTGAGGTAGGTTTAGGAAATTCATGTAGCTTATGCTTTATTGGGGTAGCGTTGTTCCTCACAAACTGACATTTTTGTTTTTGCACATGGACATGCTGCAAATCAGGGAATGGTGGTGCTTACTACTTTTGACAAACTTCCATTTGCCGTATGTATTTGTTTGCTGAGCGTGTAATAATTGTGCCAAGTGCTGCATTCAATGTTTATTTTTACTGTGAAATAATAGGTCAGAGGAAAGCAGAAAGAGATGGCGTGAAAAAAGGAGAGCACAAAAAGTAAGTATATTGTGTTAGAAGTAAATGTAGAAATGACTGCAGTTACACTGCACATCTTTAAAACAGGATGCTAATGAACCAGCTGCAAAGAAGATGGCAAGCATAGTGCTCAGTGATGATGAATCTAATACAGTGAGTGTTAAATTTTTTTAAAAGGTATTTCATCATACCCATCAACAACAGATTTAGGTACATGCTCGTTTTTGCAAACATCTGCATGGTACTGCA
>JBBPCY010000039.1:4963561-4983686 GCA_037974405.1 Brachyalestes nurse | reverse complement strand
GCGGCTAACACCGAGGCGAGAAGGCAACACGGTTGTTGATCACGTCATCACTGTTTTGGTCGCGTTAAAAAATAATTTCGGTGGCCGAATTTTCGGTGCATCCCTAATATTATTGGCTAAATAATGGGCCAAACTGGCAGGCTAACCTACAAATAAGTTGCCCATTTAAATAATTAATCATCTAAAATGCTACATCAAAAGTAAGAGGCAATTCCTGATCATGCATACATTTTGGTACAGGTGTAGCAGCAGCATTCAGATGCAGTACAAATGCACTTCATGAAATGGCATTACATATCAGCCCAAATCAAAATAAATGATCTGTTTGGAGCAAAAATCTACAGACAGATCTAAGAGTACATACAGATCTTATCAGTGTACACTCCAGATACAACTCACACGGAATGAGCATGTCTGAACAGGCTTGTTTGGCTTTATTGCTCATTAATGGTCATTAATATTGCAGCCAAACGAAGAACTGGATACAGGCCCTCAGGAGTCCGTGTTCCAGTTCGAAACTGAAGACCTGGACCTTTTGCCAATCAGGGATTTGGCATTTTTTGGCCATAGTGACCTCACCGAAGACTTTGGATTTACTATCGGATCCGTGTGTTACAGCTAGAAGCCTGCGCATTACTCTCCCCCCCCCACACAAACACACACACACACACACACACACATTCCCCATAGACTGCTGACTGCAGAAGTGGTTTAAATTGGTCCCTTGTTTAACACAGCAGGACTTGCAAGCGAAAGGAGACAGGCAGTTCTTCCAGATCTCCACATAATGGGCTATGTTTTTTTCTGTCAAGAAGGAAAAGAAGAATGAAGTAGCCAGATAGTCTGTCCTCTTTCTTTTATATGCAGTTTACCAAAGTCAATAGACTTGTTGCCCAGTGGCAATGATACTTTGCTGCACACATTCCTGAAAGGAACTGTATTTTATTTCTTGTTGTTGTTGCTGTATATTGTTTACAATGATGCTTATTATTTATGTATTGCTGTTGTATTGGTAAATGCCGTCATTCAGGTTTCTTGCAAAGCTGTTAAATACTGTACAAACACTTGGTTTGCTCAAAGATGCACTCTCATATCAGGTTGTCACAAGTTAAGACCAAACGCACTGTGATCTCAATGGCATCCTCATCCCAGAAGGTTTTAACCAGCAAGGCCTCGAATGAAAGGCACAGCTGGAGATTATGATTTTAAAAAAATGGAAGGATAATATAGTGTCATTAAGAGATGCTGTACATATAAAATACTATAGTCGCCACATCATGTTTGGGATTGCAGAGTATGTTCTAATGTAACAAACAAAGGAATGAATGCGTCAGGTGGATGAATAGTACAGAGGTTCACTCACATGGATTTGACTTACCACGTCAGATCCTTTCACAAACTGTAGATGTGGTTGCACAGCTGGCTGACAAATGCTGCTGTTTGATGCTGCGCTTTTTGTTCAGGTCCTATTTTTCCAGATCTGTATAAAGATATGTGTTAGGGGTTCATAAATGTTCATGATGTGTTAATTTATAACATGCAGGTCATTAAGTTAATACCATTATGACAAGACATATTTTATATTGCCTATTCAATATTTCTTGATGCAATAAAAAAAAATGTTCTGCCAGTAATGAAGAGATCCATTTGCTCTCTGCTTAAACCTGACACCTACTTCAAGAAATGAACCAAGAATGTTCAGTTAACTCAGAGTGTAATAGTAAAATCTGATTTCAACAAATATAAACGGTGTAAAACAGTCTAAAATCAGCGTTTGCTCTCCTACACTCTCGCCGTTTGCTGCTTTTTCGCTCAGCACTCAGCTCGCCCGCTCTTCACTTGTGGGCGGAGACTATCCTGTTTCTAAGACCTAAAATAAAAGAAATGTGGACATTTTTGTTTTTTATTGGCTTTTGCGTGTGATGCCAATTTTAAAACCCCATTAGCAATTCATTACATTATAGTAACTTTGGTTCTATGTGACATAGGAACACCAAACAAAGCTTGGCCTGACACCTCGAGACTTACAATCATTAGTTACAGGGACAGTACCGCTGAAGCAACTGAGGATTAAGTGTCTTGCTCAAGGACACAGTGGTAGAAAGTTGGGGGATTTGAACCTGCGACTTTGTGGCCATCAGGTTTACAGGCAAGCATTTTTCTTACTAGGCTACTAAGTGTAAAGTGTCCCCTTTGTCACACTACAGCATGGCATGTGAATAGCATGTTCTCTTCATTTATCCCATAAACCCAAGAGAAGCAGTGCACAGCCAGGAGATCAGCGTGTGGGGATAGCATCTTGCTCAAAGGTACCTCAGAGGTACCACTGGCAGTCCTGGGATTCGACCCCCACAAGCTTCTGATCACTGAGGCAGATCCCAAACTACCAGGTCACAACAGCTGGACACAACAGTCTTCCATTTTATTCCTCACACTATGGCATCCACCCATTAACTCAACCAGGATCATGGGGTGCTGGAGTCAGTCACTATGCTCCTCAGGAGAAACACCCTGGACAAGTCACCAGTCTATCAGATGGTCAACACACAAACACAATTTAGCATCTCCAGTTCACCTGACATGCATGTCTTTGGATCCCCAGCCAGGAACAAAACCCAGAACCTTCTCCCTGTGAGGCAGCAGTGCTATGGTGCTCAAAAGATGAAAATGTCGTAAATATATTTGTTAGTAAAGAATACTGTGTTTACTAAATATTAAGAGTAATATGAAAATGTAGAAAATGTTGCCACCATTAGCCAGCACTGGCAGTGATTACCTTTTTGTAAGTCTATCAAAAATCAGATTGCAATGCATGCATGTTATAATGCACATTTTAAAAATACAATCATATTCATGTTCAGATGAACAGCACCACAACAGGATCCATTTTTAAGTAATTGTCAGCATTCATTTAGCTTTTAATTAAATAATTCTTTCCCTCCTCATTTGAAATGTACAAAGTTCATTTGAAGATTAAAAAAAATACACAAAGTGTGAATTTTTTTCAGCTGCAGTGCAGGGGAGTGGCACGGACATGTTGAAGTGGTTTTAAACTCACGGTGACCTGTTAATATTAATATATTTGTTAGTAAAGTATAATGAAAGTATTTTTAGTAACTATGAAGTGAGTAATATGCAAAAATAGAAAATGTTGTCACTATTGGCAGCGAGTATCTTTTTTAAGCCAATCAAAAACCGTAACGTCATTAAGAGAGTTTCTGATTGGTTGTGGAGAAGACGTCCGGTAGGCGAACCACTCGCTACTACAACTGCCACGGCACATGACAGTTAGCTCTCGGGGAGAAAGGGTTATTTCTCGTGTTTGTGTTTACGAACAGTTAAACTACGTTTGCCACTAAATAATTGTTTTTCTTCCATTTTAAAAATGGACTCGCTCAGAAAGAGATATGGACCTTTCCCACTTTAGCGGCATGAGCCTGTGTTTTTGTCCGTGTTTTTCCTGCTGTTTCTCTACAGCGGAGTACAAGGCCTTCGCCATGCCAGGGACTCGCGTGAAACCCTGAATCGAACGAGCTCCGCTCGACACGGCTGTTCTGAGGTGGAGCAGCCCCGAGACAGAGGTAACATGTTTTGGGTTATTTTTTGTATTTTTGTGTGACTCAAAAATGAAAGCAACTATGGCAGGCGATGTTTTGTAACTACCTTATCTACTGCCAGAAACGAAAACAACTAACTTACATTATAACGTTACTCTTTTTATAGCTGTTAGCTGGCGTTATCTGAACTTGGGACTTTTTCTTGGACTTTTTCCACTAACTAACCGTATCTGGAACTTTTTCATTTAGTAGCGATGTCTGTTTTCTTGGCTTCCTTTTGAGTTTTTAGTGTTTAGTGTTGGAACTTTCTGAGCCACAGTTGTCAAAACCCAAGTTAACAAATAGGACACTAAGGGTGGATCCTAAAACTACACTACCACACAAAACTTTCAAAAAATAATACAAAATAAAACGCAACTGTTAGAAGTGCAAACAGTGAAGTATGTATGTGGTTTGGGATGCAGCCAAAGTGAGTGTGTACTAGATGCCCCTAATGTTTGACCTATATGCACAATACGGACAAAAGTATTGGGACGCCTGACCATTAGACCAATAGGGACTTTAATGACATTGCGTTCAAATACATGTTTAATATGGAGTGCCGCCCCCTTTGCAGCTATAACAGCTTCAGATCTTCTTGGAAGGTATTCCACAAGATTTTGGAATGTTTCTGTTGAAAGTTTGTGCCCATTCATTCTCTTGAGCATTTATTAGGCCAGGCACTGATGTTGGACCAGGAGGCCTGGCTCCGTTCCAGTTCGTCCCAAATATGCTGGATGAGGTTGAGGTCAGGGCTGTGTGCCGGCCGGTTTTCTTCCACACCGAACTGCCCCGAACATGACTTTATGGACCTTGGTTTGTGCCCTGGGGCACAGTCATGCTGGAATAGAAAAAGTTTCTTACCCAAACTGTGTCCAAAATGTTGGAAGCATGGCGTTGTCCAAAATGTCTTGGTGTGCTGAAGCATCACTGGAAGTAAGGGGCATAGCCTAAACCCTGAGAAACGTGTCCCAGTACTTTTGTCCATACAATACTTTTGTCCATATTTCACAATATAGGGTTCAGTATAGTTTTATTTTGTTTATTTATTTTTTTAAATAGTTTATAAAAGAGGTTTTGCCTAGCTTAATAGGAGAGGCGCTTGTTATGGAGGTTATAGTAGATTACGGTGTTGATTACAGTCCATGTTAAATGCTTTCGACACAGCTGGCATAATTATTACATTAAGTTTCTACTCCAGAGAGTCATGCTGCCCACTCTTCCTCCATACACATAAACTGACCCTGCAGCGTCGTATCCGGAAGTGTTTGATCTTGAACCAGGGTTTAAACCATGACTGTCCTCATTCTGCTTTGTTTACAGCCTGGTGTGTCTTCATAGCATTGTCTATGATTTCCCTGCGGGGTGAGATAGAGACATGCTCTCGCCGTCAAGAAGGGATTTTGTATCTCTGACTGTAAATGAAGGCTCAGGCTACACGAATGGCAAGCGGCGCAGACAGTCTTGCTGGCGGGTGAGATTACATTCGAATCTTCCATCCTTGTACTGGCTAAATTAGATACACTGTATGTCCAAAAGTTTGTAGGAACCTGCACGGTCAATGTTTCTTCTGAAATCAAAGGCAATAAAGGAAAGTGTGTAGAAGTCTCAGTTTGTCTAGGAAGGCTTTACATTGAATGGGGGGAAATTATTGAGGATTTGGTTGTGCTTAGGCTTACAAGCGTTTATGAGGGCCGGTACTGATGTTGGAAGTTTAGTTTTGAATCACAAATGCTGCTCTAACTCATTCCAGAGAATTGAGCTCAATCACTTCAGATAATGCATTTGCAATGCTCCACATCCCAATGCAGGGGGCATTCCTTTAGCCAGAGCTTAAGCTCATGCACGGGTACTCTAAAACATTTTGTTATATTGGCAGTGGTTTGCATGGTGATTGTACGAGCTGTGTGTACAGCTGTTCAGCATTGGCTGCAGCCTACTTAGAATGGGTGTCTGAATACTTTTGGACATTTTAAGGTATCCGTACTTAAAAAAAAATAGAGATTTGAATTATGTTGCTAAATACAGAACAATGGTGAAATATGCGGGCATGGTTTTACTCACCACATTGCCCTGGTTTGCTTTGCAGAAATGGAAGCAGTTATCTCGCCTGCAGCGCAGCCTTATCCTGTTTGCACTGGTTCTGCTGTTGATTGGTGGAGTTGCCACGTATCCCAGTCTCACAGCCCACTGGGGAGGTATGCGTGTTTTTATTAAGCTTAAGATATGTGTGGATCTATTTTGAGGCAAAGCTGCAGCACTTGCCCATTTCTGCTCTTTCAGACACAGCGGTAGTGGAGAATGATGGTGAGGGGAAGCAGCCGTTTGTTATTGAGCTGAAAAATCAGGGCAGGCCTCTTCTTTCTGAGCCACCTTCAGAGGTTAGTGTGGCCCACTTATTCCTCCTATTGAGAGCTGCAACCAGCTTCATTTTTTTCCCTCCATGGCCTTATTTTGTGACTAACCTGAATTTAACCATACAGACATGAAGTGGATTTTCAGATGAAAGCAACACATTGTGATTGTCCCAACAATGTGCTCTTTTTCTCGGAGCAGAGAAAAAACGCTCGTAAACGAGGGCCACCTGTCCTGCAGAACCGCTCTCAGAGTAAGTTGAATGGCTCCGAGCCCCGGGGAGTGGAAGTGAAGAATGTGGAGGAGGAGGAGGATGGGAAGAAGCTCATCAGGTGAGACTACTCATGGACTTAGCTAAAACAGACTTCATCATCTTTGTAATCTTACACATTTTGTTGTGCAAGGGTTTGAGTGCTAAGCTTAAGAGATAAGAAGATTTCCCTTAATGTGTTATAAACAAGCAGGCTTTGGATAAAGTGTCAGTTTGGCTTCTTGTAAGCGCTTCACATTCTGCATGTTAATGTTCATTTTATTGATGTGGATTGCCATGCAGTTGCATTGTGATATATTTTATCCTTGAAATAACATTCCTGATACCTGAAGTAATGATATAGTGGTGTCCTCTGCTCTTTTAAAATTATCATTTGACAAAGTTTCCACAACATTTTCCACTTGTTCCAGATCTAGTTTATCAGCACATACATATTTACATATACCAGCTCTTCATTAAAGTGGCACAAGATACAGGACACTGTATGACTTACTGTGAGCTATAAAATTAAAACTAAACTTCATCATAACACACCTGAATCCTGTAAGCCATCTGAGGAGTAGATTCGCTGATCTAGAATATGTTTGTATGGCTTTTGGTAAAGTTTTGTTGATTTTTGTAGCTTGCAGGTTATGAGTTTGAAACCAAATGGACAAGTCTGCATCACTCCCATGCCCTGCACCTGCAACAATTCACACTTTGTATATTTTAATTTTTATATACTAAGAAAATATACTATATACTTATATACTAAGAAAATCTGTGATAATTAGACCCAGAGGTCTTGAATTTAAATAATGAACATTAATTAAAAACTAAACCAGTGCTGACTTTTTATTTACTTCTGTATCAAAATTATATCGTGTTGTGGTGCAGAACCTGAATACAATTGTGTTGTAAAAATGTGTATTACAACGTTCATAATTTCTTGCTGGTAGTTGGCGTGGGGCTGTGATTGAAGCAGGGCAGGGCACTGACAAAAACCCCAAGGAGAAAGAGAAGGCAGCTGAGCCCAAGGACTCACAGCCAGGTTTGTAGTTTGTCTTCGCTCAGCTCTGGCGATCTAAGCACCTAACTGAACACATCTGGCAGCAGTGACCATATAGAATCAGTTTATTATCAGCAGCTTCAGAGTTAACTTGGGAGCAGGATTACAATTGGGTGTATTTGTTAAGGTGCAAACACGCTTAGTGTTTCATATCTATTCATTATTGTTTGTTCTGTCCCTGTAGAGAACAGACAGGAGGCAGTGAGGGAGGCTTTCAGACATGCCTGGAAGGGCTACAAAGACTTTGCCTGGGGTCATGATGAGCTCAAACCCGTTTCCAAGTCATATTCTGAATGGTTTGGGCTGGGTCTGACTCTAATTGATGCACTGGATACTATGTGGATCTTGGATCTGAAGGAAGGTAAGTAAATGTATTTGTGGGGAAATAAAGAGCCTTCTCTTTTTTGACCTTGGTGTTAAGAGTGTTGATAAAGTGTATCCTATGTGTTGTTTACATTGACAAGAGTTTCAAGAAGCCAGAGAGTGGGTGGCCAAATCACTCTCTTTTGACAAGAATGTGGATGTGAATCTGTTTGAGAGCACCATTCGCATCCTGGGTGGCCTGCTCAGCACTTACAATCTGACCAGTGACGCACTGTTCCTGGAGAAAGCTGTGAGTATGCCTGTGTGTATGTGTACAGCAAGGTAGCTGTATGTGTTGTGCAGCATCAAGTGCCACCTCCACTCCTTCTGCTCTTTGTACAGTCATTCCCTGCACATGCTCGCCTCTTATTCAAGCGTCAACTTGTGGAAATAAAAAGGCTCTTCAAAGCCTCCGGGCGTAGGCGTCTCTATTTTAGGCAACAGTATGATAATGTTGAAGTCCAGCAGCCTCCTGCTGTTCCTGATGTTGGAAGTTATTTTTGGTGTTGTGCAGAAAGATATTGGCTCCAGGTTGATGCCTGCCTTTAGCACACCCTCAAAGATCCCGTACTCGGATGTAAACATCGGCAAAGGCACGGCTCACCCCCCTCGCTGGACTTCTGACAGCACTGTGGCCGAGGTGACCAGCATCCAGCTGGAGTTCCGCGAACTTAGCCGCCTCTCTGGAGACCCCAAACACCAGGTATGTTGTCTGTCTGCATCAGAAATCGTCCATTTAGACTCATGCCTGTTTATTATAGTAGATAGTCTTCCCCTTATACCCTAATGGCATGCGTGAGTTCTTGGGTTATACTCACTATTCGGTTCATAGACAATTCAGGGCTCATGGTTCAATACACTCATTACATATTCAACACAGTAAAACTGAAAACAATACAGTATTCTTTCAGTATTAAGAAAAATAAAAACTATTTAGCTTTGGCACAATTTCGTAATAAAACATATTGATTGCCACTGAATAATACTATAAACAAGTTACATCAATTAATGTTTGTACATTCTCTAATGTGCATTGGCTCATGTCCATGATGCATATTGTCATTTTTTGTAGTATTACATTATCGTAGTTCTCTCACAATTGTCATTTTCATGAATGTAAGTAGCTTGTAAATGATTATTGTTAATAATAATGAGTGAATAATAAGCCTAGAGTTCTCTAAATGAGTGGACTGCCTCACTGACAGGCACATGACTTTAATATTGAAATTGTTTTTAATTGTGAAGTTGTTTATCCCACATCAGTTTTTAATAGTTGTAGTTGTCTGCTCTGGGTGCTTACAGGGTAATTTTTTACATCGTCTTAATGGTCTAATTTTGCTTTAACAGCCTTTTAAAAGTATCTTTAAAAAATATTACTACATTCTAAATAGGATTACTGCAGTTAGTGTTGTTGTCATAACATCTCATAAAGCTGAGTTATTCAGTTTTAATTATGCAGGCGTACACCAAAACGTCAGTTTGCACATACTTGCACATCACTGCTCTAAATCTCTTGTTATTATTGTGACAGCTCTGTCACAATAATGCTGCAGTCTCGTTGTACTGCTGCCTTGCTCATTTTGCCAGCACAAAGGACCAAAAATTATAGATGGTGATATGAAAAAATTTTAATGGAATTCACTCAACATTATTATTATTATTTTTTTTTTGAAGACCACAAACCTCTTGTCTTGTTTTCTATTGGCTCATGTTTCCAAGATTAGCTATTTAGGGGGGCGAGGGGAGTAAAACTATTCTCTGCAAAAAGTGAAATAAACTCCAAGGAGCAAATTTCATATTTGCAATCATGTATCTGTTGAAATGCCACCCCCCCCCCCCCCCAGGCTGCAGTGATGGAAGTCATGAGGCAGGTGCACAAACTGGAGGGCAAACAAGATGGTCTGGTGCCCATGTTCATCAATACCAACAGTGGGCAGTTCACCCACCTGGGCATCTTCACTCTGGGAGCCAGGGCTGACAGCTACTATGAGTATCTGCTCAAGCAGTGGATCCAGGGAGGCAAGAAGGAGACGGAGTGAGTCAGCTCTGTGTTTCTGTGGGTGGGTGGGGGGGTTCCGCAATTTTTTTTTTTTTTTTTCTTTCTTCACGCTCTGTCCCTGCTCCACTGTTCTCTAAGCCTGAACTGCTGCTGTCTCACAGCAGGTACCATCAATCTGGATTATGTGGCTTGCTGACACAGGCGACAGCTTTCATTCCTCCAAACCGTTTGATCTACTCAGCACTTACCTAACTCTGGCTGATATTTGGAGTCTGATTAAACTGCACGGTTCCTCCTTCTTCCTTTCCTCTGACAAATGGCTTGTGTACATAAGGACTTAAAATATTCATGGCCTGTCGAGTGATATTGGTTTTATCTCCAGGGACAGAATGCGGTTAAAAGCAAGGCCATTAAACATTTATTTGCAGTAACAGAGAGTCATTTTCACAGCCTTGGCACCCCGCTATGCCATTCTGATTTGGCTGGATGTATGGCCTGTACAGTATAAGAATGTGGCAGCGTTGTGTAGATACAGCAGTCAGGAGACTGTGATGCTTAAAGACATATCCAATCTTTATAGTTTTGATGGAGTGCACAAAAGCAGAATGTCTTAAATGGCCCCTGGGGGGTCTGCTTTCTATTGAAGAATAGTAAAAACTATTCTGCAGGTTTGAGCTCCTTTCTCTCAGCACTCAGAATTTTCACAGTAAGAAACTCTGTCTTTCTGTCTCTCTCTCTGTCTCTCTCTCTGTCTCTCTCTGTCTGTCTCTGTCTCTCTGTCTCTGTCTCTCTCTCTGTCCCTCTCTCTCTACCTTTTTTTTATCCCCTCCACTCTCTCTCTCACTCACTCACTCACTCATATATCTAAATAAACACCATGCATATTCAGTGCTTTGCCAGAGCACGACTGTGTGTTAAGGTGATTGTCTGTCACATCTAGGTTATTGGAGGACTATCTGCAGGCTGTCGAGGGGATTCAGAAGAACCTGCTGAAGAAGTCTTCTCCTCTTGGCCTTACATTTGTGGGAGAACTGTCTCATGGACATTTCAGCCCCAAGATGGTATGTTGCTGCTCCCGGTCTGAATAAAGGAAATGAAAAATTTAAATGAGTTGCCTTATTTCTGTTTCTAAATGTAAAAGCCCACCCTGACCTATATTTGTGTTAACAGTCTTGGATTTTCTTGGTAAACAGACGATTAAAGAAACCTCTCCCAGAGGCTGGCTTTTTTTTTTTTTTTAAAGCATTTATTTTGTTTCTACTTGTTCTCCCTCAGGACCACTTGGTGTGTTTTCTGCCTGGTACGTTGGCCCTTGGGGCCCATCACGGCCTGTCCGCCGAGCACATGGAGCTGGCACAGCAGCTGATGGAAACCTGCTACCAGATGTACGCTCAGATGGAGACAGGCCTGGCTCCGGAAATCGCACACTTCAACATGCAGGCCGGCAGCGCACAGGATGTGGATGTTAAAGTGAGAGCCTGTTCACTGTGCTACACCCGAGGCATTTAGACAACTTCAGGAACCTCTTTCTGAAACAGAATTTGCGTTTTGTTTTCAAAATGGTTCACAGAATCCTGAAATACTTTTTGCTTTGTAGTATCAAACTTTTCCTTACACCTTGTGATACTAGTTTGAAAACCAGTACAAATGCTGCAGTGTGAGAAAGGAAGGAAGAAAGCACCTAATACTTTGTTCCTCTTTCACTGTTTGAACTTGGCATGAACAGATTCCGTTTTCTAAGCCTGGTCTTAGCCTAAATTTCAGTACCTGTGGTGAATCACAATTGGAAACCTTTTTAGTCTAGGTTTAGGGTTCCAAAGTAGTTGTTAGTATGGTTGGACTATATTCATTTTTCAACTTTTATTAATGAATCATTTATGTTTAAAAAGACATGCTTATTACAAAGCATCATTTTATATGGGCATACTTTGGATTAAAAATAAACACATTTTGTAATTTGACTTCAATTCTTTTGAATAGTTTGTGATTATCATTCAAGCGCAATTCTAACAAAGCACTTCAACATCTCAGCATCTTGATGTGGCCCAGAAAGTAATATCAAGCTAAACTTGAACAGGCCTCCAATGATGTATGAAAATATGAAACATCTCTTTACATTAGACAACTACTGTGTAATTACTGTTCAGTGCCCAGTCGTGTTATGAGGGGATACAATGGCCAATGCAGATTTGAGGCCACTTGTGCAATATAGAGCAATACATTAGAAGCTAAAAGGAAAATACCTGTGATTATGTAAACACCATCTGGAAAAAAAAAATCACTAATGCCAGAGTAACAGCCTATGAAGTTATTCATATTACATGGCTAACCAATTTCATGGCACATACTCTAGATAATGTTATAATTTTAGTAAGACTCCAAGATGACCTGTATTTCAGTTGAAGTCAATATTTTTCATTTTGATGCATCAAATGTGCATTTCCGTTTCTGAGCTGTTTCTGTCCATTGCATCTCCACAGCTTGCAGACAGACACAACCTCTTACGACCAGAGACTGTGGAAAGCCTCTTCTACCTGTACCGCTTCACCAAGGACAAGAAGTACCAGAACTGGGGTTGGGAAATTTTTCAGAGCTTCAACACATACACAAGAGTGAGTAGAGCAGAAGTGATTACCACTCTCTGCCCATCTTGAAGAATAAGACAATAAATAAAAAGGCCATACTATTAGCCGTAACATTAAAACCGCCTGTCTCACATTATTTGGCATCACAATTGTCATCACAGATCCTTACACATTTTTCAGCTTCAAACACATTAACGTTTTCACTTCACTTTTCACTTGCCGTCTAATAAATCCCACGCCATAACAGATGTCACTGTAATGAGATAATCTATGTTATTCACTTCAGTTGTGAGTGATTTTAATGTTGTGACTGATCTTAAGCAATATTGCAACGATACAGTATCTTGAAAATAACAGAATAGTAGTAAATAGACTAAAAAGCCTGTAAAAAGTGCGTTCAGTGAGTAATCATGACAACTTTATTATAGTATTGTTTTAGTAAGGCCTAGTCTTACATTTTCTTGGTAAGTGATACAGTGATTCTGTTGCCAGTCAGTTCTCTCTTCCATGCTGGCTGCAAGCCAGAATACATTCCTCTGTATGAGCCTGGCATAGGTTTCACTGGCTCAAGTGTGCTCTAAATGTTTCAGTTACTTTGGTACGTGGCTTCTCTTGTTTCACTAGATTTACATAAACACTGACTTGCTCTATTTGAGTCTACTGCTTTCAATTTGCCTTTCCCCAAATACCCACTTACTCTCTGGTTGGATGCATGCCTTATCTTCATATTTTCCAGGTTCATTGCCTTAAATCTAACACTAGCTTCTCACCCTTAGGTTGAGACTGGTGGTTATACCTCAATCAATAACGTTCGGGACCCAAAGTATCCCAGTCCACGAGACAAGATGGAGAGCTTCTTCCTAGGCGAGACACTAAAGTATTTCTACCTGCTGTTTTCAGATGACCCCAACCTTATCAGCTTGGACAAGTATGTCTTCAATACAGAGGCCCATCCTCTGCCCATATGGTCACAGGCAGAGTGATGTACACGGACATGGGCATATACAGCATATACATACAGTAACGCATACACACCTCTCAGGGCCTTACACAAGGATTTTTCAGTCCCTTTGATATCTAAACTGCCATTCTTCTTTCTAAACTCTGGGAACAAGACACTTTTCAGAATTGGAATTCTTTGATTAATGGAAATGATTGTAATAGCATTTATAAATGTATATGTAGAGTTTTGGTGTTCGTGAATAGGGAGTGATGATTGGTATCGTGCTTCTTTTATGTTCTTATGTTTGGTTTGGAAATCACGCTACAGCAGTGTTTCACATCCCTGGTCCGGGAGGCACAATTCCATGAATGTTTCACTTTTACCTGCATAAACACCCATAACAGCTCAGTATATGGTTGTTAATTAGTTTCTTTTTTAAATCAGGTATGTTGGAAACAGTGAAAAATGTATAAGGTGGGGTTGGGGAGCGTTCTCTACACCACTGCTCTTCAACTCTGGTCTTTGAATCCAGTATCTGCCCCTGGATTTGTCATTTGTAGTCATTATTAGTTGATCTGTTGGCGTAACTGGTCGGCCATGTTCAAGGCTTGTATGTTCTTTCTTATTTGTCTGAAACCAAGGGTAGCATTAGTGCAGATAGGTGCTGATTTTGGATTATTCATTCCGGACCACAGACAACACTGAATCATTCCAGTGGTATTGGAAGGTGCTGCATGACTCCAGGAGTTCAGTTGCTCCAAAGGTCCATGCCAGGGGGGCTTAATATCATCAGGGCAAACGCTTGGGATGTTGCTCAGGTCTGGCTGCTCCAGACCATCTCATTTCATTAATAATGTTGCTCTTTGGACCTTATAGACTATGTGTGCAGCTGAAGGCCTGGGTGCACCAAAAATGATCTTATTCAGAAGGAGTGTCTAGATTCTGGATTCTCTTGGGCATAAAATGTACCTGCAACTGATTTACAAAATTCAGGACAGAGATTCGAGGTCCAGAGTTGAAGATCTTTACACACTCCACACGTCCTCTGAATAAGAACAAATCCAGTACTCTCTGTGCTTTGAGCTTTGAGGATTATTCCTAACCATATCCAGCACGACTGTCTGTACGGGTGTGTGAGTCAGCTGTGACGTGATGTGATTATAGCCTAAGCCACAGCGCTCGAGAGGCGGAGGGTGACGGGCAAAAATTACACTGCCTGCTCAGCCGCCCTCTTTAGTCACCCATTTGTTTTTATGCCGTCTTGTTCATTCCAAGGAGGAGTGTAATTCACTCTCAAACTGTGAAGCTTTTCAAACAAGCACTTTGTGTTTTTGTTGTATTTTCTCCTTCCTCTCTTTCCAATTATATATTTTGAGAGGGCAGTGGGCTCGTGTACTACTGTATTGTTTATCTCCTCCACGTTTTGGTATCCAAATCTATTGATGGTTTTAAGTTGATGTCATTTAGTTTTAATGTTCTGTGAATGGTAACTTTTAAAGCGAAGGTGTACCTGCCTTCTTTTTCTTTTTTCTTTTCATATTGACCCTTCAATGTATCTCTTAATTTTTCAGAGGTTACTTTTATGTATATAGGGAATTGTTTTGGTGGTGAGTATTGGCATAGATTTTTATTTAGTTGTTTTTCCCTTCCAGACATTCGTTATTTATGGCCTGTCAGTTGTACAAGTTGATCATTCGTTTAAATTCAAAATTCTGTTAAAGAGGGATTTGTAAGCACAATATCTTATGTGAAGAAACTTTTTTTTTTATATATATACTTTGTTTAAAAAGTAACTGATGTTCTCGTGTTACTCATCAGGGGACCTAAATAAGAAACGGTTGTTTTGGATGTAACAGCACATGTGATTTGCCTTCTCATTCATTTGATATGAAACGCATTAGAATGTCTAATAGAATAAGATGTCATTGGGTTCCGTAGCTCCATTTTCTAATTACAGCCTGGTCAGTTACTTGTTGGTTAGGTTGCACATTAGATGATATTGTATTTAGCTGACTGAGATTGGGTTCGTGTGAGAACATGAGCCACCGCTTATAGCCAACAAGGACTGAAGACAGGAAAGATTTTCCACCGTTCCAGCCCCCTTATGCGTTTTGTCATACTTGTGCCTTTGAATCTTAACTGAGCAATGACGAAATCTCTATTTTGAGTCCAGAGAATCACGTTTATATGAAAATGTTGCTCTATTTTACCATCACTATGACTATGGCTGTGTTTACAGAGCTCTTGTATATACTGGGAAACACTTTTATGCTTATTTATAATGCAATCTATGAGAATCACGTTAAGTAACTTAACATGCCATATCTGTGATGATCAATCAAGCCAATGTATGTGCGTTTTGTTGTCAAAATGTAGAAAAAAGACAAGTATTCACATTTTACATATTAAATTAAGGGCTTTTTCATGTGCTTTTTCGCAGTGATGTGAGTACATTTCTTAAATTATTGTTATTGATTCTTAAATCATTCATTGACCAAAGACATACTGCTATTTTATTTTAAGTGAAATTCTTTTGAAAATGCATTCAAAAGGTCTTCACAGAGGTGATTTGGTGAAGCTTGTTAACAGTGATGTTTTTGCTGATGAAACTGAAGTGCCCGAGTTCTCAGTCAAATTGGAAATCTGTAAGGTTGTTTTATTTCATGTTATGGCATTGATGGTTGTTAAATTGGGACGTGTGTTATCAGGAAGCTTGTACAAAGGAAACCCCTTTGTCAATAAATACCTGTTTAAAAAAAAAAAAGTCTTGTGCTTTTTTTGTGCAAAAATACTTTTGTGAGGTAAGTTTTTAAAAGACACTTTATTTCAACATCTTAAAAAAAAAAATCAAGCACTGAAATGATTAGTTAACACTAAAAATGACTTTCAGAATGTCTTTTGCCTTGCAGTTTTCACCCAGTGAGCGATGATTTCAGCTTCTTTCTGTCGAGCCTTTATCACTGAGGCAGGGTCGGCTGGGTTGGAGTCCCTGCAAAACACAATATACAGGTCATCTGAATACTATAGATGGGTAAGTGGAGTTCTGTGCTGTTAACACATTTCTTAAGTGTTACAATATGCACAGATGTTCTTTTTTCTAAAGGATACAGTGACTAGGAGGTATGTGTTGAAATGGTTTTAACATTAAAAAAAATGAATATCGGATGGAAAAAAAACGGATGAATATCAAAGTAAAAGTCCCACATGCTATATCAAACATTTCTTGGCAATTGACAATTCTGACAATTCAATTTCTTGACCTGAAAAAAGTAAGATATTGGCATTTCTTTATTGAAACTATAGAATAAATTGTTACACAGTAACTAGTAATAGTACCACAGTACCTGACACGAGCAATAACTACACATTTAGACACACCTTAAATCTAGATGATGAGCTCCCTCTGGTATGTTGATTGCAATCAGAGTGTCACTCAGTGATTTCCTGATCTGTAAGAAAAATTATCTAATTATCCCTTCAGCTTTACAATATCAGGGAGAGGTACTGGGGTACTGTTCAGTAATTGCATGCTGTAATGATAGTACAGTCTAGTACAGTCTTGTCTTACCCCCCCATTGGCCCATGGATCAAGGTCACCGTTTGAGAAGATGATGTTGCTAGCTGTTGAGAGAGCTGCAAACGAAGGCCCATAAACATTAAACCTCACAAAAATTGTGGCATCACAAAAGGTGCATCCAAGTGCAACGAACTTCTATTTCTACAAGAATAATAAAGAAAGCTGATCAACTAGACATGTGGGGGAGTTTGCTTGTTTAGTTAAGCAATAGAGCCACAGGGCTAAAGTAACTAAGAAGTAATGTAAGTTTACAAGCCACCCATCTCAAGTACACTATATTTACAAAAGTTTTGGGACGCTTGACCATAACAACAGGGACTTCAATGACATTGCTGGTTCAACCCCAGTCGACATGACAATGAGGCTGCGTCCGAAACCACACTATTATTAAACAGCATGTAATAATATAGAACACTACCGCTGCAAACAGTAAAGCAGCACGTGAAGTATAGAAGTCTGTGGTTTGGGACGCAGCTAAACAGAGTGTAGTAAAAGGCCCTAATGTTTCACCAATATACACTATATGGACAAAAGTTCTAGGGTGCCTGAGACATTACTTCAGCAGGGACTTTAATGACATTATTCAAATACATAAGACTTTATTATATGGGCATGTTGGACAAGAAGGCTTGGCTCCCAATCTCTGTTCCAGGTGTGTCTGTTCCACTTTTGTCTATATAGTGAAGGTTTGCTTATATGATTTCTGATATGATATAAAATTAGAGAAAGTGCAGACAAAATGTAGGCTTCAAGACAGCTTCTACTACTGTGTTTTAGCTCTGTGAAATGCTTTTGTCCTTTTTATAGTTATCAGTACATCATATAGCCAATTTGTAGTTTCTGTGATAGTTTTTTATTAAACGGAAGTTCAAACTGTGTGGGTAAAATTAACTTTGTGTAAATGTTTTGTTTGTCAAAGTATTCATTTGAAAACAGCTTTAGTAAGGTGGTTATGGAGATATGTCTGTGATGCTCACCGTCCCCCCAGTACTGTGTTTTGAGCCAGCCCAACCGTGGCACCACCGCCCACCTCTTTTCACAGTACTGCTCCCTCATGCTTGCCGTGAAGGGCATGGGTGGGAACATGTCAGTCACGTTGTTACTCTCAAAGCACATCTCAATCTCAGTACATGCCTAATGAAGACAAACATACAGTCAGTCACTTTGACTTGCGTACTGAGAACCATTATTAAACTTTTATGCCTATTCCGCATGGCTAAAGGAGGCTCAGTAACAAATCTAACAAATCTTGAACTGAGACTGAAGTTGGGGTCAAATTAACTGAAGAGAAAATAGAATAACTTCAGACGAACCTGATAGTCCCATGCAAAGCTGTTGAAGCCGAGGCCACAGCCCGTGGGGTCTGCACACTCCACATAGAGCGAGTAGAGGTCATAGCAAGCATGTTCCCCTGTCGAGTTATACACAATACCTGGGGGTAGGAGAGGGTGTGGTTAATGGGACCGAATACAAATTTCAACAAAGCTTTCTGGTTATCCTATCAAAAGGCAGAACCAAAAATTTCTTATACCACCTAAGAATGAATGAGAAACTCAAAGTGATTTTCTTTACCAACAGTGTCCCTAAGGGCAGACAGCACATCCGTTCCATTCAACATGGTTTCACACGCCACCTACAGTAAGAAAACAAGCATACGAGTTGCAAATTCCATCCATCTTGCCAGGTCTCCCACCAAAACAACACTTGGCACTGCTGCAGAGCTGCAATAATTCTGTTCTGTGTACTGGCCCTTCCACAGTCAGCAGTGTTACTAGGAGGGGAAGATGAGTTTATTAAAATTGCAATGTACCAGCCTAACAACACAGTTGTATGAGAGCGTATATAAGAGCATTAAAGAGAAATTCCACTGATATCACAAACTCTGTAATTAAGTCATTCAGAGGGTCTTAAGGTGAAACTGCATTGTAGAGATATTTACCTGCTCAGATTTGTTTACAGTGGTGGTGATGGGAACTGGGGATTGTGTTGTCTTAATATAGTCATAAAGCCAATTAATTTGTTATCCAAAATGACTTTTTATTTAACATATGTATTATTATATGGAACAATGGGGAAATTTGATATTTAAAACAATGAAATGGGTATTATTTTTGCCTTGCATGTAACGGCCATTGATTTTAGACCAAAACCTTCTCTGTGGGCGATTTTAAAACGATGTCTCAGTCTTCAGGCAGTGCATTCCTAAGCATGCCGTAATAACTCTGTGAGGAAGCTTTCAGACTTTAAACACAGGTTCCTATCACCACCAAGTTCCTACATACAACTGTAACTCAAAAGGTATCTCTAGGTATCCAGTAAATGCCCGGTCAAATGGTAAAGGAAATCTTATAGCCACTCATTTATATGATGTTAATGACTGCTTCCCCTAATTAGTTATGTTAGTATATTTGGTTGAGCTATTCCATCGCCAATATTGAGAGAGTGAGAGAGAGATGTGTGTGTATATATATATATATAAATATGTTACCTTGACAGGGAAAGCAGGCATGACAGACATAAAACTGGTGTTGTAAGGGTAGTCCATCATGGCCAGTAATGTGAAAGCATTGCGTAGGAAACCGTTCAGTTGATGGATGTCCTTAGGGGAGGATGGAGTCTTGCACAGAGAAAACGCTGACTGGATGCGTGCATAGTCTAGATGTATAGGGAATACAGGACAATTAAGAGATGTCTTGAGCAATTACTCATATCTCTTACGTTATGACATTTTACTTGTTAGCCAAGTGGTTCATGAATATCCTGACCATTTGGGCTTGATTACCTGCTTGTTCTGCCAAGGTCTGCAGTTTTTGGAAAGCAGAGCGTACCGCATCCTTGCAGGCTGGGTTACAGTTCTCAAAATCCTGCACACATTCAACAATAGTTGACCAAACCTTTAGTAAGTATATAAACAAAACATATTCAGTAGAACAGTAGGCCGTGGGGTGTATGCAAAAAAAAAAAGGCCATGACTCACAGCTGTAACATCTCTGAAGAACTGCCCAGGGTTCCCCATTCCTGCTGTAGACAGGATAGGAGCACTAGCAGCTAAAGCTCCAGTGACAATATTGGGGTACCGTATCCGCATGTAGACACTCAACATGCCGCCGTAGCTAAAGAGAGAAAAATTAGCAGAATATTCTGGATACATCTGGCTTACATATTAAATCTAAAGAATTATGAATTCACTTAAATATGTATACAATATATATACTATATGGACAATTAGTATTGGGACACCTGTTTTTTAGGGTTTGGGCCCCTTACTTCCAGTGAACGGCAAACTTAATGCTTCAGCAGACAGACATTTGGGACAACGCCATGCTTCCAACTTTGTGGACACAGTTTGGGGAAGAACCTTTTCTATTCCAGCATGACTGTGTCCCAG
>JBBPCY010000039.1:4942289-4955310 GCA_037974405.1 Brachyalestes nurse | reverse complement strand
GTCGTGTTGACTGTTAATGTTACAGAGAACTTTTAATAAAAGTTGCTCAGTGTTGCACACCAGTGTTCCTCCTCTGCGTGTGTGATGACATCATCAATTGACTAGTCGAAGTCGACTCGACTATCCTGACCGACTAGTCGACATGTATATATGTTAATATTATGTATTACATTATTCTTAATTTATTTAAGTTCCTAGCTGATTAACAAATAGAGAATGATTTAAGATATGACACAATTCACTTCACTCAGGTGATGGGGATTAGTGAAGGCTAGTCTTTAATGCAATGCTAGAAACACACACACACAGATCCTCTGCCTTATTTTGTAGTCTCTTCCAGTCGTGCCCCGTTAGGGTCGTCCTCTCTCATTATAATAAGAGTATAATATGAGCCATAGAACAGACTGGAAAAGTAAATTATATTTGACAGTCTTTTCACCAGGGGTGGGCAGTGTGGTGGTATTGTCGTGATTGGGATGTTATATTATGCTTTTCTAGGCATACTGTTGATATTGACCCTGATTAATGATCCCTTTCTGACTCTGTGTTTCATTCATTTTCATTTTCAAGCGTAATTAGTCTTTTTTGACTGTATTTAGACACATGCAGTATATATTTGTTGCATACTAGTAATAGTTATTGATTATATATTTTTTAAGGTGGCACTGCTAGCTCTATATTGTCTGTTCCAATTAATCAACTCTGACAAATACTGAGATTAATGTTATATCATACTGAGAAAATATTGTATTATAGTTTTAAAAAATGTTATTTAAAAAAATAATTTCCCTTCCATTCCCTTCTTCTTCCCATCTCTTTCCTTTCGTCGCCTTCCCTCTCCTTTTCTCTGCTGTCTCCTCTCCTTCTCTCTTTTCCTCTCCTCTCCTCCTGTCCTATCCTTACATTTCCCTTCCTTTCCCTTCTATTCATCTATTTTCCTCTCCTCTCTTTCCTTTCATCTCGTTTCCTCTCCTCTCCTTTCTTTCCTTTCCCTTCTTTTCCTCTCCTTTTCTCTGCTGTCTCTCCTCCTCTCCTCTCCTCTCTTCTCAGCTTTCAGCACTGCACTCTAATCCCCGTCTCCTCCGTCCACTCTTCCTCTCTGCAGAACTTCTCTTCCCTCTCTCTCCATCCGCGTCACCCTCTCCGTCCCCCTCAAACCTTGAGCACTAAAAATAACTCCCGCTCTTCAAACATCCTCGTTTTTTTCTTTCCGCCCAAATACTACCACGCTGTTGTTGGTTTCTAGGCAACGTATTCGCGCACACCTGCGTCATTTCCACGCGCGTTAGTTCTTTTTTTACCCACCTGTATTCCGACAAGCCCCGCCTTCCTAATAATCTCACGCCAAGCCTCTCGGAGTTCTAGAACGCCTCGCGGATCAAAGGAATCAGCGAGTTCAGAAGCTCGTGCGTAGCGATAGTACTGACTTTGATTTTCGTTCTAGAACGTTTACGAGTGTGAACTATGTAGCCAATCTCGGCGCAGGAGGGGGCGTGGCTTGTCCGAATATGGTTGTGAAAACAAAAAACAATCAAGAAAACCCACCGCGTTTCGTTACAACCCTTTTCCAAACGCAGCAGAATCCGAGCAGAGTGCAAGAGAGCCTCTCCAGCACCAGCGTCCTGTTTCTGAGGGCTGTTTCTCCGTCTCTGAACCAGGTTTCTCCTCCTCTGGCGTCTCTACAACATCCATATTCAGACTGAAACCAACCCGCTGCGGCACGGTGTGTTCTTTTCTTTTCTTTTCGTGTCTAGCCCGGCCAGCTTTTTCTTCCACACGTCCAGCTTTTACGCGTAGGCTTTGATCAGATGTCTTTACGCTTGTTTATTTTTTAAATACTGTTACAGCGTGTTTTCTTACATGCTTTCAATTTTTGCCAAACTTTATATGCTTTATAGGGTGCACGCGCGCACCAACAAAAAAAGGAGAAAACTAGGATTTATGTATTTATTTGTGGACTGCTGATCACCTAGTAGTGTTTATTCATTCGCTGTTTTTATTTATTAGCTTGTTTTTATTAATTTTTTATGTACTTGTAGAAAGACTGAAATAAGTGACGGGAACATGATCAGGGTTGCCTGCGAGAAAAGCCTGGTGCGCGTGTCCCCGCGCGGTTCTGCCTCGCACCCAGCAGAGCCGCCGCTTCAGGTCGGTTCCGTCTGACCCACCCCCCGCCGCCGCCTCCTCCTCCTCCTCCTCCTCCTCCTCCTCCTCGTGTCCCTGGTCCTCCTCCTCCTCGCAGCGGGATGAGCGCGGCCGAGCTGGAGCGGGTGTCCCTGCGCTCCGCGGGCGCCACCTCGGCGGGCTCGAGCAGCCGCGCACTCTCCGCCAACGTGAAGCGGCTGCACGACGCGCTGCACGCACTGCTGGGCGACGAGGAGCGCGAACAGTTCGTGCACTGCCTGAACGCGTACCACGCGCGGCGCAACGTGTACGACCTGGTGCGCACGCTGCGCGTGATCCTGGACACGCCGCGTAAACGCCAGCTGCTGCCCATGCTGCGCCTGGTCATCCCGCGCTCAGACCAGATGCTCTTTGACCAGTACACCTCGGAGGGACTCTACCTCAAGCTACCGGAGCTGCTCGCGGGTCCCGAGGAACCGGAGGTCCTGGCCACCGAGGTCGTGGAAACGGACCCCCGCCCGCGCGCGCCATCCGTGCACTTCTCGACCTCTCAAGTCCTGCCTGATTTCAGCACCGCGACGGACCGGACAGCTCCCACCGCAGCGCACACGCTCCCGGACACGGCGCCCAGGCACGAGGCGCGCGACGAGGTGCGCCAGGTGACCCTGAAGCGCAGCAAGAGCCACGAAGGCCTGGGATTCAGCATCCGCGGAGGGTCCGAGCACGGCGTGGGGATCTACGTGTCCCTGGTGGAGCCCGGGTCGTCCGCAGAGAGAGAGGGGCTGCGCGTGGGGGACCAGATCATCACCGTCAATGACGTGGTGTTCGACCGGGTCACACACGGAGACGCAGTCAAGGTGATGAGTGTGCGTGTATGTCTGAATGGGTGTACGTATGTGTGTATATGTGATATGTGTGGGCGAGACAGAAAGTGTGTGGTGTGTGTGTGTGTGTGATATGTTCTGAGTGTGTGGACGAGAGAAAGTGTGTGTATGTCTGAATGGGAGTTTATATGTGTGTGTTTGTGAGGTGTTCTGAGTTTCAGACGTGAGAGAAAGTGAGTGTGTGTGCATGTGTGTATTTCTGAATAGGTGTAAATATGTGTGTACATATAATGTGTTCTGTGTGTGTGTTTGGGGGAGGGGGTTACGTGATGTGAATGTATGGACAAGAAAGAAAGTGTGTGTGTATGTAATGTGTTCTGAGTGTGTGGACTAGAGAGAAAGAGTGTGCATGTGTGTGTTTCTGAGTAGGTGTACATATTATATATATATGTTCTGTGTGTGTGTGAGTTTATGTAATGTGTTCTGATTGTGTGGACTAGAGAGAAAGAGTGTATATGTGTGTTTGTGCATGTGAATGTGTGAACGTGTGTTATGTGTGTGTACGTGATGTGTTCTGAGTGTGTGGACGAGAGAGAAAGTGTGTGTGTGTGTGTGTGTGTGTGTGTGTGTGTGTGTGTGTGTGAGAGTGATAGTACATGCTATATACTAAAAGAGTATGTGATTGTGTGACTGTAAGAGGTGTGTATTAGCACATGTAATTTTTAGTACATGTAAAGTTCAGTGTAATGTCCTACAGAATCATGTCCACTCCTGTCCTCTGCTCTGTCCATTCATTTAGAATGAGGGCACTCTCAGTTCCTTCTGCTTCAGTCTCATAAAAGCCCTCGGGCCGCACCAGCGTGGAGTAATCACTGGCTCGCCCCGAGTCAGGGTTTTGTTTATTCTGTCTACAGTGGCGTGCCGCTGCCGCTGGCCTCTCCGGTGACCTCAGCTGCCCGCCCTGCAGCACTTGTGCAGCTCGGCTCTGCTCTCACGCCTTCTTCCCCGTCTTGGCCTTTTTTGCTGTGTTTTCATGGGTAATTTCAGATAAGTGGATAATTCGATTAACGCTGCCCTTCTGATAGAACAGGATTGGGCTTGTTTGCAAAGCACAAGCGTTATGGTAAATTTAATCAGCTCTACCCCCACCTCCCCCAGTCCCCCCGGGTCTTATATACTGTATATGGATGTTCACTGTAATTCATCCATGGTGGTTATCTGTGGTTAATTCATTTGTTAGATTTCAGCTTGTGCCTAAAGCACAGCGTGATTACATAATGGTTACAGATGAGTGAGGTGTTCAAGAGGGAAATAATGACAGGCATCTCTCTCTCTCTCTCTCTCTCAATCTCTCTCCTCATGTGTGGGCTGGCAGCAGTGTGTTTGTTTTCAAGCACTGAATCCAGACTGTGCTGGAAAGTGTACCATTCTTTATTTCTTCTCTCTCTCTCTCTCTCTCTCTCTCTCTCTCTCTCTCTCTCTCTCTCTCTCTCTCTCTCTCGTTCTCTTTCCCTCTCTCTTTTTCTCTCTGAATCTGATGTTATTCGCTTGTCTGTATGAGTAATGCAATTTCTGTTGCACAGCCAATTCATGGCCTAAGAAGTAAGCGTGCTGCAAGCGGTGCTAATGCTGGAGAGAATATCTCAATTACGTGCAAGCTTTGTGCAAAAGCAGCCCACATCACTTACTAATAGGCTGACACCCCTCTGCCAGATGGCTGTCAATATTCACCAAAAAATCCCCCAATCAGTCAGCGTTTTCATGGCAGATCATGCGTGCGGTTGGTTCTGAATTTGTATATCTGGTCTTGCATGCCGTGACGAGAGGACACTGTACTGTATGTGTGCTCTGTTCTAACACACACAAGATTTATTCCTATTTTTGTGGCTCTGTAGCTCATACCTGTGGTGCTACTAGCCGGTCAGTCTTGATTACCGGTCCCATGCGGAGGGATTAGGAGTGACTGGCCGCTTATTCCCGGAAATGTGTCTAAATAAAGAGGTGCCTGGCTCTAAGAGTAACGTAGGAGTGTTTATAAGTGCTCGGACAAAGTAAGCAAACATACTGTCATGTCGTTGTTTTTATGCTGTGTCTTACACCATTGGCAGAAGCACCCTTTCAGCTGGCTGAACATGCCGTCCCAACAAAATTCCAGCATTATTCAGAATCTGAATCAGAATCTTTATTGAGCCTGGGAGAAATTGCTTATATTTCGACTGCACAGACACACAGAGACAGGAACAATATAAAATATAAAGTATAAAATAATCTAATAAAAGATGCACCGAAGTGATTTTTCTGGACTGATACCGAAAACCGAAAATGAGGAAACATTTGGCCGAAAACTGAAACCGAAAACCGAAATTATCATTATTAAATTATTAAAAGAATAAATCTGTTACAAAACTATGAACATATTTATTTAGCATTCAGACAATGCACAATATAAAATAAAATTTGAAAAAAAATATTTTACTTGGCCCCACTCATGAATAGCCTAAAAGCAAGATAGCTGAAATATTATACAATTAAACATCTTCTCTCATTAAACTACTGAATTCAAGTGCATTGTAATATTCTGAACGAAGTGCATGAACAAAGTGCATTCAGAACAAGTGCTTTAAAAACTGTTGAAAGATAAAACAACATTCTCTGTCTTTCTCTCTCTCTCTCTCTGTCTCTCTCCGTCTGGCCTAAGACGCCGTTCTGCCGCGCACTGATTTTATATGATAAACTAATCCCGACGTTGAGAAAGTATTTGTGGATATATATATATGTACACACACATATAGTAACCCCCCACTTTCACGTCCATTGCAGATTTTCGAACCTCCCTCCTCTGAGTACAGCTGACTGTGACATCCGGGCCTCGTGTGCCACGCGGTGGTTACCAAGGCAACCAGACACCTAAACGGAATTAACCTCCGCTGCTCAGCGCCACCCCAAACATAAACAACAAGCACGAGGACGAGGGGTCATGGCGGACGAGGCCCAAACATAAACAACCAGTACTAGGACGAGTGGACATGGCGCACAAGACCCAGACGTCACGGTCAGCTGTACTCAGAGGCAGGATGTTTGAAAGTAGCCAATCTGAGACTGTTATTTATTTCTCCTTGCTGCTGATTGGCTGCTGCCGTTTGACGCAACTGCAGTCCAGAATTTCCCCTCATGGAGCGTCTCGAGTTTTCTCGTGTTTTTTTGTTTTGTTCTTCTTAAAGCCCTGTATTTTTATTACTGTAAATTAAATTAATTTATTAGTGTATTTACCTGCTTATACCAAAGAAAAAGGTACTGCATGAATTACAGTACAGTCTATACAGGACTAACATCGGTATTGTAGATTGTTATATAATGTTTGAGAAATCAGTATAATTACAAGAATTTCTCCACATTTTGCTCCTTTAACCTGCCTACTTACACTACAAAACCAGTTTCACCCCTTAAAATTGCTTTACATACAGGAAATGAAGGAAAATTAAGGGAAAAGTGCAAAACTACTGAATTTTCCTCTTACTTTTTGCCCTTTAAATAATAAAACCTTCTGAATTAATGCCTTAAATGTAAGATTAAGGGCTTTCACTCTTGTGCCTTAAATCTAATTAAGGGTTCAGCACATTTTAAGTAGATTGTGTTTCGTAGTGTTAGCTGTTAGCTTCTCCAAAACAAATTTTAATGGCAACTCAACCGTCTGCTCTCTATTCCTTATGTTACAGAGGGGGCTCGACCAGAAAAATTGATTGTTTAAACAATCAATACTCGGACCCTGATCCCGTGCTACATCCTATCTTAACAGATGTTCCAAAAGCTGTAAGAAGAGAAGAGACGGCAAATTCCAGCTATAAAAAGAAAAATAATAAAAATAAACCTTAAGAAGAACAGTAGTATGATTGCGACAAAATCACACTAATTAACAGGAATGAAGTTCTATAAAATTAACATCCAGATTAAAATTCAATTTAATTAACATACAGAAAGAAGTTCTAATAAAAATTAACATCCAAATTGAAGTTAAAATTGTTAGTTTTAAAGAGCAGGATGTCAGAACCTCATAGCAGAACCTGCTTCATCTTCTTCTGTTTACAAACTGTGGTGAGTTTTTTTCTCTCTCCCAGAAATTCTCAGACATTTTTACGCTCCTTTAATTCTTCTCAGAAATCGGAGGAAGCCGAAGCTCCAAAATCCTCAGATTCACCTTCAGGGAGGAGAAAACGCAGAAAAAAAGCTGTTTTCTTTAAATGTAGTGTGAAAAAAATCCTGAGAAAAGATCACTCAGCTACACTCCCGGGAAGAGTTGCACAGTCTTTTTCATTTTTTCTCTCTTTCTTTTGGCTCCTTCTTTCTGGAAAAGCCTCCTTTTATCGACCCGGGCCTGTTTGTTTGGTGCCTTCGCTTTTGGAAGACGTTCCCTTTGATTCTCAAAGCTGACAGACAAAAGAGAGAGAGAGAGAGAGAGAAAAGAGAGAGAGAGAAATGCTGAGAAATGCCCTCAGGTTCATTTATTTATAGTCAGAAGATTAAGTCATTTCTCCGATAAGATAGGAGACGTTTTCTGAGAATGAATCGTTACTGATCCTCCATCGACGTCCCTCAGAGGTGCCCATCAGGGAACGCTTTCGGATCTGAGCCCAGATAAATATTTGCCTATGAATAATTTTTATAACCTCCTGCGCTTATTATTCAAGTCAGACAAGAGTTCAAATGTTCTATTAAAAGACAAGCAGGCGGTCCTTCACTCTTCCTTCAAATCGGTTGTGTAATTCTGTCACAGTCTCTCTAATCCTTACTGGTTCTTAGAGGCTCATCTGTTAAAAAGTGTGATATTTTACTTTTGAGATGTATCACTAAAAGGTAAATCACAACTAAAACGTTGTTCTAAATTAGAATTTATCCTGTGGGTGGAGCTGAACCTTGAGAGTTTAACTCCACCCACAGATCTGAATCAGAATGGATACAATTCACCCACTAAAAGTCTGTAGGATTTTGACAGCTGTCTGAAATATTTGTCTGAATTTGACTGTAGTCAGATCAAATTCCATCAGATCTCAATTGTAGGCTGGCAATGCAGAACCTTTGGAAAATTAGGCATTGGGAACACAGAACCTTAGGAACATAAACATTGGAAATATATATGTACATACACTTTAGGAACATAGGACACTGGGAAAAGAGAACCAACAGAATGTGAGCATTGGGAACACTGAACCATAGGACATCTGACGATGGAAATGGAGAATCTTAGGAATTTAAGACCGTGGGAACACAGAACCTAGAAAAATGTGCAGATGGAAATGGAGAATCTTAGGAATCTAAGACCTTGGGAACCACAGAACCTTAGGAGCATAAAACACTGGGAACAGACAACTTTAGGAACGTAAGACATTGAAAACAGAATCTTATAAACATAAGACATTATGAAAGGAGAACCTTAGAAACATAAGACATCAGGAATGGAGAACCTTAGAAGCAAAAGACGTAAAAAGCGCTATATAAACAAAATTTAACTGAATTGTTTTGAATAAGACATTAGGATTGGAGAACCTTAGAAATGCTGGTCCTTTAAGGAGTGACAAATGAAACAGAAGAACATCAGGAATACATAGTGCTCCTACATGATCAGTTCATCTGGACAGATTCAAGGCGTTTCTAATAAAGTGGCCAATGAGAGTGCCACTGTGTGGCCACTTTATTGGAAACCCCTTCCTTCATTTATTTAGTAAACCCTGTGTTCTAATAATGGTGGTGCATTCTGGCAAAACCTGACTGTTGTCTGACAAAAAAATTATGGTTGGTTCTGATTGAGTGTAGGCAGACAAAATTATGTGTACTCTGAACTCACATAAAACCCAACAAAACTGGAACATAATTCTAAACAAATCTGTCTGAATTCCGTTTGAATTCGATCATACCTGACAAAAAATGTTTTAATTGTTAAAAATACCTGTTAAATACCTGTATTAATATATGTTTTTACACATTTTTTTATTTCTAGTTTAAAGTTATAGTTTATTAATATATGTGTATTCTGTGTCTCTTTTTCTTCTCTGTAAAATATGGAGCCACACGATCTTCTCTCATTGTATTTGTGTTTATAGCTGAGACAACAGTAAGATTTTACTTTGACTAAATTCTTTCTGGACCTAAAAAAAATTAGCCTGGTCGCAGTTGTACCCTGAACAAATTCGGTCCGGTCCCAGTGGAAGGCTTACAAAATTCTGCCTGATCCTGACTGCAACCCAGCGTTCTCTGGAGTTGTCTCGGTTAAAGTAGGTCTTGCGTTCTACATCTGTGAGTGAATTCTGTTCCCAGTGGATGCAGCCGCCTCGGAGCGTGTGAAGGTCAGTGGGACTTCCCTGTCGCTCGATGAACCAGCTGGGTTTGTGTGGATCTCTGCAGCTCGCTGTGCTGTTTCTCCGCCAAACCCGGCAAAGTGTTTGATGCCGCTTGCGTGGGACTTTGAAAAGTTGCAATGGCAGAATTCAATACGCATCCAGGGAGACTTGCAGACTTCTAAACTGGGTCAGAACAATTCTGAGGAACCCTCTAGCTAGCCTGCCTTCTTCTGAAGGCAAAATTAGAATCCAATCATGGTAAAAGTTGGGGGAAGGTGACTCGAGAGGTCTACGGATATTTTGTTGAATGCAAGTCTGTGTGCATCTGAAGCCCACTTTCACCGTCCAACCGAAAGAAGACAGAAAATAAATCTGTTGAGGAGAAAAGCCAGGCATGAAAACACCTTTTTTGGATGAAAGATGTGCAGTGTGTCTTGGTGCATTATTATTGTTTGTCAGTGTCTGCTGCTTGTGTTTATATATACAGTGTTCATACACATATATATCCACAATGTTCATATACACATACTCATACTTATACACATATATACACATATATTGGCTAATGCTGGGCAATAATTTTTTTTAATAGTGATTAATCACATTGTTATTTATTAAAATTAAATAATTAATTCAAAAGTTGTGTATTGTGCATTTTACTTTTAAAGTACTGCTATATGAACCAAAGTGCAATAACATTTGGTTTAAACACTTTAAACTAATAAGGGGATTTTAAAAGCAGTTTTTAACACAGTTACAGTTCAAATATTTCTGTAAATCTCAACTTAAACATTAATGTAATCAAATCAAATATAAAACCAAAGCTATTTGCCCCTGCATTCACGTTTTTCCTTCGTTTATTATAGAAAAACAAGTTACTCTTAGAGTCCCGAGCCCAATCAGAACATTATAACAGCAACAGCAAGTTCACATTTATAAATCTGTTTTCTTTTTTTCTGAACAGGAACCAGCAGAAATATTTTTGTTTTATCAGGAGCAGCAGAAACAGTCTGTGTTCAGTAGAGAGTCCCTGTTAGAGAGAGGGGCAGTGGTCCAGCACAAAAAAGCAAGAAACTTTCATAATAATAGTAATACAAAAAGTGTATTAATGTGCGATGAAATGATTGTCGGCATTAAGTAAATAATGCATTAACACTATAATACACATTAACTTGCCCTGCCCTACCTTTTATTACAACTTCAGTCAGCATATTAATTTTACTAAACCGTAATTCTGGTAATAACTGTATTAACACTTCTCCACATTAACACACTTATTCTCAACATTATTTTGATTAGGAACTCATTCTTGGCGTTAATTTGAGAAAAAACTTCATTCTGGACTTTAATTTTAGTAGAACTTGATTCATATTTTAATTTTAGCCGGTAATTCTGCCTTTTAAATGTATTTCTTCACTCTGAATATTAATGTGATGTAGCTTTGTCCACCTGTGAAGTTGTAGAGCCCCGGCAACATCCAGATCATTTTGTTATCTGCATAAAAATAGGTTTCGTATTAGTGAAGTTGATGTCATACAGGATAATGAGGGTACAGCTTGGCCTGTAGCAAATGGCAGAAGATTAGTTTAAATAGGGGGCTCAGTGTTCTCAGCCACATCTTCCCCTCGACCTTCAGCACCATGCATTATTCCCGTGAATTATTTCTCGCCTCAAAAAGGAGCAGGACTCCTGCCTTGCAGGTGCATCCCACACTTTTTTTTGTTATCGTATAGCTTGAGAAAGGACTGTAGGACATTTCCATTCCACTGAAACTGCAGACCTCTTTACACCATAGTGGAAATAATGTGTTTACTCTGTAATTGTGATGCTATGGACGTTCCTGAGCTCAGAACAAAACCGACACAAATCGCTACTTCTGAACTTCTGCCATGATTTCTAATCTTGTATTTAGAAACTTCAAACCCTCCATGTTAGACACTGTTGATGTGGGCCGTAAATACAATCAGATTTTATTAATCGAAATGAATGTAAATGTAATTCAAATAATTCAATAATTCAAATTATTATACCAGATAAACAGAAAGTATGGAAAAAATAATTAAATTTTAAGCTGAATTGGAATTTGGAAAATATTTTTTTACTTTATAACACTGTTATAGCAAAACTTCCAACAATCAATTAGATCAACACAGATTATTGTCAAATTAACTTAATAAGTAATTTAACTTCAACAATATGAAGTTCAATGAAACTTAAAAGTTCATTTTAAAGCAAATGTACTGAAATTAGCGTCTTATCTGATCCCCATTGCATGTTCCCTAGCCTTTATTTGATTATTTATTTATTTATTTTTGCATCACAGACTTTAAAGTTTAATTACAAAGACGTGATTCCAAATGATAGTTTCAGCTCTAGTGCCCAGACATGTACTGGACTCTATGCGCCATAAATCAGATTATTTAAAAATAACAGGGTTGTGTTAAGGAGGGATTGATGATCTCTGTGAGTGAGGAAAAAATAATGCAGATTTCTATATTGTACACTTGTGGAATTATGCACTGACCCAGAAAGTGTTTAACAGATCAGATCAAATGGATGTTCTTCCAAATGCCTTCAGGACTGCATTTGCGTCTTACCAGACAGGTTCGTGAGAAGCCTCCTAACTGGTTAACAAAAAAGTAATTTTGTTTAAAAAAATCTACTACATCTTCTCTCGTCACATGACAGACTGAAGATAATTCTTGAAATACTCTAAACTTAATCTTAAATTCTGCCAGAAACATTCATTCTGAGAATGAAGAAATTATTTTCTTTTTTTCCATCTGTGGAGGTTGGGAACACTACTTGGTTTCAGATTTTAAGAGAATATAGGTACATTCACTCATGACGAGTTTCACCAGTTAGTTCATTCTCCCTCATCACAGAATGTCACTGGGCAGGACTAAATGTTCATCTTTCTCTTGGTCTTACACTTGTATGAGAAACGAAACCATATAAAACATAAGACCAAGAGAACATGGGAACATTCAGTAATGCCCATGGTCAAATCCATTATTAGCTCACTCTCCTCATCACCTGAAGTCAACATGCTTGGAGGAGAAGTGCCATTTCTGTTATGTCAGCCAGTAGACATCTGCACTGGCTGACGAGGGGAGGGAGGACCACCCAAGCAAGGACAGTTTTGTTATCTTGGTCCACTGATGGTTGTGACACACACACACACACACAAACACACACACACACATAAATATATATTTGAGCTGGGCACATTAACACGTTATTACCACGTTAATGCATTATTTACTTACTTTTTTATTACTAGTATTTTGAAAGTACACACACACACACATATATATATATATATATACAGTGTTGTGCAATGAACGCGGCGTTCATTGAACACATTCCTATTTTTCGTGAACGCTGAACTGAACGAGTCGGTTTACAGATTATGAACGTAACTGTGAGTGACGTTCCCTCTCGTGAGACTGAACGCAGTTCACGCTGTACGTTCGCAGGAAAGTGACAGGAAGTTCGGTTCTTTTCAGAGAGTCGGCTCTTGTGGCACGGCTCCCAAAGAAGAGTCGGTTCTTTCGGCTCCCAAGCGGCTCTTAGTTTATTATCATATGAATGCTTTGTGTGTTGATAAAAAGTGGGGATTGGCTCTCACTCGAAGGGAGTCGGCTCTTTTGATTCACTACACAGAATCGACTCTTAGTAGCAGGCGAACACGGTGCTGCAAGTCCGGACGCCTCGGCAGAAATACACGTGAGAAATAAG
>JBBPCY010000039.1:4922370-4942189 GCA_037974405.1 Brachyalestes nurse | reverse complement strand
TCTCTCTCTCTCTCTCTCTCTCTCTCTCTCTCTCTCTCTCTCTCTCTCTCTCTCTCTCTCTCTCTCTCTCTTTTTTTGTTAGATAAGTCTACCTGAGCCTACATTGGTACGGGTGTCCAAGAGTGCCAGTACGCTCGGCATTGCAGTGGAAGGTGGTGCCAACACCAGACAGCCCCTGCCACGCATCGTCACCATACAGGTAAGTGTTCAAAAAACACTTTCATTTAGCACAAGTTTCGGCTTAAAACATTTCGGCTTATTTCTAAAGTAAACAAATGTTTAAAAAGCATAAAATATAAAATGTACTACGGCTTTTGTACAGGCCACATGTCTTCATATAAAAGTTTAGCTGTTTTTAAATACCAAGGCACAGCTAATGAGGCGAGCGCATCTGTTTAACAAACCATCAGATGGCCAGGCTTAACCGGACCGGCAGTGGGGGACATTAGAGTCCCTTTTAAAAAACGATTTACTCATGGCCGTTTAAGCTGCCAGGTCAATGGAACGGTATTATTGCTCATATAACTGCCTTTTACCCAATTAGTGGTCCCATTAATAGCCTACAACTCATTAGTCCTATGGGCTTTTAACTGCTTTAATAATATGAACTATACCTCTATGACCTTTTGTAGCTAATAATATTATGGCAGAGCAGTAAAGCAGGCTTATGCTGTTTATTTAAAGGGTTGTTTGGGTTTTGATTGACTAAGTGTGATTAATTTATTTTCCCTATCTTATGCCCAACCTTTTGACTCTGCTTGGGCATGATAAAGATGCGAAATTAGCTCAGTGTGGATTCAGGGCCTGTGTGTGCAGATAGGGTGAGTGCATAGGCTTTCTTTAGTCTCCCATGTATTTCTTGTATATGAAGTGGAGACTTTTGCATTGGTGCACAGTTGCTTTGCATTTATATGTGTCTTATTTTTGGATACATGAACTAGGGCCAGTTAGTCCTGTCTGTATAAGAAACGGGTACAAATATTTGAAATCTGCATAAGGTATACACAACAAAATAACTGTTATAAATTGGGAAAAAAAGCTGCAATTTTGTTTGAAAATTTGAAAACATACTGGACCAAATGAACGGCCCAAAATGTGATAAACTGTGATAAACTGTAGTTATATTAAGTTACAATAACTTTATGGACAACTGCTCCTTCTCCTGAGTTTCTTCACAAAAGTTAGATAGAGAGCAAGGGATTCATTTTTTTTATCTACCAATATCTCTGAGATTTTGGCACAAAAACTCGCCTGCTGATTACTGTGAGTTTCATCAGTGCCGAGTCGAGAGCAGAACCCAATTAGAAGCTCTCAGAATGGCATTTTCCTGATTAGAGTGCTTCACAGCTTGATCAAGACTCTTAGTCTCTCACTTGTGGGCCTTATGTCAAAATTGACCTCTGTGATGACATGGGAAATTGGACTCAAATATGTCCATGACAGTTGACCTTGTGTTTGGAAAAAAGTTATGTCATTTGATAGAAATGACATACACTAGTGTTCAAACATACAATATGTATAATACATATTGAAATTGTTTGTCTAACTTCATATTTTCATGTAATTTACAAATAAATAGAGAGCATTACCCAGCGCATTATATCCAGAGCATTATAGCTGCTGCAAAGGGGGACCAAGTCCATGTATCAGAATGCAGTGTCATTAAAGTTTCTGTTAGTGTCAGGTGTCCCATTACTTTTGTCCATAAAGTGTATGTTGACTTGTGGGCATCTGTATTGTTCATCATAAGAATTTCCTTTTTTAGAAGTTTTTAGAAATAGGTTTTTTTTCTCAAAAGAAGTTTTTAGAAATAAGTTTTTTTTTCTGGGAAGACTTTACACTATGGTTGGAACTATGGCTGTGAAGATTTGATCATGTTCAACCACAACAGTAGGTACTGAAGTTGGATCAATAGTTGTGGAACATGGGGAACGGAACCATTATAGCAGCTGCAAAGGAGGACCAACTAAATGTGAAAGTCTATGTATCTGAATGCAGTGTCATTAAAGTCCCTGTTGGTAAAATGGTCAGGCATCCCAATACTTTTGTCCATATAATAGACAAAAGTAACGGTATGCCTAACCCCCGCGAAAACCAGCCGAGACGTGATCACAGCATTAACGCAATAAAACGCATTCACATACCCAACCCTAATATAGATATTATTAAAACTATAGTCCTTATTAAATATTAAATATTATTATTAAAACTTCTGTCCTTATTTTGTCAGAAGTGTTTGGACAGAAGTAGTAGTGGCCTATAAAGAAGTTTAATTGTCTCAACCCTAATTGTCTCTCTGAAATGAATAAAATATGTTCCACAAAAAGACAAGTAGTGCTACATTCATGATACAGGAACTGTGTGTGTGTGTTTACTTGGAGGATTTTGTGGCAAATCAACATTACTTTTGATTCAAACACATGATGCTGTTAGAGAAACAGGTTTACAATACAAATGGAAGTCATCAGAACCTCACTGAGGATCCACCAGCTGAAACCTATTGGTGTAATGTTCAGGCGTCCCAATACTTTTTGTTATAATATAATGGACAGACGCATGACCCCCGCGAAAACCAACTGAGACGTAGAACTGCGTGCTGCGCGCACACACAAGCCCATAAAGGCAACGAACTTCCAAGATAAAAGGATTTTTAAAAAAACATGCAATAATTGTAGGCGTTAAGTAAATAATGCGTTAACATGCCCTGCCCTAATATATACAAACATTAATTAAAACATTTGTGATTACTTTTGAAAGTCTACACTATTTCGGCATTATTTGTTATTGCATATAAAATAAATATTACTATAAAAAGTGACTACTAAGTTTGGCACACTAGTCTATGTTTACTCACTCTAGGACAGTTTACATGATTTTTCAGCACGCAGTGAATATCTTACTATTAGAAACGTAAATATTTAATGGTTGATTCATTAATAATGAAAATTCTCAGACAGGTTCAAACATGTAGGCCAGTCATAACATACATTTTGAAGGCCCTTAATCTGGTAAGCTAAATTATTCATTCAAAGCTGTCTTGATATCAGGCTGACTCTGCTGGCTAGTCACAACATATTCTGAAACAAGGCCGTAGTCTGGTTTGGAGGAAAGGACGGCGAATTAGGAAATTCATCCTTGTCCTTCCAGTGAGAATTATTTGCCCTGTATTGACTGTAATAAGTTCTTTATGACTAGGAAGTTTGTACTAACCAGCTCTTTTTAAGACTCTCTCCTGAACTGATATAATCTATTTCTTCATTAGGAGACTGCTGAAATTGCATTTGATCTTTCATTAGACCTTCAACGATGCTTATCGATGTTAATATCACTCCACTAGAGATGGTACAGACACTCCTTCATCTTAAGAGACACATTACAATTTGACAGAGTAGAATCATCACCCCGGGTGAAAGGAGCTAATCTGTCAGTTAAGCATGGCCGGTTTGGCAGGTCAAAGCAGAAAAGATTAACCTGTGGAGTTCCCATTAGCAGAATTACCTCAGTGTGGTTTAGCACTTATGAAGGAATTGAAACACACTCATAGAGGTTGATGATATATTGTCTATTCAAGCCGTTACCAAACGTAAGAATGCCCCAACCCAGTTTGAAATCTGAAACTCTTCTTAGGGCCAAATAGACCTTTAATTACAACTCTGATCAACACACAGTCAATTACAATTCTTCACCAATGATGAGACATAAGACACATGCCGAATCAGAGGTAGTTAAGATAAATGAGTATGAATATGTATGTATGTATGTTTAAATCATAGGCTTTTTTTTAAATAACTGACCTGAGCTTTAGTGTCTTCCAGTCTGTTTATGAGTCTGAGTCTGCTGTGCTCAGCTTTTTTCTTTTACTTTTTGTCCTTTTCCGGCCCCCTTACCCATTATATCACAGACTCTTTCCGACACACATTTTAGAGGGGATTTGACCATCCTCTCTCTCTCGCTCCCTATTTAGTACATAGACGATAATTTTTTTAAATGATCAATATTCGGCCCCTGGTCAACCGATCGAAAACATATATACAAGTGCACGGCAGGGAATATTATTGGGTGGTTTGATGTTGGAACCATGCCCATATTTCAAAACTCATCTTGCAACGAGTACATCTAGTGACAACCCTAGGAAATATTGTGCCAAATGTGGCTGGGAATCTAGACTTAGTACGAAAACAACTAAGGATGTGTAAAGAGCATGAACAAGAGCAATTTCAGCGAAGGCATGTTAGATCTCTTTGCACTCCAGTGACAAAAATTCAACAAGATGCATGTTCTCATAATGAAATCATGTCTGGTCCCGCAAGACTAGGTTAGACATGGGACCACCAAGAAAGGATTTCCTTGTACTTTAGCTTCAAAGTTCTTCATTAGAATTTCATACTGTTACCATATAAAAAACACTTTACATAGTTGTGAATAATCATCCTTTAAGCCCTCACTAAAGCAGACCTTGCCACTAGATCCAATGCCAAGAACACTTCTCCAAACATATATATACTGTATGTATGTGTGTGTGTGTATATATATATATATAATTACACCATTATATTACATCATCTATATAATTTATTTTCCTGTCTGATCAGATCAAGCAGTCTTGGTCTTGGCTGAGTTTATCTTACCTACCCTGCAGAATGAGGCATGAGAGTGGGGAACTTTTATTATGAGGGCTAATGGGTGCTGATGAGAGGACAGAGGTGCAGTCATGGAGCTGTCAGGACTGGCTCATCTCCAACCATTTGTCTGCAAGAGATCTCTCTCTCTCTCTCTCTCTCTCTCTCTCACATATAGTTCGGTGCTGTTTATCTACCTTGACAGAAGGCTAGCTAATGACTTCTCAATACAAAGTGCCACATCAGGCCAAGGGAGTGTTCATTTTTCTCCCCCCCCTCCTCTCTCGAAGAGTTTTGATAAATAGTGCCGCCTTTCTGTTCCTGGGCTCCTTGCCTATTCTTCAAACTCTACACTTTTCCCTGTTGTGTTTCCTGGCTTCAGTCTCTCACTCTTTGTCTCTGTGTCTCACTTGTTCTCTCTGTCTTTCTCAGAAGGGCGGCTCAGCGCATCTCTGTGGGCAGTTGCGAGTGGGGCAGGTGATTCTGGAGGTGAATGGCGTGTCCCTCAAAGGCATGGAGCATCGAGATGCCGCACGCCTCATCGCCGAAGCCTTCAAGACCAAAGAGAAGGATTACATTGACTTCCTGATCACAGACTTCAATATCGCCCTATAGAAGATGACAAAGATAAAGGCAGCATATAAAGACAATCGACTCCTGAGGTCATGCGTCATTGGAAATCAAAGTGAGCAACACGCCCAATAAAGAACTCTGGGTATAAGCCGCTTTTGTTTATGGGAACAATGTATGATGTTCTTAAAAACTGCTATTATTACATTCTGTGGTTAGCAAAAATATTTCAATACATTTTGTTCTACATAGATTTTCCCCCTGAATATGAGTTGGTCTAGTAGTAGAAATAATTCAGTCAGTAATGCTGCTAACAATGAGTGACACCTGACACTCTTATCCAGAGCAATTTACAATCAGTTAGTTATGGGGACAGTCCCCCTGGAGCAACTGTGGGTTAAGTGTTTTGCTCAAGGACACAATGGTAGAAAATGGGGGTTTTACCCACCCGATAGGTACAAAGTTGAACCTGCAACTTTGTAGCTATCAGGTTCACAGGCACGTGTTTAACCCACTAGGCCACTACCACCCTACTACCAGCGTTATTCAAATTAAATGGTGCTAACCAGCTTCCGTTCTTTGTTAGCAACATTAGCATGAACGGTTGCTTTAAGTAGTCCACCTACACATATTGCTACATATGTGCTATAAGCAAGCTAATACTTTTGCGTATTTAAGTTGCATCATGCTACGCTGCATGAAAACAGGGCTACTACTATAACTATACTCTAATTCAACACTGATATGTAACACCAGCTACTCAGACTGTAGCCCACCACTGTCAAAGCCACTATTTTGGTGAGGGCGACAGTCTTATGATGTCAGATGTTACCTTGCATATGCAGCACATGTATAGCAATAGAGCCCCTACCCACCCCAGTATTATTTTCTATATATATACACACATATATATGCTATGCAGACTATTAATATACATATAGATAGATAGATAGTCAGAAAAGAGTATAAATAGTGTGAATGTACCCCTAAAGATACTATTTTGTCCTTAAAGCCCTGTTGTGTAGCTTTAAGTAAGAGCTCTAAATGAATTTTCCTTGGCAAAGAATTGTACATTTTCAAGGTACAACTTCAGTATTTTTTAAATAAAAAGCTTGGGCTTAAATCAAGCTGTTTCAAATCAAGGAGACAAAAATATAGCTCTAAGAGAATAACAGTTCCTTAAGGGGAACCAGTGCAGTGTCAGCATTTGTCCCCCTGAAAGGTGCATTTTTATTTGAGAATGTGGGACAGTTTTTGAGAAAAGCATTCGTTTTTCCCCATCGATAAAAACGGCTTAGACCCAGAGCTCGTAAAGTAAACGACTTGTCCTCTAAGGTCTACGAGTTGAAGAGACATTGCACTTTATTGAACCTGAACGGAAGAAGACTGTAAGGACGTATGCGATACAGCTTGTCCCAGTTGGGAACAAGAACTGTTTTACATCCAAACTGTCCTTCAACTTACCTGATCACCCCACCCTCCTCCTGTCGGAATAGCTCGTCAGACAGACTTTGTAGGGTCAGGATAATGACAGTGGACATCCTGCGTTCCCCTGTGCCATCATCTAGCACTCATCCCGCCCTGCTTTCCCTCTAGGAGCTGATGGATGTCCCACAGGGCGAGTGTTTATGATGCAGGGTAATGCGAAGGGACAAGCACAGGGTTTTATGCTGGCTATTAAAATCTTTCTCATGGTACACCTCACACGACGGAAAACTGAGGGTGCTCATGACTCCTCTCCGCCTCCAGCTCAAGGACGTCCCAGGGCAGGCCAGAGATAGATTGCGTGAACAAATGGATAGTGCTTAAAATCCACTTTGTTTGAGTATGATGGCCACCGGTGGCTGGTGGATCGCCCTACATTTCATTCCCTTTCCCATTTTTTAAGAGTGATGGCAAGTTTATAACAGCGGTGGAGTTTATTTATACCCCATAATCTAAATGGGCAAAACAAAGCCAGGCCATAGAAGGTCTGTTCGCAGTGCAGATGGTCTGCTGTCATTTCATATGGATAATCTGGTGTGGAGTTTATTATAAGATTCAGAGTTATTCATTCTGTTGCTGTCGTATGAAAACCTTCAGTCTTTTACACCATCTGCTCTTCACCTCACGTTAATATTTTATCATGAATGAACTAAAAGTAATGGTACCAGATGACTTGAAAAAAGTTATTGCTTTATTATACTTTTTTTTTCTCATAGAAAATGACTGCTTTAGTGATGAGGTTTTCCTAAAACAGCAACAGTGTACCTTTACCTATATCTTAGAAAATGGCAATAAGAGAGAATATTATATTGTTTTGATGCACATTTTTTTTTCACTATGGGGATGTGTACATCCTTGCCAAAGCTGCAAGTGCCAGATTTGAGATTTTAAAGCATTTTACTGAAGAGAAGAGCTGGAAATATGGAGGAATTACACTGCAAAAACGATACCATGGCAAGTGAAATCTTTTTAAATTAAATCAGTGGAACTAATATTTCTCATTAAGTTATTAGATTGCTTGTCATTATATTGTTATTAGAAAACTGCCATTCGACCCAGGTCTGGGCATGCCTGTCTGTCCTAAGTACAGATAATATAATTAGAATCATATCAGGGTGCCACTTTATAACAAAGCTACACTTAGAGAGTGTTTTAAATGGACTAAAATGTATTTATTAATGCTTAGACCATAAACACTGTAAAAGTCATTACAACAGTTATAACAGAAATGAAATCATAGCGAGAATAAAAAGGGCAACTGGGACTCTTGCTTTGCAAATAGTGAGCCTACATTCTTCTATACTGTTAAAGTGCAGATCTCTTACTTTGTCAGTAATACTTTACTTAAGGCCTGTATTTATAAAACCACTCACATAAGACTTTCATGACGACTGACATAAACCTACATAACATTTATAAAGCAATTTTCTGACAAGCATCAGTTGTAAAGACTGTTTTAATCAGTTTTGATGTCATTTCGCCCAGAATATGTTATGAGGAGTTGGCCTTTACATATGATTGATACTTGTTAAGAAAGGTCATGAATATGGTTGTTTAGTAAGGTGTTACCATGTTTAATATTATAGCTGTCAACTTCATCTCATTCATATTCATCAGATATAACAGCTCACTATTGCCCTTTTTTTATAACTCTGTGATTGTTAAGGTGTTTATGGTCCAGTTAAACTCACTTTAATCCTTTCATAAAATAGGTCTACTTGTAGTCATATCAGTTAAAAAAAATGATCAGCCACCAGACTGATATTTCATGGAGCTTTCATTGTATGCCAGAAGAATGTTTAGGGGATGCTGGTTTGATAAAATATCTGGATTTCATTCCGTTTTTTGCATTTGTAACCTCACTGTGAATCTATTCCACGTAGATATAGTCCCAATTTCTGAATTTTACCAATGTTTATGTACAGGCACCAAGAGCAACAGCTATATACAGAAAAAAAATCAGATATTGGTATCAGCCTCAAATCGACCCATCTGTAGTTTGAGGTTGGTTTATCCACTCATTTTATGCATTAATTCTTCAAACGAGTGCCCTGCCAGTAGAATAAGGTAACTTTTAAGATGATTTCTCTTGCCAGGATACTATTTTTGCAATGTAGATGAAGCCATGAGCTGTTTATTCACCAGTTTGAATGAAATAAACTGAAGAATAGGATTATAATCCGGGACGAGGGGGGGTAAAGCTCGGCTTTCTCATTTTCCTTCCTTTTCCTCTCGTCTGTTCTCTCTCTCTCCCTTATTTCTTATCTGTAATGATGACTTTGTTTCTGGTTAGCCTCAAAGGCTAGCGGTATCAAAGCGGCGACACTCAAAGCAATGACGGATCTATTTTTAGAGTGACCCGTGATGAGATGATGGGATGGTAGGGTTGTTGAGATGTTTATATCGGTATTTTTGAGAAGATCAGATATATACTTCGATCCTATGTTTTATATTTTGTTTGTATGCATGGCATACCCCCCTGAGGAAATAGCCCTATATAAACATGCAGAGCATAATTGTACATATGAATATATAAAGCTGTATATACCAACTCTATTTATCTAATATCATTTTTGTAAATAGAGTCATGATGTCATGGCTTCCATGACATCATCGAGAACACCATGACCCTTGTACATGTATGTAATGAAGACCTATCTTATCTAATAGGGTAGATGTACTGGCCCTCATCCTTCCCTGCAAACTGTCCAGGGCTGAATTCAGTCCCACAGCCCAGCTGTTTATTCAGTGCTGCGTTTTGCTGGGGCTACACATTGCAGTCTATAAAATAGGATCTCATGCTTCCCTGCAGTATTTGACCCAAATATCAAAGGACATCATTAAAGCAGCTCGCCCCTTCTCAGTGCACTTTGTGGGATGTTTAAGTTAATGGTATGGCAAAGCAACGTAGTGCTAAGGGCAAAATAAGAGACTGGTACACTATTTTGCTATTGTTGCTTGAATTATTTATGATTCATGGCACTTTGGAAACACGAATTAAACTTATTAAATAAGGGAACATGTTTTCAATCTCTCTTCTCTCACATATAAAGTGGCAATGATATAATCAATGTTGTTTTTATTGTTATAGATTTAGCACTGACTGGTTATATAGAGCTATCATTAATAATCACATGCAGTTCAACCAACACGTTATTTAAATACAACTTATCCTCAACAGGGAGTAAACCTAACCACGGTACGATGTTCTTTATCTTTAGTGCACAATTTCTGAGTTTAACATTTCAATTATGCTAATTTTATTTCATTTTTGCACAGGTCACATGTTTTACTCGCCACCCCATTGATATGTTAAACTAAGCAAATAAACAGTAACTGTGCATTAAAATGTGTAAAAGGTGGTTCTCTGTAGACGATGTGTACTCCTTTTCAGTTCAAGGGGAACCAAAAATTATAATGACTTATAATGTGCTGGTGTGGTCTGAATGGTTTGGTGGCGCCCCCTTGTGACTAACTGAGGAAAATACCTCCAAGCACAGTTGCTTGTTAAAAAAAACCCAGTTCTTTCTTTTACAGTAAGGAGCCACTGGGCAGCTGCTTACACAGCAGTATATTAATGCAGCTGTTTGTGAAATAAATCCACTCATTTGTGTAATTAAAATGAATTAGTCGAATTGAAGGATTCAGGGTACACATTTATAATAGAGCAGATGGATGTATGGAGCTGGATTTGTGCCATTTTATTAGACAACATCAGTACAACACTGCAAGAGAAGATGTTTGTACACAGTTATGCTGTAATTTACATCCACACATTCAGACTAAATTACCATTGGAACACAATAACAACAAAAAGAAAAGAAAAGAAAAAAAATGCACATTATACACTACAACCCTACAAACAGTGCACACAGCAATCCTGGAACTAGCCTGAACTGAAGCAGAAAAGAAGCAAAAGCTCAAATAATAGGACAAAGGAGATACATGGTGCAGATACATGGACTCAGATGTAAAGTAAGCACAGTTAAAAGAATACTCCAGGGATTTTCAGTGTCATTTTTAGTTCCTGTATCTGTAATTTTCAGTTGACAATGATAGAAAGTGATTTTTTGGAAAAAAATGACTCAAGACACACATACAATAGAGGCCAGTGGTAAGGTGCTGAAGTGTCTTCCCGTCGGCTTCTATTATAAGTGTGCCTCCCCCAAGAAAGAAATCTTATCAACACATCAGTAGTAACTGACCATACACTGCAGATACAGATTCAGAAATTAGGGTGAAATATACTGGAGTATTCCTTTAACCCCTGGCTACTATCATATATACAGTATAAGCACAATGCAGCACAACGGTGGTCCCGAAGTTCAACCAGAATCACAGCAGATACAAATGCAATGTGACAGATAATACAGACAACAACAAAAAAAGCTTAAAACTACTTTATAATCCTGAATGATTCTTGAGATACAGTCCTAAGCAAAATTTTGAACATCGTGGAAAAATTATATGTTGATTTTTAAAGTGAAAACATGGCCATGTCTGTACTGAGAATAAACTTATATATGACAGATATAAGACCAGATATATAAGACAAAATCTTTGATATATGTGTCTGTGTGTGTGTGTGTGTGTATATATATATATATATATATATATATATATATATATACACATACAAATTTGACAAATGAAAAATAACAAAAGCACAGAGGACATGTACTTATTTTTACTTAGAATACCAACTAAATATGTCATTTGCATGTATATGACCACGGCTGCCCAAACTTTTGCATACGACTCTATTAAGAGAAGTAAAACAGAAATGTCTTTGCAACATATCCCAAGATATGGTCAAGATTACAATACCCTTTCTTCTGTTTTTATGACCAAACATTACAGGTCCTTCATTATTCAGCACAGCTCTGAATAACACATTCAATACAGTGAAGTATACAGTTGAGAAAATACTGTTCATTCATTCATATTTCAGGTGAGTTCTGTCTCCATCCAGCTTTGCTATGAAAGACACCGGGTCCACCTAGAGGCACACTATTCTCTGATTATATCTACCACTCATTAAACAGCTAATCTACATTCTGCTCAGTGAATTATATATATATTTTTATTATGTTTTGTAGCACAGTTTTGTTTTCTACTCAGCACTAAATACACAGATGCTTCATTCATCTATTAAACAAATTAAACTTAGCATAAGTCACTGCAGTCTTCACTTACTGCTCACTATATCTGATGTTAGAATATAATGGCATAGTTTAACACCAATTTAAATCTAATCGGTTAATAATACTAGTTTTATTTCCACCACTATAAAGCCATAATATCATACAAGAAAAAATCCATTACGCTGTGATCCCCTAAGGTGAAATGACTGGAGGACCGCTGAGCCGATTTATCATTGATGTCATAATAAAAGCCTATATTTCTAAAATAGGAACTTAAAAAGGGCTTCTTCTCGGGGTCTTTAATGGAAGGAATGGTCACAGGCAGAACCACAATAACTTAGATAACCATTTGAACAATTAAATGCATGGTTAAATGGTTTATGACTTAGAACCTGTCTTAAGGGTCTTTTAAGAGACTCTCAAAATGTCGCAGGACCTATTTTGGTACTAAATGAACCCTTTTAGCTAAGATTAAGAAAAGGAAGCAGTGTTTGCCATTGTTCATTGAAGTCAGTCAAGGTATTCTTGGAACATTTCTGAAAGTATACAATAATATCTCTATATATACTGTCCTATACTATATTACCTATATGAAATGGCGTTTGAATGAATGAATAAATAAATAAATAAATAAATAATGGATTTACAAAGTTTAGTATATGACCGCAATGCCATGTAACAGGTCAGTGAGTTTTATAAGAGTCCTGAACTGCCCTGCTTCTCGTCAGATCTGCCTTAGAGGGCACTGCTTTATGAAGTTGTGGGACAGGCATTAAGAATTTAATGGATGTAAACCTGAGAAGAAAGAGTGATGACCGAAATTGAGCGCAGGCGCTTTGGTCACTGCAGAGAGCGACAGTTCTGCTCTACGTCCATAAAACACTACGCTTGTTTATTTCAACCAACAGTAACATTTAACACTGCTCTCCTCTCCCATCGTCGTAAATGTAATGTACACTAGTAGTCTTTCTAAGTTTCTAAGCCAAGTATAATCAGTAAGGTTGAAGTCAATGGATGAATCTGTTTTCTAAAATAAACAGAATAGATTTATAACCAGCACAAACATTTTAAACGTAAAAAAAAACTTGCATGCCATCCCAGCATTGAGGAGGAATTGCTAACAGAATCTGCAGAACTGTATCAAGGAAAAGAGGGCTTCTTTGAACAATATAAAATGTAATTTAATTAGGCACCTAAATAGTTCTGGGCTTGGACATGCAGTTGTAGAAACCCTTAACTGATATAATTCCATTAGATTATGTGGAGGTTCTTTAAATAAAAAAGGTTCTTCAGGCTTGAATAACAGTGGTTCGGAGCCACTGAAGACCACTAAACTGCATGGATCCAAAGAACCATTTCTGGTAGCTTTATTTTTTAAGAGTGTCCATGGTGCTGTGGGTTTTAGGGGGCAGGAGGGGGGCTGAGCATTAAGAAGACCATGATGGGACTCATCTTCTCCAATTGGTTATAGTGGATGGGGCCCAGCACATGAAAGGTGGTGTAGGAGGTGTTTTTCTTCAGGCTCATGCTCTCTCTCTCTCTCTCTCTCTTTAGGTCTCTCATCCTCAGTCTTCAGTGGTCAGCTTGTCCTCTGGGGCAGCGTTGGGGTCCAGGAAGTCTTGATGCTGGAGATCCTTTAGATACTTGGTGGGAGTGACATTGTGGGTGGAACCTGTGAAAGTAGATATGAAAGGTTGCACACTGCTTTCTCTGCAATTATCTGTCATTTTCAACTGAAAGAAGAAAATGCATCCTGCATCCTTCTCTTATAATACACAGTGGAGTCATGCCATATAGAATAATCCCCCAGCCATAAGTGCTATCCTGAATTGCCATCACTTTATCTTCATTTGTGTATGCTAAAAATATGTCTTCCTACATCTTTCAAGCAATATAAAAGGTTGCATCTCCAATAGATATAGATGTTTAAAGTGGGCTTGCAAAACATGATGGAAGTACATCCCTCTGTTTTGTTTAACCCTATCTTATCAACTGCACATTCACAAACTTTGGCTTTGCCATTATTCATTTGTTAACATCTGACTCCTGGATTGTGTACTCACATTGGACACTTAAATGGATCAGCGTGTGGAATTGGAGCTGTAGCGGTACATAAGTTAAGTGTTAATAGCCCCCCCTTGTGGAGGATTAGCTAAACCTACTCCACTTGTGAACATAGTGTTCAAACTGGTAATATAATAGTAACACAAAAGTGTGAAGTAACTCATAAATTAAAGGTGTTTTATGGCTTTATTTATGGCTCACTAAAGCTCACCTCTGTGGCAAACAAACACTTTTGGCTTTTTTAAACATTAGAATAAGTGCACCAGACATGGAATTATAAAAGAAGACAAGCATATTAAGTGCTAATTAGCTGCCTTTTTGCTTTAAAGTGTTCTTTTTTTTCCTGTGCAACAGAATTGCTCATGGCCTGTGCAGCGTTTTCCACAAGGACGATATTGATACGATTTTGATCTTCAAAATGACAGGAGATGACAGCTCATTTCATGCCAGATTTGGTGTATATAACACTAAACTTTTGCTCCATTACTCTATTCAAATCTCTGTCAATATAAATATCAACCAATGTGATGTTTTTTTCTTTTCACCCAGACACTCAATCTGCTTCTTTTTGTGTGTTATTTATTTATTTTTTTTACCTTTTAATGCCGCCTCAATGGAGCTCTGCGGCTGCTCTTACTGAAGGCAGATGAGTCAGGCCTGGGGCCGTGGAGGAACAGAGGGATGTGAAACGATCTCCACTTATGCACACATATTCAAAGGATACAAAATATGAAAGCCTCTTGAGCAGCGATACAGACGTCTGCTCTGGTATTTGCTTTAATGCCCTTTCTGTTATGGTGGGTTGAGGAGAGGAAATGCTTCCTCTTTGCCATTTACTTTGGAAGTGGCGCTCTACAGGTAAGTTCAAAGATCACACATGTGCCACAGTCATTCGAGCTTTGAATCTACACTCCAGCTCACCGATGAGAGCCTCCCATTTGCCGTTGGCCTGCGTGACCTCGTAGGCGCAGCGCATTTCGCTGTAGGTCACACCCCCGATGATGAAGACGATGACCCGCGGACCTGTTCGCATTTCCCCAGGGCTTTTATTCTTGTGCCAGTTCCCGTAGCGAGCACTGCAGGGTGAGGACAGTGCTGGGTGTTAATAAGTGAGAAATCTAATAGAGTAATTTTTTATAAGCTTTCGAAATCATCTTTAGTAAGGGTGCCAATCATTTCGAAGGGCACTGTAGGAGTTTTAAAGGCACTGAAACAAAAACAGCCTTAGGGATAAAGAGTGATTGGAAAGTGGAGATGTGAAAATGAGTTATGACTGATTGGTGTAGAGTCAATAATAAACACACCATAAAAGACAGGGTGGGCCACGGATTTATAGCCCACCTCTAGTCATAGTATTGGCCCACTCTGTACAAGCGTATTAGCACAGTTGTCTTACCTGGTAGCTGTGGTGGTTTTGGAGGAAGCTGTGCGTGTAGAGATGTACGGGTATTGTTTCGGGTCCAGTTTGTCTTCAATAGCATCCTGTAATAACATAAGTACAGAATGTATCTTAGTGAAATAATGCAATTCTTCAATGTTTTTCAGTCCCTGTCTTTAGAACACCAGCACTTTACCACTATGACAGTATAAAATGTAATCAGTAGCATCAACATAGGAAAATAAAATACGTTTTTGTTATATTTTACAAAAATGGATGTGATAGTGAAGGGGATTGAAGTCACAAGCATGAGGGTTATTAGCAGTGGCAGAGCCAGACAGTTTTTATAGGAGAGCTCAGGCTGAGACCATTACTTATATTGGGGTAACACAGAGACTGACTCGGCAAATCACTGCAGGCCAAAGTGTACATTTTTGGTCACTTTTATCATTTGTTTATGCACACCATGAATGCTAAGCAGAAGTACATATGGACTCATGTATATATGAGTATATAAACTTTTAATGTTTTTTTTTTAATTATGCATTTTTAATTGTTGAAGAAGCTCATAAGCTCCTTTCACGTTCAGCTGCACTCACAGGAATGCTGACCAGTCTATTTTATATAAAGAGTTAAATGCGGCATGAGAAAATAAAACTCCTGAAATAAATAAAGGTTGAATTATGAAATAGAGGTCCCCTGGAATGAAAGCAGCCCTTTGAAATGTTTATTTTATTGCCTCGTTCATTTACTTCATAGCCATCTTTATTTATTTCTTGGCCATATTTTTTTGTATTATTTCATAGCCATATTTATTTATTTATGTGATTTGTTTTCATCATTTATTTTATGTTGAGCTAAATGGTATTCCATTACTGTTTTTAATTAAATACCAGTAATAAACTTTATGGGATATAATTCTCATGTATCCAAGCCATTAGATACATATACTAAAAACTAAAAAGTAAAAAAGAAAGAAGCATTAAAAAACACAGTGAATACATTTTTTTCTACTTGTTAACAGATTCCTATTGATTTGTACTTTCGAGACGTTAGAAAAGTTCAGTCTGAAGACTAAAGTTGTGTAGGATTTGAGTCTGTGGTGATTGTGGTCACTCCGGGCCACTCTTTGACTCTTCCCTTGATTCTTGTTCTCTATGTGTTCTCTTTAAAGAAAAAGAAGAAAAATGGTGGCAAAAGTGGATACCTCCATGATGTCCTTGACCAGAGGAGTCCATCTGGAGAGCTGGTAGGTCTGCTCACTTATTCTTTCTTTACGATCCGCTTTCTTCTTACGTGTTGTGACTTGCTGCATTACAAGAATGCTGTTATCTCAAAGTTTACACGCCACATAATACAGATGCAAATAAAAATATGTACTGCCCATTAACACAGTTTTTCAGTAAAATATTTCACAAATGAGAGTGTTTTACCAAATCAGGTTAATTTTGTGGGAATATAAATTTACATTCAGTATCTATGGGTTATCTATGGGTTTTTTCAGTTGTTTTAATGCAAAGCAATGATGAAAACAGTTGAGAAATTATAAGAAATGACACCATGCTCTTCCTATTGGTTGTAATAACTGCCATTTTTCTAAGGTTAAAATTAAACCAGCAAAAATGAGCACCATTCTTTAAGGCTATGCATCTCCAAACTTCTGAGGGGCTGCTTATGTTCATCTTAATAATGCAGCTAAGAACACAGTGAATAAAGTCAGCAGCTGCTGATTCATTAATTGTACGTTCTGACGTCTAAAGGTAAGAGTTGAGTTTATCAGAATCACCTCTGAGATGATGGGAATTGACATGTGAGCCATGTTGGAGATTATATCACTGTCTTCTGGAGGGATCTGTGCGTGCTGCAGAAGCTTACACAGGTTCTCCTCCGTTACACCTGACAGAAAGAGGCATTCAGGCCATTAGTGGAGCACAAAAAGACAGCTGATATATTGAAAAAAATGAAGTAACCAGAATGAATTTAGCATCATGACAGCATGGCCTGGAGCTAGAGGTTCATCCACATCCACCTGACTGTCAGGACAGTAATGCCACATGGGAAATTTGTAGCCTCGAGGCAGGACTGTCTCACCGTTCTTGAGGAAGATGTAGAGGAGAATGATGCGGATCTTGTCAAAGATGGTCACGGTGGAGTCCAGCAGGATGGGCACAATGGCTCTCATTGGATCTTTGATCTTCTCTCCTTCAGCGTCTGAACCCAAGGCCAGATCCTGAGTAAGAGCAGGGGGTCAGGAGAATCAGAGGGGTTTCATCATGTTTTGGTATCATAGTGAAATATTTATCCCTTTTACAGAATATGTGAGAATTCCATATTTCAGAACTTTAAGGATTACATCTTTAAACATACTTTTTAAACGCTGCTACAAGGCATCTGAAGACACCCACTATGTACACACACAGACACACACACACACACACACACTACTGCACTCACAATACACTCACACATACACACACAGACACACACACACACACTACTGCACTCACAATACACTCACAGACACACACACACACTACTGCACTCACAATACACTCACACATACACACACACACACACACACTACTGCACTCACAATACACTCACACACACACACAAAAGTGGTTTCTTATTTTTTCCATGGCTGTATATGGAGAGAGAAACATGTAAGTATCTGCACATAGTAATAATAATAATAATAATAATAATAATAATAATAATAATAATAATAATAGTGTTCCATATGTATCATATGGATATAAATCTGACTGGACTTTGATAATACCAAGCCAGAGAATTTGATCTGTGCTGTAATTAGGATCTTAAAACAGGCTGTAGTGTGTTAGTCGACGGGGGTGGGGTGTTGGTTCCTCAGGTGGGGGACTTTCTTGCCGTGGCCTTGTGCCTCCATGACAGCCCGGAAAGACAAATGAATATGTTGTGGAACTATTGTGTATTTTTAATTATCATTACTTTGAAGATCCAGGGCTATTCATAAAACATTCAGGGCCGTAGCCCTGCGTGTCCAGGCCTAACGACTCCCCTGTGTGCAGTTACACATTTTCAGTGTCCCAGTGGTGACTCTCAGTGGTGAAACAAAAAAAAATCTAAACAAAACCTTGGGGGTTTAGTGTGAGACTCATAAAAGCCACAAAATAACAGTTTATTGTAACTTAGTTTCAATATATGGACTATACAGTTGAAGTATATTGTGGAAGTTAAACAGTTGTTACACACTACATTAAACTCTTATTTTAAAAAGTAGTTTTTTTTCACAATATAGGCCCTTATCAATAAAAACTAAATACTATATTTACCAAACTTGCTAATTTAACCACATATCTTGCATTGTGGCTGGTGATGTAGGCCTCCATGCTGTTTAATCCAGACCCTCTTGTGTCTTTGGTTTAGGTGACAGGCCAGATTTCGCTCTGTTCTCAAACCTGAAGAGATGCTGAGCTTCTGATCCTCAGATCTCTGGCCCGCCTACTGTAAAGCTCTGACAGCTTTGTGAGACGTTCTGGTGCATAATTACAGTTTGTACAAGTGGACAACTGGTGTTTTGGTGGGGGAATCAGCTTGCAGCGCCACCCTGAGGCAGACCAGAGCTGACTTTCCAGAGCAAAGACAAATAAACCACAGATACAACCGTTTCCTGAATTTATCTGAGCATCTTCCTAATGGACGGTATAACACTAGAGCATGTTTTTAAAGTTTATTTTAATCCCACCCCAGTGGATCCACAGGATTAATTATGGGGTCCCAGATCCCGGAGGACCTCCCCTGGCTTTGGTTCTATGGAACTGGCTTTAGTTTCAGAGCCTTTTTTCGTTTGTCATTCATTTCCACTAATGGCACCGTTCCCTTCGGGATCAATAAGGATTGCACCTGTGCTTTTAAGAGACAGATCCGTTTACACTTGACTCCGTTGCCTCTGCAGTGCATCTCAAAGTGCCTCCTAAAGTGTCCAAGTGAACAAAAGCTAATCTGCATCCATGCCGTCTTGGGGATCTTTACATTTTCCTAAACGATCAGTTTCTATTCAGTCAGCACAATATGGCTCAGGCTTTGTTCGCCCAGCGGAGCAAATGAGATTTGTTTCTTTAATCAGATTTTAGACCAGAGTGTCTATTTTACTAGTGACCAAATGTGATTTGTATGGTCAGACTGTAGTCACACAGTAGTTGTAGGAGTAATAACACCAGTGTTCAGAAGACACACAGAATTCTGCAAGTCCACAGATCAGATTAAATCAGGAATAAGTTTGGCTTGAATCCAATTAGGGCTGATTTCATGTGGCACATGTGATTTTTTTGCTCTTAGATAGTTGATAATGTTTCCTACTTGAATCAGATACACCCAAAAAAGCTTATTTGAGCTAAAGGACAGACGGACAGTCGGAAGGATGGACAGACAGACAGACAGATAGATAGATAGATAGATAGATAGATAGATAGATAGATAGATAGATAGATAGACAGATAAATAGACAGATAGACAGATAGATAGATAGATAGATAGATAGATAGATAGATAGATAGATAGATAGATAGATAGATAGA
>JBBPCY010000039.1:4909230-4919770 GCA_037974405.1 Brachyalestes nurse | reverse complement strand
GTGTGTGTGTGTGTGTGTGTGTGTGTGTGTGTGTGTGTGTGTGTGTGTGTGTGTGTGTGTGTGTGTGTGTGTAATTGTGCTTTATACATGTTCAGTATATTTTAACAATACTCCAATTATAACTGACCCTTCTCATGACTCATCTCATGATAGGCATTTCTACAATTCCATCCTTGTCATATTCTCCATTGTGGTCTTATTGTGTTTTTCACAGCAACAAACAGTAAAAAATTAGTCCACATGAGTTGTGTGCTCTCTGCGTGCTTCACACGTCTATAACTGTAAATTCTGAGGGAAAAAAAGAATGGGAGGGTCCAACTTGCAGGTATAAAGGTCTTTCTAATCACATCATAATAGGTTACAAATAAATGCCATTATAGCTCCTAATGACCCACTTCTACAGCTTGGCTTTTGTGATGGCCTTTGTTGGGCCTGAGTGTAGGCTCTTGGCGGGGTGTGGCCCACTCGGTTCTATACGGCTGAACTGGTTTCCTTTCAGAGCCTTTATGAAAAATGACCCTGATTCAGTATGTTCCAGCACATCCTAACTAAACCTCATTTCTTAAAAATAGCATTTTTTTAGAAGAAGATTCATACATTTTCTTGTAGAAATTCTGTTTCAAGTATTTGGACCATTTCTGTAGGTCCATTAGACATAAAATGTTCATGCAATATGAAGGACAGCTGATGCTTTCAGGCGGTGTTAAAGAAAAAAAAAGCTTTAAATGGAACGACATCAACAACATAGAGCAGGCCCCACCTCCTCCTTCATTAGCGGAAGTGAAACTTCACACGAGTCACTTAGAGTTCCTTTTTTGAGCTAATCGTACCCAGATGGGCCCTCAAGTAGCACTGACCTAATCCCTTCTACCACACTTGAAGTAATGTTTATTTATATCCTTCAGGGTGGCTTTGTTGAACACTTCCCTTTATTGTACATTATTGTTGTTAGCCAGAGAGCACGCTGGTAGAAATTGGTTCTGCAGGCTCTTGCAGTAAAACGTTTTTAAGTGCCAGTTCATCACACAAATGGGAGGCTGTTTTTAAAGGTGTGTTTAGAATAGCTGTGTGAAATGTGGATACTATGTGATGATCACATCTCTGCACTGTTGGCATATGTTAGAAAAACACTTGCGGGTATGATGTGGAATCGTCTAACTTTTGGCAGTTGTTTTATCCATATTGGTTTCTACTTTTTGATCTCCTAAGATAAATGTGGCCTTGATTATTCCATCCAAACTCTTAAAAATGTTCAAAAAGAGTTCTTGTTGTGGACATGCACTATGGACAAAAGTATTGGGACACATGTTTTTCAGGGTTTGGGCCCCTTATTTCCAGTGAAGGACAATATAATGCTTCAGCATACCAAGAGATTTTAGACCACGCTATGCTTGCAACTTTGTGGACACAGTTTGGGGAAGAACCTTTTCTATTCCAGCAGGACTGTGTCCCAGTGCACAAAGCAGCTCCATAAAGACATGGCTGGAGGAGTTCAGTGTGGAAGAACTTGTCTGGCCGCACAGAGCTCTGAACTTGACCCCATTCAGCACCTTTGGGATAAACTGGATTGGAGACTGCGAGCCAGGGCTTCTCATCCAACATCAGTGTCTGACCTCATAAATGCTCTACAGAATGAATGGACACAAATTCCTTGTGGAAAGCCTTCCAGGAAGAGTGGAAGCTGTTATAGCTGCGAAGGGGGACCAGCTCCTTATTAAAGTCTTATCTATTTAAATGCAAGGTCATTGAAGTCCCTGTTGGTGTAACGGTCAGGTGTCCCAATACTTTTGTCCACATGGGGAACCTAGAATTTGCCTTGCTAGGAGGTACTTTAAACTTTAAAAGGGTTTTTGAAGGAACCCAAAATAGTGTTCGGTCATCACTCCAAAAAAAGATCCTTTTGGCACTTTTTATTAGTTTGTTTTTGTACTTGCTTGTAGGACAGATATGTGCTAGTCCCACTGTCAGGCCTGAATTCTACCAAGGTCTTCAAATGGTTCATACTCATGTGCAACATATTTCTGTTAAACTGCATGCTGGCTTGCAGAATTGAGCAATGTTTTCTCTCACTGAACCTCTTAGGCATGTTTGCTCCTGCTTGAAGGGTGTGTCAGGGACAACAAAACAAGCGGGTGACTTGTTTCGGCTCTGCACTTAAAAGTAGTCATGAATTAGTAAAAACGTACTATTTTTATATGGCAAAAAGAAATATTCAGAACTTTGAATAGAGTTTTAAGAGATGCAGTAATGGAGGAGTTTGGGGTTGATCTGAATCGGAATCAGTAAACTTTATTGATCCCAGAGGAAATTGCTTACGTTACAACTGCACAGACGCATAGGGACACAGAAACAAGAACGATATAAAAGCCGAAATAAATCCAAATAAACTGCAAAAAATAGTGAATATGAAATACACTATGCTAGATACACAATTCAGTATAAATACTATAGATGAGTAACTAACAGTTAAGTGAGTTAATAGGGGTTAGGATTATGTTATTTGATGGAACTGATTAGACATATTACAATGAACATGCACCTCCTTAACCACTGGAAGTAGTAGTTGCTGCTGCAGAATCCTAAATTGCAGCTTTGTTGGAATGAAGGGAGAAAAAGTCAATACAGGAGAAAAACGAAGGCATGGACAAAAAGGTCCAGCGTATTTAATGTTGAGGAGAAGACAAAACAGCATTACTGAGTTGCAAAGGCTATCAGATCAGAGCTCAGATATCCAGATTTTCAGATTTATCAGTTCTACTACATAAGAAACTAAGCACTTGAGATGCATTAAAATGTTCAAATGTATGTAGACACCTCATTCGAAATTCAACAATGGTATTAATGGGAGTGTAGAGACAACAGCTGAAAGAGGACAAAAATACAGCATCTTGTGTACAGCAGGGTTGTTACTAATAGTATTTTTTACCATGTAATTGAGTGATTATTTTGGTGATTACTTAAACAATGAGCACTTTAAAACTTTAAAAGCACTTTCAATGAATGCATGTACATTAGTGGGTCTTTCAAGCTCTGTTTCTTACTGAAAAAATGAAATGCATTAATCAGCATTCAATGGAGTGAACCTTTCTCAATATTTGGGGATCCCTACTCTGTCCAGTCATGTTTTGTATGGGGGAGTAAAAATAAATGAATTCTTAGCTTAGTGTAATTTAAATAAACAGAGCGAATGGAATATTAAAAAAATTCTCTCTAAAAACAATAGAGTTGCTTAAAGAAATTTGTTTTTCAAATAAAGTCATGTGTAATATGTAATCACTGATGTGATAAATATGACAACTGTGTCTTGAGCATCCTAAGCAACAATGGCGACCGTATACCTGTAAGAAAAGGAGATGGAAGTTTGAGAAAAATAAACAGTAGAGGTGAATATTAGTAAGGAAGGAGGAGTTCAGGTGTGGCCTTTTCTCGATTACATTAGTCATTACGTAACTGCTTGTTCACAGGAGGACACAACTTAGTAATACTGGTCTCCGTTGCAAGCTGTTATTCTCCTGGAGACTGTGGCTATGGGAGGTGGCTGTTGGTATCTGTGTGTCTTGGTGCTTCAGGCAGTCTGTGTGACCTTCTTTACTGTCTGGGAGGAACAAAGCATGATGGGAATGAGTCATCACGGCCCCTAGGCCTCCACTAGATATCACAAAGTGTTGCATTTAGCTCATCGGTTGATCCCTGCTGCTGTCTGGACCTGTCAGGGCTGTCGTCTGTTCAGTCGAGGGTGGAAAAGGTTGAGGGGTCATCTTGTAAACACGTTGTCTGTGGTCTTTGGACAGGAGTCAGGTTCTGACATCTGACTTGTTGTTCTGGTTTTGATAAAGTAATGCTTGTAGGTGGAGCTGCATGATATGGAAAAAATATTAGTATTGTGATTTTACTGCTGCATTACTGCTGATTCCGATTCCTTCCACGATATTAAAGGGCTCATTATTACTTTCCTGAAATTAAGAAGGCTCTGTAAATATTGTTTCGCATGGTATGTTTACTCTCCCCATCATTTGTAGATTATTTTCCATGGATGGAAAATAAGCCACAAATCACAAATGTTTGTGATGTCACAAAACCAACACATTTAAATACATCTAATTTGGGCTACATCGGTTTAGCCCCGCCTGTTCAAGCACTGATTCACCAACACCTTTAATGGTTAAAAATTAACTAGGATTACATGAAGACCTTGATTCATCCGAACAACCAGTGACTGACGTGGGCCACATGGTCAGCCTGTCACTAACACTGTGATTGATTAGAAGCTCATTTGCATGAAGCTGCATTTTGCAACATCAGTATTGCAAAGTGATAACAATTAGCTGATGGCTATTATAAGTTTTGTGTGTAACATAAGGCTGCACAGTATGGCCACAATATCATATTGCAACAGAGTTGGGGAGAGCTGCCTGTCACCATACGTCAGTAAACATGTTACTTCAGACTCAAGTAAGACTTTAGTAGCATTCTGGGGTTCCCACACGGTGCACCATTGAGCCCATCTTTGGAAATTTGCGAGTTTCATCTCTGGTGATGCCATAGCCTTCCGTAACCAGGGGTCCAGGGGAGCACAATTGGCTTTGCTGTCTCTGGTTGGGTAGGATTGCCTTACCCCCTCCCACCATTCAGCATGTTGCAAGCTAGCAAAGGCTGTTAGCTGCCATAACAGAAGCAGTGTAGTATGCTGAGCTCTCGAGTGTTTGAAAAGATGCAGTGGCATGTCATGTGACCTAGGGCAAACATGTGACAGTCATCTCCCTATCATGTGATTGGGAGCGTCCTAGCTAGTAGAGGTATGACTAAATTGGAAAGCAGTAATTGCAAATGCAAAAAGTATAACTACTCTGACCGAAAAAGCACTTATTGAGTGTTGAGTAGAACAGCCAGCATCTATCAGGACAGGGACACCAGTACTGAAACTATTTTTCTCTTTTTGGACCTTATGGTCTAGAATAAAATGACAAAACACAACAATCGGAGGTGTGACTAATCATAAATCAGTACAGAAATGTTCAACAATGAAACAGAATTAAATTAAACACACAGTAATTGGTTACTGAATGAAATTGGCATGACTTCAACAAAAAATATATTGTTTTATGATTTGAAATGCTCTACTAAAACTAGTTACTACCCGCCTGAGATATATTGCTGCTTATTTTGAAATGCCTTGCACTGATGCATAAATATTGTAGGCCTGCATTAAAGATGAATTTTAACAAAATAATATATGAAAAAAATGCAAAAATATTTAGGCTGGATTACATGGACTTGATCCATCCTAAGAAACATTCATGTAGACCTAAGATCTTATTCTGTAGCCCTGTATCTGTATCTACATCTAAATCAGATTTCAGATCTTATTAGAAAAGGGCCGCTCCGGCCACAGGTACTGCAGGTATTCATTCTAACAGAGCAGGAGCTCATATGACCAGTTATTGGCAGACTGACAACATCTGAATAGCAGAATCAGGTGAGCTCCTGCTTGTTCGGGAAGGAGACCTGCAGCTGCAGGTCTGTGGACAGCCGTTTGTGGACAAGATTAGACACCCCTGATCTAATTGAATGCTTTGCTCCGAGGGAAATGAATGAATGGTGTTCAAAGTGCTCACCCTGCTCCTAATCCGTGTCCTTTCAGATCCTGGCTAATTTGGTAATGGAGACTCTGCTTCCTGAGCTGAGGGATCTGATCAGCCCTCGTCTGAAGGGCAAGCTGCAGGAGAGACAGAAAAGCTGGATACTGGTAATGCTTTCACAAGAACAGAACCAGAATAAACACAGATGTCATTTTTAATACTGTACATGTTCACCTGCATTCAGACACTCAGTAGGAAACCCATCGTTGTGTTTACCCAGCGTTGGTCTGTAAGTTCTTCATTCAAACAAATTGCTGGGTGGATAAGTTGGGGGACGAAAGTAATGATTTTTAAAAGTCGCCCCTAATATAATGGTTCCGGTACTAATGCATACAAGGCCTGGGATCAGGGGCGGTGCTGGCTTGGACCGGCGGGTTCGCTGCGGCGGGTTTTTGCACTGAGGTGATATTTTAGACCTGATGTACTCCAATGTTTCAAAAATTCCTTATTGCATTGCAGGTAATGATACTCCTTTCAACCGTTCCATCTGTCTGTTTTTAAATGTAAACTTTCCACTCACTGGGCCAAGCAGCTCATTCTCGTCTTCATTTTACAGAGCACCTGTGGCCAGAAAGGGCTGGTGCCATTAATCAGCGTTAATTAAAAAAAAAAAGCCTTATATTTTGTGTTTATTTGTTCAAAATTAATATGTTAATTCAACACCCTTAACATAGTATATTTTAAATTGACCTGATCAGCATTTTTTTTATACAAAGACTGTTGATATTAATTTTAGTAAACAGATACAAATGGTAACCAATGGTCAAAACACACATAACTTCCTCAGCACAGAACATACTTTTTTGCATGTTTTTAATACACCAATGCTGTTTCTCTGCTGAATTGAACAGTAGGAATAAAATCCTAAATTTCATATTGCTCATAATATAATCATTTTATACACTGCACATCTGTGTGTGCGCGATTCTGTGCTTCAGATTTCAGATGCAGTGTACAGTCTGGTTCAGAGCCAAACCCAGTCACAGTATGAGGCCATAGTGCAGAGCTGTGAGGCAGGGCGCCCCCCTCTGGAGTCCACCATACGCACAGACATGGACCAGATTATCACCTCCAAGGAGCACGTCACCACTAAAATCAGAGGTAGACACACACATATACACACTGACAAATACACAATCACTTATGTACCTCTCTTACTATTTAGTTTATGCAGAAGTTTGGGTGTCATTGGTTACATTGCATAAGATAAGTACACATTGCACATGCAGAAGTTAAATAAACAGAAATTGTGGACTAAACTTAAAAAAATAAGTAAATAAGCAGAGCATGGATTCTGGTCTTGGACCTGTTTAAACACACTTGGTTCTGGTCTGTCTATTGCAGAATTTAATGGGTGTGTTTTAAAGTAGGGGTGGCTACCAAACTGGATTTGCTGGAGTTGTGAAAGCCCACTGTAGAGGAGGTTTTATCTAGAAAATAAATAATACACGTTCAATTTCCGGAAGCGTTTTGACATTTGTATGTGGCCGCATTGGTTTAGAAATTCAGCTTCAAAATCTGGAGGTTCAGTACATCTGATCCTCACAAAGATTTGAGCAAGGCCAGAGCAGAGGAACCACATTCCATGAACAGTTATGAGGGTACATATCTGGACTCCACATGAAGGAAAGTACTTGATGTCCATGGAAAGTGAACTGTAAGCCACTAGGGAACGTTGATGAACAAGGTGATATGTTCAAACTCTCACTGCACATTTTTGCATTGTGTCCTTCACTACTTCTGATAAAATTTGGGTCAGGGGTCACACTAATGGACTCTCCCAGCGGAGTCGAGATAATGATCTCTTTTTTTACAGCCAAACTTGGAAAACAATAAGTCATCTTGGCTTGAAGCCTGGGTTGTTTTATTTACGCAGAGTAGAGGGGGGAAAATACCAGATGGGTGGGTTGTTGCAAAACAGTTTCTGTTGAATTCAGAGCTTCAGGTTGAGTCATTACCTAAACCACTATTATGCAATAAATGTTCTTGTGTAGTCTGGAACAGGTTTTGGTTGTGGGTTTCAGATTACGCTTATTTAAACAGGCTCTTATGGCTCTGTTAAGGCTCTTATGGCTTCCTTCCCAGACCTGGATTAAATCTAAACTTAGAATAAATAGGATTTTTGATAGTGAATCGCCACTGACATTACAGTTTAATCAAAGACTAGGTTTAATATGCGAGAAAGCAGATCTTAAGGGTAAGCTAGCTCGTCGTTATTAACTGTAAAGAGTCTTGTGCTGTTTCTTGTCCTTCAGCTGTGGTGTTGCCCAAGGCAGAGAAGCTCCTGAAGATCAGTATCCAGCCGTACATCAGCTCCATCTTGGAGGCCTTGATGGAGCCCACAAGCCGGGGCTTCTCTGAGGTGCGTGACGTCTTCTTCAGGGAGCTGGTGGACATGAGCAAGAACCTCCTGAACGGTGGCAGCAAGGAGAAATTAGGAGAGGTGAGTATATAGTGTCCACTTTGTCATATGTGAACGCAGGACAGCGCACAGTGTGAACGGCATGAAATTCTTTCTCTGTATTTAACCCATTCACAAAGTGAAGCAATGGGCAGTCAGGAACACAGCACCCGGGTGTGGGGATGGTGGCCACTAGCAGTTTTGGGATTTGAACCCACAACTTTCTGATCGCAGGGCGAACATCCTAACCACTAGGCCACCAGTTGCCTCTGATCCTGCTGATTTTGGATTTTGATATGGGGTTGATAGTATATTTGGGTGTAAAGATCTTGAAAAGGAGGAGAAGTTTTATTGACCAGAGAGGGTCTGAAGTAGTGTTGCGCAGATCTGCTTTTTATAACACCCGCCCCAAACCGACCTGTCAGGAGATCCAAACGGCCCCAGCCAGCCCGCAAAAATACGCGTGGATAATGACACAAAACCCGACCTGACCCGAAGAAAAAAAAAAGACACCAGTGATCGTTTTGATTGGTAATGAAATGCGTTTTGTAACTTTTTGACCCGCCCGCCCGCACCCATGATATTTTAAAAATGTCTGCCCTAAAACCTGCGCATCACTAGTCTAAAGCATTTTCCAATTCATATTTTTTATGTATAACAAAGGTTTATTACATGATTAACAAAATAATTTTATTAAAATGTTAAATTACATTAGGGGCACTGTAGTTGCACTTCATACAATAACAGACAGTAGTCCATCTGCCTCTTCCATGCCAGTGGCTTTGTAGGGCTCTCGGGTGCTGATGAATGACACAGAGAACCAGAAGGACTGCGGCCTGTAATTCTAAATTGCACCTATTTAGTAAGTAGGGATGATAAAATGGACTAAGAGTGTAGACATTGTATGTAGACTAACAGTACTGGAGTAGGATACTTGGCTCTTGACCAAGATGTCTTGGGTTCGAATCCTACCTTCAGGATACAACCACTGGATAAAAGCGTCTGCTAAATGCCCTAAATGTAAATATGCAGCTGTTTCATCCACATTAAGTAGACCTAAGTAGAGTCTAATGACTGAGTCATAACCCTGGGGTTTAGTGGGTTACTGAGTTTTGTCAGGTGTGTGTGGAAAGCTAGGAAACACTGATGTATGCAGAAAGTCTAATTTGTACTCCTGTTCTCCAGCACATGGAGAAGATATCCATGCTGGCCTTCCATCCGGTGAAGATGCAAGGCTGCTATGAGAAGGTTGAGCAGCTGAGTTTGGAGGGTCTGCAGCAGAGGTTTGATGTCACCAGCCCCTCTGTCTTCGTGCAGAGGGCTCAGATCCTCATGAGGGAGGTGAGTGTGTGTAAAACACTTCCCCCATCCATCCACACAGCCGACCTGCCAGCCTGCAGCAACCAGCAACAGTTCTTTGCAGAAAGAAATGCCTTGGGAACGTAGAAAAATGCTTAATTAATCAGTGTTGTATTTGAACTATTTTGAGTATGTGATGATTTGAGGTCGACTGCCAAGAGCATTCTCTCAAGACTCTGAGCAGCAGATGGTTTGAATAAGTGTCTTCGCTGCAGATCATGAGTGTGGCATGATCGTTTGTGTGTGGCAAGTGTGTGTGTGTGTGTGTCTCATCTGTTAATGTGTTGGCTGTGTTTCTTTTGCTTAAATTGCAGTTAGTGGTTTTGTTGTTGCATAAAATGAATTGCCCTGTGGAAAAACATGCTGTTATTGTGGTGAAGGAAACATATTTTGGTGGCATTTTCATGGTTTTTACTGTATAAGTCAGTCTCTTGCTGCCACTGGTCAATAAAAATACACCAAAAACACACTATAACACAGAGCCAGTAAAATACCTGTCACTAAAATACACCCATAACCTCGTACTGCTTCTGACTCTGCCGACAGAATCGTCACATTAGGATTGTATTAAATTATTCTGTTTAGCTTCTGTTACTGCAGTATAAACTTATCTGTCAGTTGGAGCAATTACTGACTGATTACTCTAGGAGATTCTAGGAGATTTTTAAAGCTTTTCAGCATGTTAAGTCCAAAAGTGTTGAGCAAAAGGTGCTCATTGACTTATACCTCAGTAGAAGAAAAGGGCTTGTTATTGGAGCAGAGGGAGTGGTGACAAGACTAAACATGTATGGCGATTTTGTTATCAGAGCTGAAATCAGAACTCTCACAAAAAGTCCTGTTATCATGCCCCCTGGTGGTGAGCATGGAGAAATATTAATTAACAGAGGCATTCTTTACTGTTTCATTGAAAAATACACTATATGGATAAAAGTATTGGGACACCTGACCATTACACCAACAGGGATTTTAATGACATTGCATACAAATACATAGACTTTAATATGGAGTTGGATCCCTTTGTAGCTAGAACAGCTTCCACTCTTCTTGGATGGCTTTCCACAAAATTTGGAGTTTCTGTGGGAATTTGTGTCCATTCATTCTGTAGCATTTATGAGGTCAGACACTGATGTTGGACGAGAAG